>OZ007590.1:303456346-303796346 GCA_963931845.1 Maratus michaelseni | reverse complement strand
TGATTTGAACCAGAAATTAATTAAATTAATTCTATTAAATTTCTTTCGATGTCTCTGTTTGATTTTATTTATTATATTTAAGTTACTATTTTTTTTCTGGCTCGAAATATGGAAAATTTCAAAAAAAAAAAAAATGGGGTCAAAAGAGACCCCTATTGTAATAGGAGGGTTAAGGAAATGTATCGTTGTACTCATTAGATTCTGTGGTAACTTATTAGATTTATTTCTAAAAATGAATTTCTAGTTCGAAGCACGTTGGAATTGAGTTACATGTCTATTAAACTCCTGAAGAATACCGAAATGTTGGCATCTAGAGTAACATTTGCAATAACATAACAAACAAGAAAAATCATTCTTAGAGCATAAATTATGAAACACTTTCAAACACTTCCTGAATACTTTAAAAAAAAAACTTCGTTGTTTAATACGGTAAATAAGATACCTAATAAGTAAACATTTTAGAAAACGCATAACACCATTTTAAAACCAGATTTCAGCAATCACGGTCCATAGCCGAAAAAAGTACTCCAATTCTCTTGTGTAGCCTGTATTTAATCTATAGGTTTGCATATTTTCAACATATAGTATGCTAAAATTTAGTTTAGTAAAAAAAAATGCATATTAGATTGAAAATTCTCCTTCAGCAATTTCTACCAATAGGCGGAAACAAACTTGAATTCTTTTGTACAGCCCTGTATATTACCTACAGATATTTATACACGCCATATATTAAGAAAAAAATTAATTCATGCGAAAACACGCTTAAAACTACTGAAATCACATTACCCGAAATTATTACCCACAGACGACCATGTATCCAGTTATTTGCGTGACCCTGTATATAATTTTATTTATATTCTAAAAACAACTCTTTGTTTACTAAATATAATTCAGCTTGAAAATGCATAGCTAAATTAAAATCCACCTTTAAACAATTCTCGCTCATACTCAGTAATGCTTACGAAATATTTTGTGTAGCCCTGTATATTATACTTTATATACACACCAATTAATACACAAAAATTTAGCTAAATTTAAAAACGCATGCCATAACTAAAAACGCACTCCTAGCAATTATCTCTAATAGACAGTACTTTGGATACAGTATCCCAAATCTTTTGCGTGTCCCTGTTAATGAACGATAAATGCTAGGCACATCATAAACTACAGCAAATATCTTGCAGTAAACCTCATTAATGTGTATCTATTTCATTGTATTTGAAATTGTGTAACAGAATAAAAATACGCTGCAAACAGTTTTTTGCCGTTGACCATTATATAACGGAATTCTTTTGCGTTGCCTGTAAATGAACAATAAATGCTTTGCACCCCATATTCTACAGAATGCACGTTTTAGTGCACTTCATAAATACATATAAATTCCATTATGTCTGATGTGGTGTAACATCATTAAAATGCTTTTGAAACGATTTTCTTAAATTGGCTATAATGCAACAATTATTTTTGACTAGCCCTGTAAACGAACTATAAATGCTACACACTTCGTTTTCAATAGCGATCGTACTATAGTGAATATCATTAACTTATAAAAATTACAGGGCAATCCGAACATATTTACGAGAGTTAGAAACGGCCCGACGGACCGACAAACCGAAGTCATGAACACGTTTCAACTAATGTTGGAAAATGTTAAAAATGTATTTTCCTTTCCTGTTGCCATATCTTTAAAAAAAATGAGCAAAAATTATTATTATTATTGCTATTATTATTATTATTAACAATCGATTAATTTTGAACCTTTATTATATGGTTTTTATATGCTAATGCGACACATAAAGAGCATGAATTTCCATTTACAAAACATGAAATTTAAATCCAGCGTAGAGTAAACTAATGTAACAATATATGTAATAATATGTCACAATAATGTAACAATATTAGTAATAATATGTAACAATAATGTAACAATATTAGTAATAATAGTAATTGTGTAACAACAATTTTTAAAAGCGTGTTTTATTAAATAAATAGTATACTTTTAAGTTTATTTTAATAATTTTTAACGAAACATTAAATTATATTGCATTTAGAAATAAAGTTCCATTTAATAAATACAGACAGTTTGAAAATTTAAATAAATATAGGTACTTTTTTTTTACTAAGATAAATATTTTTAAAGTATTTAATAAATAAAAAAAAAGAATAACAGAAAGTATGAGAGCTCTTCGGACCTGAAGGGACAATACACTCGAAATACTCGTAGCTCAGAATTGAAAGCATTAAAGAAAACCATTTTTGATTTTACTCAGAGATATTTTACGATCTTAAATTCGGATATTTTAAAATGCCAGTCAAATAAAAGTTGAGAGAATTATATTTTATTTCTTTCCTTATTTTTATCTTGTTCCGAAAATTTATGTCTGAAAATATTTCAAATAAATAAATTTTAAAATAATACAATATGTGCTGAGTAATTAAATAAGGTTTACGCTAACAATTTTCATTGAATTAAGTGACTAATTCAATACAAGATAAATAAAAAAATATAAAAAAAGGATTGTTATTAGCTACAGAGTAACTATTGTTTTCATTCACTGGAACTGAATTAAAATTTTGAATAAGATGTGTTTTTTGTTTAAGATTTTATTAGTGAAAGAATACCAGCCTTGTTTCGATACTATCCTGCGAGCAGCACATCAATTCTTATAAAAATATACACCTATTTATGACTTAAAATTATTAAAAACTAACTATATTTAATTTCTTAAAGAACGAATTTTTAAACGAGTGCAATTGTTTAAACATTCTTTTAAAGTTTTATAAAAATTGAGTCTAAAAAAGTTCGATATAATATATTTTTAAAATTTCACTTACTCTTTTAACATTTCAAAGTTATTTAACGATTTAAAATAACTCTAAAAAATACATTACAATATAGAGTTTTATCAAGTATATTTTAAAAGTTTTGCCTTTCAGAATCTAATGTGATTCTCTTCTCCCAAAAAATAAGATTTAACGTTTTCAAATATCACGTTAGTCATTTTTCTGTTTCAAGATAGGGGTTAGAAAAACAATATTTACCATAATCATGTAATAACAATACGTCAAATATACGCAACGAACTTTGGTTAAATATGATAATCATATGACATTTATCGGTAAAAGAAATATATTTGATTAGGCGCTGCGAGGGGTGTTTATGCCAATGACATGCAATATCAAAAGATCTTTTCATGTGATTGTTTTTAACATTTTCCAACATAGTTGAAAAATGTTTATGAATCTGTCCGTGCTCTAACTCGCGTAAATATACTCAGATTGCTATGTAATTAATATATGTTATTGAGGGTTACGTGAGGGTTACATGTTCGGTATTCAAAATGAAGTGTGTATGTAGCATTTATAGTTTGTTTACAGGGACACTCAAAAGAATTTTGCTACGTTATGGTCTATGGGGTAAAATCGTTTGCAGTGTATTATAATGAGCTTACATGGTTTCAAACATATTAAAATTAATAAACATTACTCAGGTGCACTAGACGATGCTTACTGTAGAATATGTTGTGCACAGCATTTATCGTTCATTTACAGTGACACACAAAATAATTCAGTTACAATACTCTCTATAGGCGATAATTGCTGGAAGTGTGCGTTTTTAAATTTAACTGTTCTTTTGCATAATATGTGGTGCATATAAATTCTATAGATCATATACAAGGCTGCATAAAAATACATTTTTTTAACTGAATTGCTGAAAGAAGATTTTCAACTGTGTTATTCGCTTCCTAACTGAACTAAATGTTAGCACACTATGAAGTAATTATATAGAAATCTTTAGATCATATACAGGGTTTCACAAAAGAATTTAAATACTTTTCGATTATAGATGGTAACTGCTGAAATCGAGTTTTCAAATGTATTATGCGTTTTTCAAATTGTTTACTTAGATTGGGTGGGGACTAGTTGAGCTTAAGCCGAAAGGTAGGCCTCCTCGCCCGGTTTGACCTTGAGCTTGTTGACTTAGATATCATCTTTCACCTTATTAAAGGAGGAAATTATGTTACAGTATTCTGGATGTGTTGGAAAGTGTTTTATAACCTATGTTTAGCGCATGATTTTTTTTTGTTAAAATTTACAAGCATCTATATACAGTGGAGCAATGGCGCAGTCGGGATCTTCACCTGGGAGGGATTTTGAACCATTTTTACTTACAAAACGAACAATTCCGTTCTGTTACATGTCCATAAAGAAATAGTGTTTAGTAAATAAGCGACACATTAAAACGGACGCAACTAGTCGTTGGGGGCCACCGTAATACTTACCCATCATGGATATGCATAATGTGAAATATTAAAATAAAAATGTGTAAACTACTTATAAAATGCATTGCAATTCAAATAAAATCGTGGCTTGATGACGTCACAAACTTTAAAGGCTCGATTACTGAATTGCTTGAAAGAGGTTTTTCCTTATAACTCCAAAAATAATAATCCTATTAACTAGCGGTTTATTGCATCTAATTAAGCGTCAAATTTCCAATTAAAATATATCTTTGAAGTGAAATTTGGATGAAATACAGGGTCAAGAAAAATCGAAGAGTGTGGAAAATAGGATTCCAAATATCTCGGCAACTAATTATCCGATCGACTTCATGCTTTATTCAAAATTTATGTTTTTTTATTGTCTTTTATATTCATTTCTTAAAATAAACAATTTCGAAAATTTTTATATACCTTTCATCAGAACGAATATTTCGAGAGTCCGAAAAAAATTGTTCCGGTTAATCGAGGTTATTGAAATGAAATAGGCTTCTTTCCATTATTACATACTAAGTACATACCAAATTGCAAGTCTCTATCTCAATTTTTTCGGGAGATAGAGCGTTTACAGACACACAGACACACACACAGACACACAGACGGACGGCAAATTTTTTTTTCTAAAAATATGTTTTTCGGAATCTCCAGTGTCTGAAACGTGTAAATCCGTCAAAAATTTTTTTTCGATTTTCAAAACGATTACAAGACTTACCCTATACTACGTATGATGGGTAAGTAATAAAAAGCACAAACAACCATAATAAATTATACATTTATGTGTTTAAAGGTTTCATAAAAGAATATTTGTTTTAATCTTCAGAAAAAAAAAATGGAAGAGAGAGGGAATAAGCAGTAGCAGTAACATACGTACAGGTACTACTTAGCCGCTATTACACTTTTGTGTTGAAATAGAGGCTCCTATTATTAAGTCTTGAAACAGTTGAATGGTAAACATTTCATGCTGTTCATGCGTTTTTTGTTTTTGTTTTTTTTACACAACATATTTTTTATCTTAGCACCAGAAGTTTTGTATGCATCGTATGAGTTTTTAAATGCACTGGGAAGGGTTTTAACCCCGAAATTCCCACCCCCCTTTTGCTGCGCCAGTGCAGTGGTGGAAAAAATATAAGCACGAATCATATTTGCATAAAAATATATTAAATTTTCATTCGAAATGAATAAAAGTTTGACACAAAATACTACATAAATTTGAAAAATTATTAATTCACTTTAAATATCGACCAAAGGCACCTGACCCCCCCCCCCTTAAATAGGTTGACTCAATCATTGGTTCCGTTAAACAGGAATTTATTTCCTAACTTATCAATGCTGGATAACTGATAGAGCTGTCAAAGTAATAGATGCCATTTTAAAGAATTCCGTAAAAAGGGCGACAAATCGGGAATTTATATTAAATAACAGCGAAAAGCCTTAATTTTTATTGCTTCCAATAACAACAAAATTTTCGGTAATTAAGAACCACCGCAACATCGGTAACCCCCAATGTGAAACCATAAATCCTGATGATGAAACAAGAGATTATTCTGTCGTTCGCTTTCCCTGCCTTATGAGCGTTCTAATCAGGAAACAACCTTGCAGGTAAAAGGAAGCGGGAGATAATATGTGATTCAGCAGCGGATTACAGAAACATCTGTCGTTTTCAATTAGTACTAGAGAATCGCTGATACGACATAGGCTAACCGGGATTTCCCAGGCATATCAGTTTCGATATTTTATAACTTGATTATGAATTCTTGATATATGTATTTAAAATCATTGCAGACAAAAAATAATAAAGAAATAAAATGAAAGGAATTTGGAGTCGGCTAATTTTCAGTGAGGGTGGGGATTTTGAAATATTGTATATTTATTTACACATATCGGTAAGTGATATTTCGGCATTGATTGAAAATACTTATTGCTAATTTTTTTTTTACTTTTAGCTCCTTCAAGGCTTTTTATTTGTTTTGTAGTTTTTTGTTTTTGTTTTTGTTTCTATCTTTTGTTTTCTTCTGTTTTCTTTTGTTTCTATCTTTTGTTTTCTTTTGTTTTGTTATTTTTTTTTCTGTGTTCTATCTGTTTTGTATTTTTTTTTTTCAATTGACCACTATTGTAGTTATTTTTTTTTTTTTTAAATATATGTGAACGTATAATTTACAGAAACAAAATTTTCTTTCTAAGGATACAATTTTATATGGTATGATATGGATGTTATTTGATTCATCTACAGAGTGGCCTGTCTGTCTATTTACGTATTAATTTGAGCTCTAGCTTTCGCTTAAGGATGCCGGTCAATAAGATCTCAAATTTCCCTGGTTAATGTTAAACCTATAGGCGTGGAATGGATTCTTCTTTTAAAAATATCTTATAATGAAATCAATGTGTTTCTAATAAAGGATATATCTTTCCTTTTTAATTGACAAAATATTTCTAAAATCTATGATTAATTTAATATTTTACATGTGTCCAGATCTTAGCGAAGCTGACGAGTTGTGAGCAAGATTTTAGCGCTCCAAACATAGCTAATAAGTCTATATTTTAGAGATATAGTTTTAAACTGAAAGAAAAGAGACATCTTTTAAGAAGAATACACAGAAAAATGAAGTTAAAAATATTAATTTTCTGAGAAATTAAAAAAAAAAAAAAATAAGAATGCATTCCACGCGCATAGGTTTAACATTAGCAAAGGGGAATTGGAGAGCTGACTGACTAAAATTCTTAAAGCAGGCATTTCAACAATTTAAAAAATTTACAGAAATAATGATTTTTATATTCTTATACCTAAACAGTCGATATAACCTGAAATATGCTACAGCAAAATTTTGAAATCATACTTCTATTAGAGGTACAATTACATCCATTTTTTACAAAAAAAATAATAATAATAATAATAATAATAATAATAATAATAAAAATAAAAAAAAAATAAAAACTGTTAACTGCTTGTTTTAATTAATAAAAATTTTAAACGTATTAAAGATAGATTCTCCTAGAAAATTCTTCTTAAAAAAAAAAAAAAATCATTTTTACCTCTAAAGTGTTCAGAACTGGAATATTCCCTCAAAACCGTTTTTATTCCCCCACCCAATGTTTAAGTTGTGACAACTAGGCTAATAGTTGACAAATGGACAGATCAAAAACATAAAATGCGTTTTTCTTGGGAAAAAAAATGTTTTTTGAATGTGTGTAGGTTTTTACGCTTAAACCGCTCAAGCTATCAACGATTTGTTTTTTGCAAATTAAACTAGATCTTTTTAATTGAAAGACAAACCTTTAAAAAGAAAGAAAAATTATTTTTGTTTCGATTTTTTTTTTTAAACTTTCGAAAATGAAAAGTTAATGCCAAAAATTTACCGTAAACTTCAAACATCCTCCATCTTATCCATTTTAGGTTAATCCACTAACTAATTTAATATATTTTAAGAATACGTGTGATTTTTTTTTTAAAAAAAGAGCTAAATCACTTACACCGATTTACTGTAAACGCCATGCGTAGTGAATTTGGGAGGCGTTAAAATATCAACATTTTTTATACGAAAATATTAGCACACTTAGGCGAAAGTAGAATAAATTCAATGCCAAAAACAATTTTGTTTTCTATCTGCATTATTTAAAGAAAACACAAAACAAAACAAAATTTAAAAAATGCCCTTTAAAGTCAAACTTTATCTGAAAAATCGCCCTTTAATCCCAGATTACGTTTTTATTTCTTTAAATTTACCTTTCAGTACCAAAATGAGCATAAAAATTCTTACTTATATTGGAATATTAAGTTACTTTTAGTCAGGAAGAAGGGATTTCGCCAATTGTTAAGAAGTGTGGTTATTTACTAACTTTTCTTGGTTACAGCTAAAATATATGTCCCAGTAATTTAGTTTGTCTCATAAGCCTTAAGTAGTTCAAACATAGATTATTTTGTAATTTCAAACATCATATATTAATATCGATATAATGTATAATTTAATAGTTATATCGATAATAATTACATAGGTATAGTAATTATATTGGAAATAATCACTATTTCCTATATCATAAAATAGTAAATATTACATAAATATATTCACTATTTCCTACATCATAAAAATAAAATCTCATTCAAATTAATTTCAATTTTTGCAAATAAACTGTTATGGATAAAATTAAACAACAGGTTAATACAAAGTGATACGAATGTTTTTCTTTGTTTAAGAACGTACCAAATTTAGATGCAGTTATAAAAAAGTAAGTGAAAGCATTTTTATAGTATTCTGAAGAGGACTTGAAATATGCAATTATTGAAATAAGAGAGAAGAATAGAAAAATTCTGAAAAATACTACAAGATGCAGTATTCTTCATTCTAATTTAATAAATTAAAAACAAAAGAAAATTCCTGAGTTACCAAAACATGGACCTTCAACAATCTTTACATCTGAAACAAGAACACATATTATGCAATCAATAAATTCCAAATCTTAAAAAAGGTTTGTACTACAAAAAGGAATTCTTTTTGAAAGACCTTAAGAAATAATATGCTAATGGTTATACGAATTCATTTCATAAAATAAAGCTGGTGAAACTTGATTCAACGATTTAATAAAATTTCATCCATAAACTAGAAAAACAAATGAAGAAAGTATTAACTTAGGTAGAACACAGATTAATGCGAGATCAATTCACAAGTTGTGCAGTGACTTGCCACTTGTGAATTGATGTGCAATATTGTTATTTGATATGCAATATTGTTATTTGATGTGCAATTGTGCGCAATTTGATGTGCAATTGATCACAAGTGGTACAGCATTCCTTAATGTGTATCTTCTTTTCTTCTGTCAGATTATGACTGATTCTGATCTTATATTATTTGACATAACGCTGTAATACTAAAAGTAAAAATTAATTTTAAATAGTTACACTATAATGTTTCATATATTTCCATTTTTATCTTCATAGTGATATTTTTGCATTTGTATTCAAGTTGAATATATATGCAGGGTATCCATTAAAGTTCTTTCTTAACCCCTTAACTTTTGAACTCAGACATATATAATAATAAAAATAATGTCTAGATGTAATAAAGTCTCTGTGGGCTTTTCAGTGAGGTTTATTACAGCACCTTCTACAGACAAATTGAAGAGAATATGTATCTCGAAAACTATATGAGATACAGGAAAACAGTCAATTACAAACAGCATCGTGTAGCAGCATCGATTTAGTACGAAAACATACCTTTTGCACATGAATACGAATAATAATGTGCTTTGAACTCTCAGTGTTTTTTTTTTTTTTTTTTTTTTTTTTTTTTTTGTGTGACGTCAAACATTTTTATGTCATGAAGAGCGTCAGATAATGTCATTTTAAGTAAACAAAACTACAAAACACCGTTGATTGAACATCAGAGATTGAGCAGAGCAACAACGCTAAATGTATCCCAATGACAACTAGTGGCATCTTTATGACAACTTTAGTGACATAAACGTTTTGAAAATCATAAATAAACAAAAGAACGTTTTTCACATGCTATTTATTCTCCGCAGTTATGTGAACATAATATCCTTTCGTACTAAATCGATTTTGATGTACAACTTTTGTATTTTCTAGAATCTCGTATAGTTTTCAAATTCGGTTAGCTAATTCCTTATTTTACCGCTAGGAGGCGTATCAGCATTTATATCAGCAATTAACTACATATTTATACCAGCATTACGTCCCCCACCTCCCCCACAAAAAAGATAATCTCAAAAGTAAAGTTATACATTATATATAAAAAAGAACAATATATTTAATTTCCCACTTACTTTAATTGTATAAAATTGGAAATTGTCTTCAAACACAAAATTGACCAAAAAATGTGCTGAATCATAAAAACACATTCACACGTCTCAAAAATGAAAAATTTTATAAACTTATTATTGCATTACTTACAATATAGATTAAAAAATTACTTATTTTTAAAAAATCAAACAAAATTTTTGACAGAAGAAATGGTTATTTAATAATTAACAACAAAATCTTTAATAAATAGAACAATAGGGTCTGAGTAGGAATGCACCTAATAGAGATTTTAACGGAATACCGAATATTCAGCCATTCGAATAGTAATAGTAACTGTTTGGCCGAATACCGTATATTCGGCTGGCAGAATACTGCTATATTTCAAGGTTTGAAGGTATTAAAAAGTTAAATTTCAAAGCAATTTTAAATCGTATTTAACACAAATTTTTCCATTTCGATGAATAAGGCCTTTTTACAAGTAAACTTTATACTGAAAAACCTGTACTTTGAGTTATTTCAAAAGAAAATAGTATTAGAACTTTTTCAATTAATAAAATTTTAAACATCTGTAAATTAACTAAATTAATAAAATTTTCGTACATTCTAAAACAAATATTTTTAAATCAAATAGGAATTTAAAGAAATTAGAAGGAAAATTTTACAGTCATATAGTGTTTATCTGTGAGGAAGGGACTAAAGTAAAATAATAATAATAATAATAATAATAATATGAGATGTAATTTTCCAACTGGGCGAAAAATGTTCGGCCCAGGATTCATTCTGGCGCGGATATTTATGATTGTCCTGGCCCGGACATTTTTCGCCCAGTTGGAAAATTGCATCTCATATGATTTATTTACCAATTAGAATAATTGTATTGAAATTAATCTAGAATAATAATCTATTCAAATGGTGGTAAATCAACCTGAATAACTTGTCTGCTTCTCGTGATTTAGCAAGGAAGTTTTTAAATGCATCAGAAAATAAGCGATATTTTCAGAAGTTGGAAACATACAGCGAGTTTCGAAAATTTTGGAGAAAACTTTCAGGGGAGATAATACGGCCAAGATAATAATTTTTTATACGGGCAACCAACATCACAATTTACTTATTACATCAAAATACAAGGTGTCTCACTACAATCTGAATCTGAATTTTCGTTCACAACTTAACATTAATGATGATACTTTAGCACGTTCACTGCTGGGTTAAAATTACCGGAATTTTATTTTATTTAGAAACTTCGTATTCATACCAGGAAATACTAATAGCAATATTTACTTTATTTAATTACAGACATTTCGTGATTCATAAAATAGAAAATTCTTCTTTCGAAATTTCCGGTACGAATTCGTAATTTTAGATTGAAAAACCACGAGTATACTCGTGGTTGGCAGCGAATGGACTAGCGAGATTTTCATAATATTAACTTTACTTTGTATGAAATCTGATGATATCATTGGACGCGACTGAATTTTGGTCAGTGACACAATATATATACTGCTGCATTTTGAGTAATAGAATGTCTAGCTCAGTGTTGAATGGATGTGATGGTGACAATTTGCAGCACTTCTCGCCATGTCATCATATTTTAAAGAAAACAAAATGAGTCTGTTGACAATATCGTTACAATATATCTTCATTATTGTTAAAGTTCCAAATAAAAATCCAAGTTCGAATTGGAGTGACATATGCCGTATTTTTGACCGAATAAGTTAATTGCGATTCTGTCTTCCTTCATAAAAACTGGTTTTCTTGATATCTATTATCACCCCTAAAAATTTGTTCCATTTTGTTTAGAAACACACACCCTGTTTGTGAAAAAGCAAGAAACAGATTGCCAGACAATATTTAGAACACTTTATTTATACATCATTAATTCCCATGAATGTCATCATTTACCCTGTTTGCGAAAAAAAAAAACAAGAAAGATATTACCAAACAATATTTAGAACCATGCATTTATATATCATTAATTCCTATGAATGTTATAATTAATAATTTATTTTCTTAATTGTCGCTTTTCAAATAGCAAATAAATAATGTGAAAGCAATCCCTTTTACTTAAGCATGGATCTATATCTTAATTATTCTGAATCTTTATTTATTGATGGTTAAAAAGAAATTATATAAGATTTAAAAAAATATTCTTAAATATTTGACTTGGCCGACTATTTTGATATTCGGCTAAATCGAATATTTAGCGAACCGAATAGTTTGATATTCGGCCTAACCGAATAATTTGATAGTTACCAAAAAAAGCATTGCGTATGATACTATCTGGTGGTTTTATTAATGAATTGAATGTTAAGTGAATGGTACTTGCCTGGGCATAATATTTTTGTTATTTTACTTAACTTTTGGAACAAATGCAAAAAGTAATATTTTAGTCAAACAGGTAAATATAATTTATAATGCAATAGAAAAAAATTGTATTGTTAAATGTTTAATAAAATTTAAAAATATAAATAATAATAATAATAATAATAATAATAATAATAATAATAATTTGATTATGTTTTAAACAGTGGTTTGAAGATAAAGTGAATGATATTTCATTTGGCATATCATTTTTATTGTTTCAATTAAATTTTAGAATAGATACTCATATTAGATAAATACTCTAGAATAAATACTTTATAGTACTACTCAGATAAGTAAATCTAACTTGATTTTTTTTTTTTAAATCAAATTAAACTACATTAAGTAATGGATATTTTTATTATTGCAATTTATTTGTTTTATTAAACGCTTCATTTTTTAATTGTTGGAATTTCAATTCCCAAATTTTAGTTCTGAACATATTTTAAAACTTATCAAATGTAAATAAAATTCATGATTTTAGTGTATATATAAAACTTATGTTAACATTATTGCCAATTTATATACATTGACCTCTATAGTTATATAAGTTATAGAATAAATACTAATACAGTCGAACCTCGTTAACGCGATCACTCAAGGGGAAACTTTTTTTGTTCATGTTAAAAAAAGTTTGTGTTATCCGAACTTAAATACATTACATACAACTGAACGGGGCAATCGGAAAAAGCCGTGCTAAAAGTAGTTCGTTTTAAGCGTGTTCGTGTTAACGAGGTTTGACTGTAATAGAATTTTACTCAGATAGGTAAATCTAATGTGCATTATTTCTTAATTTTAATGATTAAACTGAACTTTAAATAACTTTAAATAATGCATAATATTATTAAAAATTTAACTACTTAATTTTTGTCTTTTAATTTAACATTTTTTAGTATTATACATTTTTTTTAAACTTATCAAATTTAATTAAAATTTATTATTTTAGTTCATATATAACACACAATTTTATTCAGATAATAAAATATTCATTATTAATTTAACAACCAAACTAAACTTTGAACTGCATTAAAGCTGTATAATTTTATTATTGTAATTCATTTATTTTACTATATTTTATTTTAACTTTATTAATCTTTTAACAATATAATTTTTGCCTTTAAGGTAACAATTTATAGTACCTCAACATGTTTTTTAAAATTAAGGAAAGTAATTTAAATTTATTATTCTATTATTTATAAAACATGTCTTATTCAGATAATAAAAAGTTGAAAATACAAAATATTTTCCTAAAAAAAATGAAACCGATTGAAATTTTCAATAATATTGAAATTTTCAATAATATAATTAAATATTACTTTTCAGAAATGAATAATAAATTATATTTAAAAATAAATAAACAATTTGCAAAAGGAAAAAAAAAAGTTGAACATACAAATTATTTTCACAAAAACAAAACAAATTTTAGAAATTAGAAATCAGGAACAGAAGAATTTTAGAAATTAGAAACAGATTTTTCGTGAGATACATCTGGGCTAGAATTATTATTACTAAATTTACAAATTAACTTTTTAATTATTCTTTAAAGCATTAATCTGTTATTCCTTTTCTATTTAAACATTAATTAATGTGATTTAACTCGTGTAAATAAAAATCTTTACTTTTTATTTACTAATGTGTATTTGTTAAAATTCGAATTGATTAGTTTTGAAAAATATTTAAACAAAGTGTTATATATATATAAAAGAAAAAATACAAATTAGTTTCATTGTTTAAAAAGTAGGAAGACAATGAAAATGAATGTTTAATTTAATTGTCATTAAAAAAAAAAGATCATCTAGTCGGACAATTCATGAGATAAATAAATATTAATTATTTTTTAATGCATAAGAAAAGCGTGTGGTTCCATGAGAGAGGAAGGTTTTCGAACAGTGACATCATAAATTCGTCCGGGGTTCGGACGTCCGGAGGCCTTATGTCAAGTAAGTATACAATATAGAAACACACACACATAAAAACTATCGTATCGGAGCCAAAAATTGAAAACCCAAAATTGAAACTAAAAATTAGTGTTTATGTGTTTTAAGGTTGTGTGCAACAGTTGTATTATAATTTTATTTTTTTTTCAATGCATGTTCAATATTTTCAGTGTCTTTAAAAAAGCTTTTATTCACTGATATTTAAATTAATAATAAAATACATTAACCAGCCTGTAAAGACTTTATTCCGAAGATTTGGTTTTTACAGAATAATAAATCTAAAGAAAACTCTGACATGAAATATTGGTCAAAAATCTTGAAATTTCATTATTGTAAATCTGATGACTTTCCCTAAAACGAATAATACGTGCATATAATTAGGGTAAGTCCGGGATTGTTCCCCTACTTAAGCCCTCTTCATTTTTATTTTTTATAGCAATGATTTTTGTAGTGCACATGCAAACTATCTACTCCAAATTTTATTTTGAATATCATAAAAAATACTACTTTAATATAAATACCATATAAAATAGTGCTTTTATCAAAAAACTTAATCAATGATTTTGGCCATATATCCCGGACCTCAGGGTTAGACACTCCACTTGATCGGCACAGATGCCCCATACGTAAAAGAATAAGAAACATGGGTAATTAACAGTTATAATTTAAAATCTGGATTTGCATTTGACTTAATTCCTACTTACATCAAATTTATTATTATTTTTTTGTAAATTGAGCTTGCAGGCTTTATATACTAATCTTGTATTACACTCCCTGATCAAAGGTTATTTGTTACTCCCAATTCTTCGATTAAATGCGTATAAACTAAGCTGCGCCTCCAGGCGTCAGAGTGGCGCACGTCAACCGTCGCACCCATGACCTGAGGGACATATAACGCGTACGACCGGGAGAGGCCTCCCGTATGCGCTGCGACCGGTCGGGGCATCGCCACCTGTGCATCACCCAAATTGAACCCAAATAGGGGACGACAGAGGTAGTTACGATACGCGGAGGATCCGATCGTCAAAAGAGACCTCCACGAAGACACCTGATGAATCGCAAGAGAAAACCCGACGGCTTCGTCGCCGGAACCTCATGAGGGGATCCGGGTCCTAGGCCATAATGCCGAGTTCCCCTGACGACCCACGCTTTCTCGCGGCGTCCAAATATCAAGTCCTAGGGAGGAGGAAACGACTAGTACATCTACCGCGGTTACAGCTTGTGAGGCAGGAGAGACTTCTCGCCAACCCGGGACCACGAAGAAACTCGATCCCTGACACGTCTTGACTAGGGGTGTCCCCTCCCAATGGCTTTGCTTTCCGTGAGCCCCGCAGCGAAATACGGGAGGTACGTGATCGACTCCATTGAAAGGATCGTTCACATGTAAAACAAAACAACACAAACACAAACACAACAACAGCAACGGAAGAAAATAGGACTACTACCGGACTCTGTAGGCATGGAAAACTCCTACAAGTGCACTAAAGAAGCGGACCCGGTTGAGATTAGTTGCGTGAAAGTTATGGGAAGACTCCTGCTCATCCAACCATCGAGCACAGAAAGCTCCGATTACGCAAAGACGCGCTGGATTGGTTTTTGACCGGAGGAGTCGAGTTTTGGCTTGATCGCCGCCACTTTAGTCGGCGAGCCACCCGCCCGGTTCTTCGTAGTCAGACGACACAAGAAGTGGGTGATCCTCCCACCAAGATTGGTTTTGTCCACAGCAACCTGAGTGGCCGCCTTCGGACTGTAACCCCACTTGGTTTGGGCCGGGATTGCGGTGCCTCGCTATCTTAAATCTTACGCTCGATCGTAGGATGGGCGTTCCTGCGATCTAACTTAACTTCGTATTGCGGTGCCTCATCGTAAGTCCTCCTGCTTAAGCGTAAGTCCTCCTGCAGTCAGCCAATCAGAGGCCGTAGTTAGATTTGTTGCGCGCGTGTTTATGCGCGCTAATCTTACGCTTCGCTAAAGCTAAAGCTATCTTACGCTTCGTCGTAAGATACCTTTCTGGTTAGCGTAAGAACGCGAGGCACTGCAATACCGATTACGCTTTGTTTATATCGTAAGTCAGACTTACGCTCAAGATTGATCTTAAGCGAGGCACCGCAATCCCAGCCTTGGGCAACTTCTGCGCTACTCAACCATTGAGGTCGGCACTCAACTGCTTCAGCTGCAGCGGATGACGCGGTGATTGCGGAATAGTTTGAATAGTGGAATAGTTTGCTTGCCTTTATCCAGCGTCACCTACCTCGGCACAAAGGAGAGGGACTAGTCCCCCTAGTGGGACTCTTGCCCGAGCCTTGGCCTACGGGACGTCCTTCCACCACCTACGGAGGAGGCTCCGAGCATTGGCCAAGTCCTTGCGCCGCGGAGAACCAGCGCTTACAAGGGCGGGACCCAGACTCGATAGTCCACGCACGGAGCCTTAGTGGCATCACCGGCTTTTTCGTACGTCCCTTTTCCACTGGCGGACCATGGTGAGATGCAGTCCGTCCGTCTCCTGTCCCCGTTGTGTCGACGAACATCTCACTATATCGAGAGTCCGGTCCCCTTCCCCACTTAAGGGGCCGAGTCGGAACAACCCGAATCGTGCAATGCTTGGCTCCCGGTCATATTCCCAGCTTAAGGGGCCGAGTCAGGACTACCCAGAGGGATGAATAAATGGGTATAAAAGTAAGCTGCGCCGCAGGCGCCCATGAGGGACCACACCGCGCGTAGACGACCACCGAACCTAAGTCCTAAGAGACTTTTATCGCGCCAGTAGCTTTGACTCACTACGGGGCTTCGGCCGGTCAGAGGATCGTCACCTACGGACCTTCTAACCTTGAACCCACGTGTCGACAACGTAGGCCGTTGCGATACGCGGTGAAACCACGGGAGTCACCGCGAGACACTTGGAGACGGGCCGGCGTACCCCAGCAGCTTCGGAGCTGGAAACCCAAAAGGGAACCAGGCCCTAGGCCTTAAGTCGGAATGTTCCAACCCGTACTTGCTCTACCACAACTCGACGGGTGTGAAAACCTACAGAGGTAGTCACGGTTCCCTCTCGTAGTGGACCCGAATAAATGGGTATACAAAATATGAAGCCAATCGGATAATTCTAACGAAGGCTAAATTTGTTTATTCTAACCTGAGAGGGATTACCCTCCCTCTACTTATATTCGATGTACAAACTCTAAAAACTAATTCAGGAAGCAAATTTAAATTCTCAAATTAAATGCGTTATATTTTTATGTTTCATAATGAAAGAATTAAAAAAAAAATTATATATTCTACAGAAGGTTAAACTTATGTAATTTAAATTAAGAGGGGGGGGGGGGAGGAAAATTGCCAATAATAAAAGGACTATTATTTAAATAAATAAAGAAGAATAAACTAGGATTATACCTCTAATATGATGCCCCGGTATAGTCTTTCCGAATATTCTATGAGAATGGTATACTTAAGGGATTTTAGATTTCTATTTTGTATTTCTATTTCTATTTAGTGCTTCTGAATATTTTCTGATATAAAGAGAGGGAAAGTTCGGATGTGTGAATTAAAAATGTTCTGATCAGAGCTATAGATACCAAATAATTAAATATTTTTCACTTAAAAATGTGAGGAAATTGCAATCTTTTGAACCAATTTTCTGAAACGAAACAAATGATTATTTTAATCATTGCTTAAATGAAGAATTTTTCACTACTAACATCGCCCCCTGACTTGTTAGGTACTAATCTCTCGTAAGGTCCATGGTCAACCAAAAGAAGAAACATATTTTTTTTTCTCACAATCCTGACGATTTAAAAAATATATTTTCACACAACTAATTTATTTTATAATTATAAATGGGGCGTCTTATTCCTATAAAAAATGAGGCGTATATCCCCGAAGCAGGTAGGGCATTTATCCTTTTAATCCGGGATAGTTGCCCCAGCCAGTAGCTCTGGAAGTAGGAACAAATATGGCTACAACCTATAACTAAATCACTGTAACTTCATCTACTATGTTTTTTTTTTTTAAATAACAATTGAGAGTAGAAGAATGTCACAAGCTTTGCCACACATCCAGTAGCTGAAATATGGTAACTAGGGCAACTAACCCAATGGGGCATCTAATCTGGATGGGGCAGAACCCTAATTATCTTTCTAAAACTGTAAAATTAAAAATATTTTCATTTGGCTTATTTATGGTACATTAAAATTAATTCGATAATCATTTTAAATTTGACATTTTAAAAATAATTTGCCCGCATTAGTACTATATGTTATCGGTGTTAAAACATATAGTAATTTAAAATTAATTAATAGATTAAATGAGCCCTCACCCCTTTTTTTAAAAAGAAAATTCAAAGGAATCGTCCCTCCCCAATCTTGAATAAAAAATTTTAATTAAACGGAAATAATTTAAATGGGAAGGTTTCAGAAATCGGAACACTAAGCATATACATTAATTAGTGGAAATGTATTTTGCTCGAAATAATTTTCTTCCTCTTCGAGATTGGAGATTATAAATATGAAGTCTGAAAATGTGGAATAGAAATTTTCCGAAAATCCATATATAGAAATTATTTGTACAGGTAATATAATTTTAATTTGAAATCCCAAAATGCCATTCGTTTGAAAATAGATATAAGCGACAGTGTTTTGAAATGCTTTAGGATGATGCATGGGAAAATAAAATTTAAACTTTCTTATAAAGCAGGTAGTACGGAAATAGTTCGATTATGTAAAGTTTTAGATATTCAAACTCAGGCATAACCATGTATTTTTTAATATCATTGCAATCTACTAAAAAATGGTTAAACAATATTTTAGCGATTTAAGAAATTCACCCCTAAGAGGTAAAACTTGGGGGGGGGGGGTTCGAATCGAACGTTTTAGGTCATTTCACCATATCTCAGCAACAGTTTTAGATATAAGCGCGAAATTCAGGATAACAAATCTACTAAAAAAATTATTAAACACGTAAGTCAGCGACTTCGTCATTTCGCCATATCTCAGCAGCAATTTTAGCTAGGAGCATGAAATTCAGGATAACAAATCTACTAAAAAAATGGTGAAACACGTATTTCAGCGATTTTAGAAATTCATCCCCTGAGGGGTTAAATAAGGAGTCGAACGTTTTAGGTCATTTCGCCAAATCTCAGCAGCAGTTTTAGGTAGAAGCGTGAAATTCAAGATAAAAAAATCTACTATATCTTAGCAGCAGTTTTAGATAGGAACATGAAATTTAGGATAACAAATCTACTAAAAAAGGGATTAAACACATATGTCAGCGACTTTAGAAATTCACCCCTATGAGGTTAAATGGGAGGATGTTGAACGTTTTACGTTATTTCACCACATCTCAACAGCAGTTTTAGGTAGGAGCGTGAAATTCAGGATAACAAATCTAATAAAAAATGGTTAAACACGTATTTCAGAGATTTTAGAAATTCACCCCCTTTGGAGTAAAATGGGGTGGTAGAACATTTTAGGTGATTTCGCCATATCTCAGCAATAGTCTTAGGTGGGAGCGCGAAATTCAGAAAAACAAATCTACTAAGAAATGGTTAAACACGTATTTTAGCGATTTTAGATATTCAACCCCTAAGGGAGTTGAATGGAGGGGGAGGTGGGGGCCCCGAACGTTTTAGGTCAATTCGTTATATCTCACCTGCAGTTTTAGGTAGAGCATGAAATTCAGGATAAAAAATTGACTAAAAAATTTGAAACACGTATTTCAGCGATATTAGAAATTCACCAACTAATGAGGTTAAATGGGGATCGGACGTTTTAAGCCATTTTGTAATCTCTCATCTGCAGTTTTAGATAGAAGCATGAAGTTCATAAAAAAAAGAAAAGAAAAAAAAAGGGATTAAACACGTATGTCAGCTATTTAAGAAATTCAACCCTAAGGAATTAAATGTGGGGGGGGGGGGGGGTCGAACGTTTTAGGTCATTTCGCCATATCTCAGCAGCAGTTTTAGGTAGCAGCATGAAATTCAGGATAACAAATCTACTAAAAAAATGGTTAAACACGTATTTCAGCGATTTTAAAGATTCATCCCCTTAGGGGTTAAATGGGGAGTCACTTCGCTATATCTCAGCAGCAGTTTTAAGTAGAAGCATGAAATTCAAGATAAAAAAATCTACTGTATCTTAGCTGTAGTTTTAGATAGGAGCATGAAATTTAGGATAACAAATCTACTAAAAAAGGGATTAAATACATATGTCAGCGACTTTAGAAATTCACCCCTATGGGGTTAAATGGGAGGATGTTGAACGTTTTACGTTATTTCACCATATCTCAGCAGCAGTTTTAGGTAGGAGCATGAAATTCAGGATAACAAATCTAATAAAAAATGGTTAAACACGTATTTCAGCGATTTTAGGAACTCACCTTCTTTCGGGTAAAATGGGGTGGTCGAACATTTTAGGTGATTTCGCCATATCTCAGCAAAAGTTTTAAGTGGGAGCGCGAAATTCAGAAAAACAAATCTACTAAAAAAATGGTTAAACACGTATTTTAGCAATTTTAGATATTCAACCCATAAGGGAGTTAAATGGAGGGGGAGGGGTGGGGCTCCGAACGTTTTAGGTCAATTCGTTATATCTCAGCTGCAGTTTTAGGTAGGAGCATGAAATTCAGGATAACAAATTTACTAAAAAATTTTAAATACGTATTTCAGCTATTTTAGAAATTCACCCCCTAAGGAGGTTAAATGGGGATCGGACGTTTTAAGCCATTTTATAATCTCTCATCTGCAGTTTTAGATAGGAGCATGAAATTCATAAAAACAAATTTACTGAAAAAAGAAAAAAAAAGGGAAAAAAGAAAAAAAGGATTAAACACGTATGTCAGCGATTTTAGAAATTCACCCCTAAGGAATTAAATGTGGGGGGGGGGGGGGATCGAACGTTTTAGGTCATTTCGCCATATCTCAGCAGCAGTTTTAGGTAGGAGCATGAAATTCAAGATAACAAATCTACTAAAAAAATAGTTAAACACGTATTTCAGTGATTTTAGAAATTCACCCCCATGGGGATTAAATGAGGTGGTCGAACACCCCTTAAGGAGGTTAAATTGGGGGGGGGGAGCTCCGAACCTTCTAGGTCAATTCGCCATATCAAAGCAGCACTTTTAGGTGGGAGCATGAAATTCAGGATAACAAATTTACTAAAACAGTAGTTAAGCACGTATTTCAGCGATTTTAGAAATTTATTAATCGGGTTAAATATCGGATATGAACCCGATTATAGAAGATTAGACGAATAAGACAACTATTGCTGATTTTTTATTAGATATTTTGCGTAAGACATTTTTTAAATGATTTTTTTTTAAATCTTTTATAAAGCAGAGCGATTTAGTATGATTTCGTCAAAATAACATACGTTTTTTTTTTCTGATTGTCATTTTTGGACGCGAATGCGTTATTGTGATCGGCGTATTTTTAAGATATTACATTTTTACTTATGTTACTCGAAAGGCCAAGGTTAATTCGGGCGAAGCCGGGTGGTTCTGCTATATTAAAATAAATTTATTAGTTTCAATATGTACATAAACAGAAAAAAAAAATATTCATCACATTTTTACGATCTTTTATTTAAAGTTCAAAATTTGTAAGTACTGCAATTTTATCTCACTCCCGCTTTTATCCGATTTAATTAATTTTTTTTAAAGTACCTGCCCGGTCCTACCCTACATTGTAGGCGACACATAGGTTAATTAATATATTAAAAATATCATTTTTTCCTAAAAACCCAGAGGCTTGAACCTTGAACACACATTTGCAATCAAACAAAAACAAAAGGTGCGCAGAGGAAATGTCAATAGGTTGTGCTATTTACATCATAATAAATAAAAGTAAAAAAAAGTTTTTTAAAAACACTCTTTTATAACCATTCAATGTTTATCTTAAAAATCACGCCTAATTTTATCATTGCAATTCATGTAGTTTATGCGTTCACAAGTTAAATAACAACTTGACGCGGACACAGATTAGTGAAAATTAACCAATTTGATTTAAGCTTAATAAAAAGCACGCATTAGTGAATTTATTAAAGAAATTATAATTTTTGATCTGTTTCTTTTTTAAGATATGGCAAAAGGAACGGGGATAAAAAGCAATATTTAAACTATCTACTCAGGATTTCTAAATTGTTTTCTCAATGTATAGTCATAATTTAATTAACATGAAACTATTAAATGATAAAAGAGTTTCTTTTTCAAATAACACTCTTTATGTTTAATTTATATGTTCTATTTTTTAATGTTTAAAATATTTCGCTGTTGCAGTTTCATAATCCGCATACTTTGGCGAAAGTGGTTTGACGCATAATGAATGTCATTGTTTTTGAAACTCGTAAACAGTTGTAACCAGGGCTTTACAAATGTGATAAAATCTGGTAGCCAGAAAAAAATTCTAGTAACCAGTAAAAATGATTTACCACCTTCTCCTTCCTCCTCATTAATTTTCAAAAAGCACAAAAATTTTTATGAATTAGTTGAGGAAAAATAATAACATGCATTGTTTAGAATTATTAGTTACATAGTTTAGAAAGATAATATAAACTAATTTTTCTAATGAAATTTATCAAAATCATATATCTTTCAAAATAAATAAATAAATAAATGCTGTAAAAAATGAATTAACCGGCATGTTCGGAAAATGCTGATTGCCGAATGCTTCAAATGTCCGGATAGTTGAATGCTACAAAATCTATGTCTGCTGAGGAAGCGCATCGACGAAATAGTGAAGCAGGAAAACAAGTTTTCGCCTGTTTTTCTGTCGAAGTCTCAAATAATTCTGATTTGAATATTTTAAAATTTACATTTGATGAACTTATTTTTGCCAAATTAAAAACAAAAGTAAAAAGATATTTTTTGTGTGAATATAGTTTCGAAGTTTATTTTTTAATATTGGGAAAGGGGGAGGGGGAGGGCATTTGTGCTCATTTCAAGAAAGCTTAGGTCAATTTTTGTACAAAAAAGAAGCAACAACAAAAACCCCATTAGATTAAATAAATTGGTCGCCAGTGTCGACCTGGCGACCGTATTTGTCAAGCCCTGGTTGTAACATAATGAATATTTGGCGATTCTAAGTGCGAAAAGTTAATGGAAAAACACCTTATACTTAATTAACTAATTTATTATTACGGTTTCGAAATATTAAATGGTTGCATTGTCATCGGAAACACACTTGTGTACGTACTTTTTATAATTCTAGCATATCACGAAGTGAGTGAAAAGTCGATTATAAAATTTCATTTTTACATAAAGTTAAAACCAATTTAAGTTAAATAAAAAAGTGTAAAAAACCGTCTTTTAAAAAGTAATCTTATTTAAAACTTTTTATCTTATATATCTTATTTAAGAAATATTAATTAAATTTTAATGAATTAAGCTTACATTGAATTATGCGCCCTCCCTAAGTGTCGAAGAGTTAATAAAGAGTTAATAAATAAGTTAATGAATGCATTTATCTAAATATTTAGTCCATAAAGAGTTAATAAATATATTAATCAATTACCCAATACTATTTTTTCAAAATCTGAATTATCCCTATTAATAATAATAAAATAAAAAAATAAAGAAACTAATAAATATATTACGTATTTCCTTTTTTTCTGAAACCCAAAGTCTGAGAGATCTTGAACACAGTTTTTCAATCAGTAGAAAATAATTTAAATGGTAAGGTTTTTAAAAATCCCGAAGTCTATGCAATATGCGAATTAACTAGTGTAAATGACTTTAGTTCAAAATACTCATCCCCGCATTTCATACTTTTCCGCTTACTCGAGACAGGAGATTATAAATATGAAGCCTGGAAACGGGGAATAGAAATTTCCTGGCTATCCAGATATAGAAATTGCTTGATATAATTTTAATTTCAAATTCCAAAATGTCATTCGATTAAAAATAGATACGAGAAGCCATGTATTGAAATATTTCTGAATGATGTAAAATTTAAAACTTTTTATAGATTAAGAAACGAGTGGAGATTAGTTGGATTATGTAATGTTTTTTAGTCCCACATTCATAACACTGGAATTTGTAAATCAGATTGCAATTTTCAATTTTAATTTTCTTGCATTAAATTACTATAAAACGCTTAGTATCTTGTTTTAGTTCGTTAAAAATGTAACTGGATGTGTATTTATCTGAACCTATAATTCATCTTCAAATTGCCGTATACTTTCGTTTTTAAACCATTGAAAGCAATATTGAATTTCGTCCTAAATAAACGTTAAAAAAAAAAAGTGTCACATCACTTTTACTATTTCTGAATGGTTCTTTCAACGGCGTTTCCAACGCCTTAATCACAGTCGTGAAGACGTTTTAAAAAGTCGCAATAAATCTGAAATAGTGCATCATTACAGATCTCGGTTGGTCTAGTTTTTTGCCATCACTATTTCCAAACAATAATTTTCGTGGTAGATTTCCACAACATTTCCAAGAAAACCTAGTGGATTTCTACATCATTTGCAAGAAAAACCTAGTGGATTCCTAGAACATTTGCAAGAAAAACCTAGTATATTTCTACAACATTTAGAAGAAAAATCATCTAAAGCTAAAATTATTGTTTGGAAATAAGGAAATAAACATGCCCCCCACAAAAAAAGATGCTTCTCCGAGGACTATCATTGTTTCCATTATTTCTCAAAGGCATTATAACGTCGCAAAAAAGTCGCTTAGGTTTTTCACTGTATTCTTACTTTTTAAAAACGTTGCCAATCTTAAATAGAAATAGTTTCAAAGACCATTGCAAATCGTGTTTTATTTATCACCTTATCAATATTCTTTTGTTCCTTAAGGACATTTTTTCATCAGTTTAATTTTATTAATTCATTAGTTCATGACGTTATTATATGAACACGTTTAAAAGGAGCTGAGGAAACGTCAATAGGTTGTGATATTTACGTCATATTAAAAAGAAACCATATTTAAAATTTTAAATTTCACCATATTAAAAAAAGTATCATCTTATATGTCATCTAATTTAAAAATATTAATTAAATTTTAAATAGTTAAATTTACATTGAATTATTCACTCTCACCTGGCTTTAAAAGATTAATCAATCACGCAGTACTATTCCCCAAAAATCTGAATTATTCATATTCATATTTAAACAAAAAATAACGACATTAATAAATAGATTACATATGCCATTTTTTCTGAAACCCAAAGCCTAGGATCTTCAACGCAGTTTTTTTAATCAAAAGAAAATAATTTAAATCATAGGGCTTTTAAAAATACCGAAGTGTAAGCAGAATACGAATTAATTAGTGGAAATGACTTTTGTTCAAAATACTCATCCCCGCATTTCGTACTTTTCTGCCTACTCGAGATTGGAGATTATAAATATGAAGCCAGAAAATGTAGAATAGAAATTTCTATCGGATCCAGGTATAGAAAATACTTGATATAATTTTAATTTCAAATTCCAAAATGCCATTCAATTGAAAATAGATACGAGAAGACATGTATAGAAATATTTCTGAATGATATAGGGAATTTTTTTTAACTTTCTTATTAGACTAGGAAGTGGGTGTAGAATTATTTCATTTTGAAAGTTTTTTTGTGCTCTTTCCAGACTCTACAATTTTAAAATCTGACAGCAGTTTTACAATTTTAATTTTTTGCATTAAATTAATCTAAAAATATTATGTTTTAGTTTGATGATGTTTAGTATGACATTTTAGTTCGTTAATTTTAAACGTTCGTTTAATTTTTTCCATGAGATGATGTTTTAGTTTGATGATGTTAGTTGATGATGTTAGTTTGATGATGTTTAGTGTGATGTTTTAGTTCGTTAAAAATGTAACTGGATGTAACTATCTGAACCTGTAAATCTTCTAAGTACTGTACAGTTTCGTTTTTAAACCATTGAAAAACAATATTGAATTTAGAGGAAAAAACATAAATAAAAGTTTCTCATCGTTTTCACCATTTTTAATGTTTTTTTCAACGGCGCGCGTTTCCAACACAATAATAATGCGTAGTGAAGACGTTAATCGAAGTCGCAATAAATCTGCAATAGTGTCCCACTGCAGGTCTCGGAGTGGTCCCTTATTTGCTCATCACTATTTCCAAACAATAACTTTAGTTGTAGATTTTTACAACATTTGCAAGAAAAACCTACCAGGAAGTGGATTTCTACAACAGTTTCAAGAGAAACAAACCTAAAGCTAAAAATATTGTTTAGAAATAGTGGCAACAAAAAAAAAAAAAAAAAAAAAAAAAAAAAAAAAACAGAGACTGCTCCGAGGATTGTAAACGCCGTCAAGAGTCACATAAAAAATTCAACGGTTTGTGACGAAACGGAATAAAAATTAGTTATTCAACTGAAGTTTTACTTTTTAAAAACATTGCTAGTCTTAAATAGAATTTCAAAGATCGTTGTAAAATCGTTTTATTTATCACCTTATCGACACATTTTTGTTCTGGAAAGAAAAAAAAAGATATCAGTTTAATTTTATTAACTCATAAGTTCCTGACGTTATTATATGAAAACGGTTAAAAAGAGCTGACGAAACGTCAATAAGTTGTGATTTTTACGGCATATTATATATAAAGAAACCATATTTTAAAAAGTCACCTTATTTAAAATTTTTCATCTCATGTAATATTATTTAAATATATTAATTAAATTTTAAAGATTAAATTCACATTGAATTATTCACTCTTCTCTAGCGCTAAATTATTAATTAATTACCCAATACTTTTCCCCGTAAAATCTAAATTATTCATATTAATAATTAAAAAATAAAGAAATTAATAAATAGATTACGTATGTTCTTCTTCTGTAACCCAGAGGCTAGGATTTTGAATACAGTTTTTCAATAAAAAGAAAATAATTTAAATCGTAACGTTTTTTTAAAATCCCGAAGTCTACGCAATATATGAATTAATTAGTGGAAATGACTTTTGTTCAAAACACTCATCCCCGCATTTTGTGATTTTCTACCTGCTCGAGATTGGAGATTATAAATCTGAAATCTGAAAATATGAATAGAAATTTCTTCGAGATCCAGATATGTATAAATCATTAGATATCCTAGAAATATATTTGGATGGGTAATGTAATTTTAATTTTAAATTCCAAAAGGTCATTCGATTGAAAATAGATATTAGGGAATGCATTTTCGATAGAAAATAGATATGGAGGGAATGCATATTTAGAATGAAGAATAGGAAAATGAAATTTAAACTAATAAATTTGAAAGTGTGTGGGGGGGGGGGCTATTAATTGAAGAATGCATTTTTTTAATTATCAAGTACACTAAAGAAAAAAATCAACATTTTTTTTTTTTTTTTTGCAGTGTATAACCACGTAATTTATACACTTGTAAATCTTTTATTATTATTATTACTTAACAAGCGTGCTTTTAGTGAGTGATGTAGATATAGGATGATGCAGGAAAATGAAATTTAAGCTTATAAATTAGAAAATGGGGGGGGGGGGGGAGTTGTTTATGCAATTTTTTTTGTATAGCGTTAAGTTATAACCATGCAATTTGAACATTTATCTAAATTGTAATTTCAGTATTTTTTTCCTATAGTATTAAGAAAAAAGTGTGATAATATTCATAAGGCATCTTAAATGTAACGAAATTTTATTTTCTTTTTATTCCTTCAGAAGAATGGCGTATTTAAAACAACTTATTAAAACTTCAAAAGAAAAAAAAAAGATTTATTTTTATATTTTCTTTTGAAATATATTCAAAACGGTTTTATTAAAAACACTCTGAAAATAGTCTCATAACTAAAAATTGATCAGATAAATTGCGAGATAAATACTATTAAAAAACCATATATATTTTTTACGGATAGGTGAACAAATTGCAATATATATTATCGCCAAATTAGCCTACATTTTTTGACGATACGACTTCCTGCCATTGTAATTAGATTTTCGGGATGCAGGCATTTTTTTTTTTTTTTTTTTGGGGGGGGGGTATAAACAATTGATAAATTTAAATCCGGCTGCTTTCTAGTTTCTGTTCCAATCGTTCATCATTTTTCATAAAAAGCCATCAAGATCTCAAATCCGTTCTGATAAACAATGGATGACTCCTGAATATTCATTTGACGATAGTAATGCAAAATGAATAAGTGTCAAAACTTGTATATAAATAAGGATTGCATAACTCCTTGCATTGTTTTACTCCTGTCAAAAGATACATGAATAGATATCCGTTTTCGTAAACAAATCTCATTTCACTGCTGAAAAAAGCAGTACTATGCAAATATATATAATTTTTAAATTGTACTTTGAACATATGGTATTTTCAACTGTCCACTGTAGAAAAAAAAATTTTTTTTAAAAAAACGAAAAAACGAAAAATCATACGTCAAGCATAGATTATGAAACACCTTCCAACACTTCCAGAATGCTTTGACAAAACTTCTCCGTTTCATAAGACGAAATATGATGTAGAACTAAACTTACCGTCAATAGACGAAAAACAATCCAGATTCTTTTGTGCATCCCTGTATATGACAAAGATTTGTATGTGTACTACAGAGTATGATACAATTTAGTTCAGTTAGGAAACGCATAGCGCAGTTGTAAATTCTCCTTCAGTAGTTTCCGTTAATAAACGGAAATGTATTCGCGATCTTTTCGGCTGACCTGTGTATTATCTACAGAAATTGTGCACACCAAAGAATAGGCCAAGTAATAGTTTAATTTAGAAACACGTATCAGAACTTAAAACGCACTTACAGCAACCATTCTTCTTAAACCGTACTGTAACCGAATTCTTTTGTGTATCCCTGTAAATGAACGATGAACGCTATACACACCACATTCTATAGTAAGCTTCTTTTAGTGCACCTCAGTGATATATATCGATTTGAATATGTTTGAAATAGTGTAACACCATTAGTGTAACATCATGATTAGTGTAACATCATTATGTTTTAATTAGTGTAACATAAATACACCGCAAACGATTTTTCCCCATAGATCGTAATGTAACAGAATTCTTTTGAGTGTTTCTGTAAATGAAGTATAAACGCTACATACTTCATTTTCAATACCGAACATGCCATAGTAAACATTATTAATATATATCAATTGCATGGCGATCGAATTGTATTCACGCGAGTTAGAGAACGGACAGACTGCAGACGGCAGACAGACAAACCGAATTCATAAACACTTTTCAAATATGTTGGAAAGTGTTAAAAAACCAAATGTTTCTTAAACTACCAAAATATGTTATAAACACACTCGAAAGTATGCTATAACCTCTTCCGAGTTACCAACGATTCCGAAAAGCGTTCCTTTTATCTTTAGGAATGCCAGAAATGAATATATATTTTTTAATTTAAAGAAGAATTTTTTTTTTTTTCGGCCACTGATTTTTGAAAACGTTCCCGAGTATTTTTTTTACATGGTATTAATCAGTTTTCTCAAATCGGAATATCGGTTCGGTTTTTAAGGTGTTATCAATTCTCAAATAAACATTTTCAGCTGCGTAATTGAATTTATACATGCAAGAGTAACAAAATAATATTAATTTTAATGTTTATATTAATGCTGTTAATTTATCACTAGTGGACCCGTGCGAAGATTTCGCACTGCATTTTAATAATTTTTCAATGCAAGTTTAATTTTATATACATAAAAAAATAAGGACTAAAAGTATCTGCAAACAACATTAGTCGCCTGAATATCGCCTCATTTATCTCATCAAAGTTACAGTAAAAACTGATCGCTGACAGCTAAGGCAAAATATATATATATATATCAATCATATTTTAACTGCATTAGAAGATAACATCATCTGTTTCGGGAAAAAAAAACATGGGACAAAGAAAAATAAATTGAGCATTTAAATTTAAATTTTGCTCTTTAACCATAAATATAAAATAAACCAGTGCAGCAATCTTTATTTTACAACTTTTTTTAATAATTATTGCTGAGCACGATATAATGCTGTATTTTATTTTTGTGGCAACATTAATTTCAGCAAAACGTTTAATTTCATTTATGAAAACAATGCCGATTTAATTTTTAATTATCAGCAAATTTTAATCAAAAAACATGTTTTAGGAAAATGTATTTGTGCTATGTCAGAAGCCTGTTCAAAATCCTTTCATATGGTATCTCATTCGTCGTTCTGCGTTTCGTAGAAAAAATTCTCATCTTTTCTTAGAAAAAAGGATGTTGACAAGAGAAATAATATATACGATTTTTGGCTGTTAAATATGTTTGTTGAACATGAAAATGTTTATTTGAGAATGATTAGCATACTAAAAATTTATGTTCCAGGTAGAGAAAACTGATTAATACATGACAAGCAGGCCATTTAGTTAAAACAAAAAAAGGGAACATATAGCTGGTATAATAGAAAAACCACAGCCCTGGAAAGATTATGTCAAGAAGAAACCATCCAAATAAATTTCATCGAAAGTAAAATAACTTTTCCCACCAGTCTATACTATCCATCCATAATAAGAGAAACCATAGAGATAGTAACACGCAAAAATACAATATGTAACGATGCAGCTTCTTATAACTTACCGAATTTGTGGCTCGAGTTACTCCATGGTTACAAATATGGAAATAAACAACCAAGTAAAAATAAAAAATAACGTGCCTAATTTTTTAAAAGTATATGAAAATTAAATGATAGCATTTTATGTTGCCGCTAGAAGCGCCGTCTATGTAAAATGTTTAAAAAAACAAAAAACTTGTGATTGTGAGTTGCGTTCGAGATGCCGATCTGAGGAGTTGTGTAAATCTCGGCTCTCGACCATTTTTATTTAGTGTTGTGATAAATTAAATGAGTTACAATCCGCAAGTGAGTTTATTTTATTTTGAGATTGTATGTTTTTTCTTCGTAGTGATAATTATTATTAACTGAGCTATCGGCGTATCCATAGTAATGGTCCGTCGAGCCGGAGAAAGAACTAAAGGAATTATTCGATGTTTATGTTTTTTCGGGAATCGTCTGCTGAAGATAAAATGGTGTTTGGAATTCTATCAAGTAATTAAAATGAGTAAGACTAAAATTAAATCATAGTATTGTTTATACTGAAGTACAAAATATTGTGATTTAAAATTCCGATGAAGTTTTTCTTGATTCCAGAAGAAAAATAATTTCGATTAACCTGGAGAATTTCGTAATACGAAAAAATAAACAGTGAATGTTTTTACGCAGAAAAGAACTGCTATTCTTTATTATTGAACTAATTTGAGAATAGAGAAAATGGATTACATCTTTCCAATGTGGAATTATTCGATTTGGAGATTGATTATAAGATAAAGGTACGTCAGTTTTATTTATTTTATTGTGAATTGTATTTATAATACAATGTTTAAAGGTGCAAAAAAAGAAGATTATCAGCGAATTGCTGCTGAATTAGACATAGATATATCAGATTCGAAATTAACTATTTATGATTTAATAAATTTAATAAAGGAAAGTTCGAAGTATAAAGCAGATAATAAACTGGTTGAAGACATAGCAAACAGTTTTATTGAGGAAAGAAAAAATGAGGAATCAAAATTACTAGATCTTGAGAAATTAAAAATTGAACATGCAAAGTTAGAAATTGAGTTGGCTAAGGCCCGTGCAGAAACTAAAAATGATAATTTAAGTGATCTCGAGAAAAAAGATAATATAGAATCTTTAGACTCTCTGATTAAAAGTGTAAGAACGTTAACGATTAAAATTCCATCTAAACCAGAAGGTTGGAGTTATTTTTTTTCATCGTTAGAAAGAGCCTTTATTTCTAAAAATGTCCCAGAAAAATATAAATCGGAAATTCTACTAAATCTGTTAGGAGAAAGGGCAACAAACGTAATTACATACATTAAAGATGGGGAATTAGAAGATTATTCAAAAGTAAAGGCTATAGTACTTAGAGAATTTGAGCCATCCCCCCAGACTTGTTTAGAACATTTTAGGAAAGCACAACGTCATCCTAATGAAACATATGTACAATTTGCATCCCGATTAACAACGAGTTGGGATTATTATTTAAAATTGAGGAATGTGACAGATTTCGAAACTTTAAAACAGTTAATAGTTTCTGATAAGATTTGTCAAACGCTTGATAAAGATGTCATGTATTTTATAAATGTTAGACAAGCAGAATCGTGGTTTTCTCCCATTGAATTATCTCGGGAAATTGATTTATATTATACGTATAAGGGAAAACCCGTGGTTGACAATTCTAGAGCGAGTAATAAAAATACTTATTATCGAAATGTTTCTAAAGTTTTCTAACTGACGTAAAAAATTCTAAATGTATTTTGTCATGTAGTGAAAATCATCCTTTGCATAAATGTCCTGTTTATAAAAACATGTCAGTGGATAATAGAGTTGAGCTTGTAAAATCCAAAAATCTTTGTTTTAACTGTCTTATGAATCATAAAGTGATTGATTGTAAATCTAAATTCTCTTGTATTATTTGCAAAAAAAGGCACCATGTGACGTTGCATTTCCCGCGTGAACAAAAAATAAATAAACGTGAAAATCCAGGGATAATTTCACAGGAAATAAGTTCTAAAAACGAAGTCGGTAATAAATCTAATTTGGATGCTTCGGCTCCAGTATTCCAGCCTTTCCAAGCTAATAACCAAAGCAATTTATTTTCAACGATATGTAATTTGTCTAACGAGTTAAAAGCTGTGTTACTTAGCACATTTGTTTGTTTAATAAAATATGAATATGGTAATTTTCATGAAGCACGCGGTTTATTAGATGTCGGTGCAAACTCTAATTTTATGAGTAAAAGGTTAGTAGATAAACTAAATTTGAAAAGAGAAAAGACTAATATTTCTATTTCAGGAATAAATAATTTGTCCCTTAATGTTAGATCTAGAGTTAACACAACTATTTCGAATAGAGATAAAGATTTTTATTTGAAATTAGATTTTTTAGTCGTTCCGAAAATTACGGAATTTGCGCCTTCTAGACCGCTTGAGATTTGTATTTCATCGTTAAAAAACATCAAATTAGCTGATGAAAAGTTTAATGTGCCAGGCTCTATTGATTTGCTTTTGGGTGCAGAAAATTTCTATGAATTTTTAAGGCCAGGTCAAATTTACCCCCAACCATTAAACACTAGAATAATGTTACAAAACAGTGTTTTCGGTTACATTGTTAGCGGAAGCCTTCCGGCTAAGGTTAAAAGTAATATACATTGTGGGTTGATAACAGATAATTTGGAGTTAGAAAGGGTAATTCGAGATTTTTGGGAAATAGAAAACATTGAGAGAGAGTCTGAAGTTTCTAGAAATAAGGAATCAGAAATTTGTGAAGAACATTTTCTGAAAAATTATTCCAGAACTGCAACAGGGCAATACATAGTAAAAATGCCATTTAAGGAAGACCCACCTTGTCTTGGAGAATCAAAGAAAAAGGCTATGAAAGTTTTAAATTCATTATGGAATCGCTTAGTTAGAGAACCTAAATTTAATGATCTTTATAAAGTCTTTATGCAAGAATATTTAAGTATGGGTCAAATGGAAGAGGTGATAGAATCTGAAGAACCAGATATCACTTATTACATACCCCATCATTGCGTGTTCCGTGCTGAATCAAGTAGCACACCATTAAGTGTTGTCTTTAACGCTAGCTCCTTAACTTCTACCGGAAAATCTTTAAATAGTTTGCAATATAACGGAGGAACAATCCAAGATGAATTATTTAGTATAATGTTGCGATTTCGAAAGCACAAATTTGTTTTTGTAGCAGATATTAAAAAAATGTATCGTATGATATTGATACATCCGAGTCAAAGAGATTTATTGAGAATCTTGTTTAAATCTGAGGTGCATGAACCAATTAAGGTGTATAGATTATGTACAGTGACTTATGGCACAACGAGTGCCCCTTTTTTAGCAACAATAACCCTTACCCAGCTAGTTAGAGATGAAGGAAAGGAATTTCCTTTAGCTGCAAATGTATTATTTCAAGACGTATATATGGATGATATTTTAACAGGTGCTGATGATCTAGACACAGCTAAAGAGATCCAACAACAACTGATATCTTTGTTAAAGAAGGGAAGCATGGATCTTCACAAATGGTCAGTAAATAATTCTTCTCTTTTATGTAATAATGCAATATCTGAATATTCATTTTCCAATGAGACAAAAACATTAGGAATATTGTGGAAGCCGCAACCAGATTGTTTTGGATTTAATTTAATTATAGAGCAAAGTGAAATGTATACCAAACGCTCAGTATTATCGCAAATTGCTAGAATATTTGACCCGTTGGGTTTGATAGGTCCAATAATTACAAAGGCCAAGGTTTTCCTCCAAAAATTATGCTTGCTGAAAATAGATTGGTGTGATTATCTTCCCGTGAAAGAAAATATCGAATGGACTAATTTTCTTACTTCCTTAAAAACTGTAAATATGATCAATATCCCAAGATTTGTATTTGTAGAACAATCTAATTGTGTGGAATTGCATGGTTTTTCAGATGCTTCTGAACTTGCTTATGGTGCGGTCGTTTATGTAAAATCTATTAATTCTTATGGTGATTCTGCTGTCAAACTGCTCACTAGTAAATCTAGAGTGGCTCCTCTAAAGCATATTACTATCCCTCGCCTAGAACTTTCTGCCGCACTCCTATTATCTAAGTTGATGCAAAAAGTGTTAAGTACTCTAAAGCAAGAAGTTTCTAAAATTTGTTTTTGGACAGATAGTACTATTGTACTTGCATGGTTAAAAAAGGAGTCGAATGATCTAAAGACATTTGTCGCAAATAGAGTATCAATTATACAAAGTTTAACTTCGATTGATCAGTGGAATTATGTACCTTCCAAGCAAAATCCTGCAGATCTCATTTCTAGAGGCCTAGATCCCATCAAGATCCAGCAATGTGATTTATGGTGGTTCGGTCCATCATTCCTACAACAGCCTGAGATGGTGGAGTCTCCTGATATTATTTCTGTTGAAACCAGTGAGTTGTTTATGCGTGAATTGAAAGCACCATCAGTAACTCAAGTATGTACCTTAGTTAACATTGTTGAGCCTTTAGACATCATTAATAACAGTTCTTCATTCATAAAGCTGCAAAGAGTAGTAGCATGGTGTAATAGATTCATCCATAACTGTAGAAATCCCTTGTATTCCAAAGGTGGAACTTTAACCAGCAGTGAACTCTCTCAGTCCTTATTCTGTATAGTAAAAAACATCCAGAAGACTTCATTCGTGAAGGAAATGCAGTATTTGGAAAAGGGTAATGCAATCCCTAACAGTAGTAAACTGAAAAACTTGTGCCCGTTTTTAGATGATAACGGTGTAATCCGAGTTGGTGGTAGACTGAGAAACAGCAACTTAACTGATCATCAAAAATATCCAATGATTATTCCTTCAAAACATAATTTTACTTTTTGTGTTATTAAATATTTTCATAATTTGTATTTCCATGCAGGTGCTGAGACAACTCTTTCTCTCATCCGAAACAAATTTTGGATCGTATCTGCTAGAAATGTAGTTCGTAAAATCCTTTTCAATTGTATGACTTGCAAAAAGGTAAATTCTAAGAATTCAGAGCAACAAATGGCTGATTTGCCATCTTCTAGAGTAACAATGGCCTGAGCATTTATGCAATTGGATTGGACTACTGTGATCCATTTGAAGTGATAAACTTCGTGGGTAGAAGTACACAGGTAAAAAAAGTATTTATTTGTGTATTTGTTTGTTTTATTACAAAAGCCTTGCATTTTGAAATAGTAAATGATCTAATAAGTGAAGCATTCTTAGCAGCACTTAAACGCTTTATAGCAAGGCGGGGCAAACCTTCTGATATATATAGTGATAATGGTCGAAATTTCGTTGGTGCCAATAAAGAATTAAGAGCAATTCTCAGATCTTTATTTAAAGATAAAAGTGAGGAGGAAATAGAAAATTATTTAGCTAATGAAGGTATTAACTGGCATTTTAATCCCCCTTCAGCTCCTCACTTTGGAGGTTTGTGGGAGGCTAATATCAAATCCCTTAAATACCATTTAAAACGTGTTGTAGGTAAAACTATTTTAAGTTATGAGGAACTCTTGACTCTTATTACTCAAATTGAAGTAGTTCTTAATTCTCGGACACTCTGCCCCCTTTCAAATGATCCAAATGATGTTGAAACTTTGACACCTGCTCACTTTCTTATTGGTTCCTCTTTAATGGCCTTACCAGAACCAAATTATACAGAAATTCCTATAAATATGTTGAGCAGATGGCAATTAGTTCAAAAATTAACACAACATATTTGGAAAAAATGGTCATCAGAATATTTGAACAAGCTCTTAAATAGACCTAAATGGTACAAGGGAAGGGCAAAGATAAAAGAGGGAGATTTAGTATTAGTAAAAGATTCTGATAATTATTGCCCTTTAAAATGGCATTTGGCACGAATTATTAAAATTCATCTAGGCCAAGACAATATTATAAGAGTTGTCACCTTGAAAGATAAAAATGGCACATATAATAGTTGTTGTTTTGCCATATGTGAATGATGGTTTATTAACTACTTAAATTCATACATTTGTTTTATTAAACTATATATTTTCCTGCAGTGTATTGCATTCTTGTGTTTATATTTGTAAATTTAGTATTTTATTTAGTGTAGTATTTTTGAGAAGAAATTGTGTTTTTTTTTTTAGATTGCATTTTTCACTTAGAGATTGTGTTTGAATTATATTGCATTTATATTATTGAATGTTAGCAACATTCAAGGCCCGGCGGTATGTTGCCGCTAGAAGCGCCGTCTATGTAAAATGTTTAAAAAAACAAAAAACTTGTGATTGTGAGTTGCGTTCGAGATGCCGATCTGAGGAGTTGTGTAAATCTCGGCTCTCGACCATTTTTATTTAGTGTTGTGATAAATTAAATGAGTTACAGTCCGCAAGTGAGTTTATTTTATTTTGAGATTGTATGTTTTTTCTTCGTAGTGATAATTATTATTAACTGAGCTATCGGCGTATCCAGATAGCATTTCAAATAATAACTTAAAAAAACGTACAATTATAGAATATTCTCATTTGTTTTTGATAATGGCTCGGAGTGAGCCAAAACATGTCAACAATCTAACAAAAGTTATTTTACTGTATATTATGTTTTTAGGTTACACCGTTTAGCATTTAAAAAATATATATGATTAATACACTATAAAAACTTCTCGGAAACGTTTTTGAATATCAGTGGCAGCAAAAGAAACTTTGCTTTTATACTTGCTTCTTTAAATTTCGAAAATATATTTGCTTCTAAAGTATGCTTTTCGGAATCGCGAATACCTCGCAAGAGGTTATTGTATATTTTCGTTCGTGGTTATATTATATTTTCGTATATTGAGAAACATTTATCTTTTTTTTTTTTTTCAGTGTTCTTTAAAAAAATATATTAAGGATTTTATAGTAGTATATACACATATCTATGTTTAAAGAAGCTAAAATTTAATTTGAGAAACTTTTATATATAGTAAAACATGGGAAAATTTAATGGAAAGCTTTCTAAACTTTTTTAGACTTCCCCTTTTAGAAAAGTTTCCATTTTATCAAGTATAAGTGTATTTTCCACTGGACCATGATTTTTTTCCGTTTGAGCCAGTGTTCCATTATAGACTAGACCCGTGTCTGCAGGTATTACCATCATACTATATATCTACCTGGTGTTCCATAAGTCTGGATGAATAAATAAATAATAATAATAATAATAAAAACATATAAAACCTACAGACTGACATATGAAAGTGCAGTTTACATTAATGCTTGTCAAAAAATCCCTTTTTTTTATTACAAGAGAAACCAGTAATTAAAAACTTTAACGACAGATAGTCCAAGTGCTACACGACAAAAATAAGGTGAAAACTGCACATCGTGATACAGTTATACCCATTGGTCAGAATCTACTCTATATTAATACAAAGCATATAAGAAGGGGAGGCATTGCGTAAAGTCGGAGAAATTCAAGATGGCGGCTGTTATTCAAAATGGCGTCATTTATCGGGAATTAGTGCAATTTCGTTTCTATTCATCGTATAAAAGCATGTTTGATGGAAATTTCAATTTTTTTAGATAAAAAATATTATTTGTAACACTTTACAGAACAGTCGAAAAGTATTTATGAATTCAGTTTGCCTGTTTGTCTGTCTAGTCACGCACTAATTCGAAAAAAAAAAATAACCGGATATCCAGATAATTAAAATATGGTATTGTAGTATGCCGTAACAAGTTCGGTATTCATTTTCAAGTGTGCCTCAGTCATAGTTCATTTACAGGGGCAATCAAAAGTATTCCGTTACATTATGGTCTGTAGACGAAAATCACTTGCAATGTGTTTTAATGATGTTATACTCTTTGTAACATATCCAAATTAATATACATCAGTGTCGTGCAGTACAAGATACTTACTGCAGAATATGCAGTGCATAGCAGTTTTCGTTCATTTACAGGGGCTCACAAAATAATGCGATTACCGTTACATTAATGTCTCCGAGCGATGCTTTAATTTATGATGGACCAGTTCTTATTAACATTTTAAAGCCTCACCAGTCTTCAAACACCTTTAATGATTACTACATTAACACATTTCAATCCCATTTATGTAACGACATTGAGAGTTTTAGTTGCCAAAGTATAGATTTGAAATGGGATAGATACATTACACCAAGCATTAAAGGTGAAACCAGACAAAAAAGGGTGCAGGAACCAGGGGGCAAGTGCTATCGTATGTCAAACTACCTAAAAATTGGCAAGATTTCTTAAGAAATTCAAGTAATAAAGAAGAGTTATTTAATCTGCTTGGAACACTAGCTATATATACCATAAAAATGCACAAGTTATAACCACTTCAGGTGAGGAAGTTAAAGGAAATAATATTGGACTAAGTTCCTTAATTGGAATGACTTGCACTGGTCATGAAGAAGCTGATACAAGGATAATCTTGCACCTCAAAGACATGGCAGAAAACGAATTGAAAAATATTGTTATACACTCTGAAGATACTGATGTATTAGTTTTAGCAATTGCACATTTCCTTACTCTGTCAGATAGACACGTGCAAACGGTTTGGATTGCATTCGGAACAGGGAAGAATTACAGACTTATTCCCGTCCATACTGTAGCTGTAGCAATTGGAAAAGAAAAAGCAATGTCGTTACTAGGATTCCATGCTTTCACAGGCTGCGACAGCAATCCTGGTTTCACAGGAAAAACAAAAAAGTCAGCTTGGAAGACATGGATTCTCTATAAAGATGCTACTGTCGCATTTTCATTTCTATCAAAACCACAAACTTCCATACCTGACGATATTCTAAATATTATAGAAAAATTCGTAGTATTGTTGTACTGTTCAACATGTAACAGCATAAGTGTAAATGATGCTAGACAGGAAATGTTTATGACAAAAAATCGTCCTATTGAACATCTTCCACCAACCAAGGGTGCACTAGAGCAACATATTTTACGGGGTGCTTTCCAAGCTGGACACATTTGGAGACAAACAGATGAGCGGGAAATATGTCGCCCCTCTCCAAACAAATGGGGATGGTGGTTGGATTATTTTTCATGGATACTAAAATGGTCGGAGTTGCCCGAGATTGCAGATTCTTGCAAAGAACTAATAAAATGTGTGTGCAAAATCTGCAAAAATAAGTGTAGTTGTAGGAAGGTTGGTCTTTCTTGCACATTATTGTGCAACTGTAAAAACGAATGTGAATGAGAAATAATATGCTACAAACTAAAGTTTCTATATTCTGCAATTTTATGTCATTCATTTGTTATGTAGCATTCATTTTTTAATATTTATTTATGCATTTTATTATTTATTTATTTATTCCATTCATTTTACTCACTATACAATAAAAAATACTTTAATAATTGAACTATTTTCATTTTAAGCATATTTCTGATATTAATAAGAAAATTTTTGATTTAAAAAAATCGAAAATGACATCAAAGACACTTTTATATGTCGAAAACGGAAAAAATTGAATAACAGCCTAAATCTTAAATTCCTAAGACATTTCATTATGCCTCTCTTATATGCATTGTTTTAATATAAAGAAGATACTGACCAATAGGGATATTATTATTACAAATTGCAGTTATTTCATACCTAGCAGCTCCCTTAATAACAATCGATTTAGCTGATGATCTGTAGAATTTATACACAAGTTATAAAGGCACTACGCTCGGAGACATTAATGTAACGGTAACCGTATTATTTTGTGAGCTCCTGTAAATGAACGAAAACTGCTATGTACTGTATGGTATAGATCCACAGTAAGTATCTTGTACTGCACCGCACTGATGTATATTAATTTGAATATGTTACAAAGAGTATAATATCATTAAAACACATTGCAAGCGAATTTCGTCTACAGACCATAATGTAACGGAATACTTTTGATTGCCCCTGTAAATGAACTATGAATGATGCACATTTGAAAATGAATACCGAACTTGTTACGGTATACTACAATACCATATTTTTATTATCTGGATATCCGGGTACTTTTTTCCATTTAGTGCGCGACTAGACAGACGACCAGACAGACAGACAAACAGGCATACTGAATTCATAACTACTTTTCGACTGTGCTGTAAAGTGTTACAAATAATATTTTTTTTATCTAAAAACATTTAAATTTCCATCAAACATGCTTTTATACCATGAATAGAAACGAAATTGCACAAATTCCCGAAAATGACGCCATTTTGAATAACAGCCGCCATCTTGAATTCCCCCGATTTTACGCGATGCCTCCCCTTCTTATATGTTTTGTATTAATATAGAGTAGATACTGACCAAACGGTATAACTGTATCACGATTTGCAGTTTTTCCACTCCTAGCACCTGGACTACAGAGGGACAATGGCGTTTTTTTTAAATGTATGGAAATTATCTATACTAATATTATAAAGAAGTAACGATTTTTTGTTTGTTTGTTTGTTTGTTTGTTTGTAGGGGGTAATCTTTGGAACTACAGAACCGATTTCAAAAGCGATGGTGGCAAATTGATGGTGACAATCCTGCTCCAACATAGGCTATATTTTATGTCGGTGCTACTAGTCCCTTGGGGGGTGCAGGAGCAAAAAACGTTCTAAAATTACGATTTTTTTTATACTGAAGGAGCTAGAAATTTTAAATTTGGCATTGTAGCTACTTATAAGATGTAAATGCTCTCTGAGAACAAATTACAAAAAAATAAAAATAAAAATAAAAATAAATAAATAAATTTAAAAGGGTGAAATGAGCGAAAAGCGTTCTAAAAACATTCTAAATTACAATTTCTGTGGAATCTCTGGAACTATAAAACAGATTTCAAAAGTGATGGTGGAAAATTGATGGTGACAATCCTACTCCAACATAGGCTATATTTTATGTCGGTGCCGCTAACCCCAGAGGGGTGCAGAGCGAGAAACGTTCTAAAATTGCGATTTTTTTTATACTGAAGGAGCTAGAAATTTGAAATTTGGCATTGTAGCTACTTATAAGATGTAAATGCTCTCTGAGAACAAATTACAAAAAAAAAGAAAAAATAAATAAATAAAATAAAATAAATAAATTTAAAAAGGTGAAATGAGCGAAAACCGTTCTAAAAACATTCTAAATTACAATTTCTGTGGAATCTCTGGAACTATAGAACAGATTTCAAAAGTGATGGTGGCAAATTGATGGTGACAATCCTACTCCAACATAGGCTATATTTTATGTCGGTGCCGCTAACCCCAGGGGGGTGCAGAGCGAAAAACGTTCTAAAATTGCGATTTTTTTTTATATTGAAGGAGCTAGAAATTTGAATTGTGGCATTGTAGATATTTATAGGATGTAAATGGTCTCTAAGAACAAATTTTAAAAAAATCAAAATTTAAAAGGTTGAAATGAGCGGAAAGCGTTCTAAAAACATTCTAAATTTCAATTTCTGTGGAATCCCTGGAACTAGAGAACCGATTTCAAAAGTGTGGTGGCAAATTGATGGTGACAATCCCTGCTCCAACATAGACTATATTTTATGTCGGTGCCACTAACCCCAGGGGTGGGGGTTCGAAAAACATTCTAAATTACAATTTCTATGGAATCTCTGGAACTACAGGACCGATTTCAAAAGTGATGGCAAATTCCCGGCTCCAACATAGGTCATATTTTATGTCAGTGCGGGTGCAGAAGCGAAAAACGTTCTAAAATTGCAATTTTTTGTTTCTACTGAAGGAGCTAGAAATTTGGCATTGTAGTTACTTATAAGATGTAAATGCTCTTTAAGAACAACTTTTTCAAAAAATTCGAAATTTAAAAGTGTGAAATGACCAAAAAGCGTTCTAAAAACATTCTAAATTACAATTTCTATTGAATCTTTGGAACTACCGAACCGATTTCAAACGTAATGTTGGTAAATTGACGGTGATAGTCCCTGCTCTAACATAGGCTATATTTTATGTAGGTGCCACTATCCCAGAGGGGTGAGGTAGCGAAAAACATTCTAAAACTGAAAATTTTGTTATACTGAAGGGGCTAGCGCAAGTGCGAATACAGAACATTTAAAAAAAATTTTAACTTAAAAGGGTGAAGAAAGAAAAAAAAAAAACGTTCTAAATTACGATTTTTTTGTACCTGACAGGATTAGAAACTTCAAATTTGACATTGTGGTTACTTTTAAGATACAAATGCTTCCTAACAAGGGTTTGTAAAGGAATTCAAAATTTCAAAGGGTGAAATGAGCGGAAAGCGTTCTAAATTACGATTTCTATGGAATTGTTAGGTTATAGAAATTTGAATTTGACATGGCTGTTGCTTTTAAGACGTAATTGCTTGCACAGAATAGTTTCTAAACAATTTGAAATGTAAAAGGCTGCAGTAACAGAAAACGTTCTAAAATTGATGTCTCTGTGACACTGTTAGGGCTAAAAACTTGAAATTTTGCATGGTAATTAATTTTAATGATGTAACTGCTCTCTAAGAAAAATTTCTAAAGAAATTTGTCGCACGGAATAATTTGAAAAAAAAATCGAAATTTAAAAGAGTAAAATGTTTGAAAAGCGTTCTAAAAGGGTTCTAAATTGAGATTTCTATGGAATTGTTAAAGGAAAGAAACTTGAAGTTTGACATGGCTAGTGCTTTTAAGACGTAACTGGTCGCACAGGTGAGTTTTTTTTTAAAATTGTAATTCAAAAGTGTGAAAGCGCGAAAAGCGTTCTGAATTAAGATTTACTTCGAACGGTAAAGGCTAGAACAGGAGCAGGACAGGAGAAAAAAAAAAAAGTTCTAAAATTGCAATTTATGTGGTACAGCTGATATAGAAGCCACGTATGGTGGTTACTCTTAAAATGCAAATGCTCACTAAGACCGGTTTCTAAAAAAATCGAAATTTAACAGGTGGAAATGAGCGGAAAACGTTCTAAAAACGTTCTACATTATGATTTAATTGGATTTTTTCGGGTTAGAAATTTGAAATTAAGCATAGTACGACGGTAAGTCATTAAGTAAGTCAGAAAATATAATTAAATAATAACTTACAATGATATTTACTTCAAAATATTTTTATTTATCAACATATTCTCCACCAATATTTATGCACTTATACCACCGTTTTATCAATGCCCCAACACCAGCTGCATAATATTCTTTGGGTCGCTGTCTCAGCCACATTAGGACTTCAAGTTGAACCCAGGAGAAAATTGAAAAGTTTGGTTGGCAACTTCTTCAACATCCACCATATAGCTTCGACTTAGCCCCAAGCGATTTTCATCTGTTCAGTCCACTAAAAAACTATCTTGGAAGCAAGTTGATGCTCACAGATGATGAAAAGTTTCAACTTGAAGTCCTAATGTGACTGAGACAGCAACACATAGAATGTTATGCAGCTGGTCTTCGGGCACTGATAAAATGGTGATATAAGTGCATAAATATTGGTGGAGAATATGTTGAGAAATAAAAATAGTTTTGAAGAGAATATTATTGCAAGTTATTATTTAATTATCTTTTGTGACTTATTTAATGACTTTCCCTTGTAGTAACTTTTAAGATGCAGACGCTCGGTATAAACAGTTTATTAAAAAAATAAAATTAAAAGGTGTAAAATGAGCGGAAAACATTATAAATCATGTTTTTTTTCTAAATTGTTATGGATAGAAATAGATTAAAATTTGACATGCCTGTTATTTTTTAGATGCAAATGCTCCAACAGAATAATTTTTACAAAACTCGAAATTTAGAAAGTTTCAGAAGCAACAAAAAAATTCCTAGAATTGCAATTTTAGTGATGCTGTTGGTCCAGAAAGTTGAAATTTGGCCTGGTGACTATTTTAAAGATTTCAGTGCTCGCTAACAACGGTTTCTAAAAAATTCGAAATTTAAAACGCGAGCAGAAAACGTTCTAAAACCGTTTTACATTATGATTTAATTGGATTTATTCAGGTTAGAAATTTGAAATTTATTATAGTGGTAACTTTTAAGATGCAGACGCTCAGTATATACAGTTTATTAAAAATTCGAAATTGAAAGAAATAAAATGAGCGGAAAACGTTAAAAATTATGGTTTATTCTCGCTAAGAACGCTTTCTAAAAAAAAAAATAGAAATTTAACAGAGCGAAATGAGCTGGAAAAGTTCTAAAAACTTTCTCAACTATGATTTGTCTAAAATTGTTAGGGATGGAAAATTAAAAATTTTACATGACTGTTACGTTAGAGACACAAATTCATCCACATAACTATTTTTAAAAATTTAGAATTTTTAATTTGTGCAGGAACAAAAAAGTTCTAAAATTGCAATTTCTGTGATGTAGTTATTACAGAAATTTGCTTAACCAGAAGATTGGAATTTGGTATGGTACTTACTTTTAAGATGCAAATACTGGCTTAGAACTGTTTCTAAAAATACCTAAATTTCAAATGAAAACTGAAATGCGCAAAAACCTTCAAAATATACTCCATACCATTAACTTGGAATTAATTTTAGCTCTTCACATTCATTTAAGTCTCATGTTCGCCTAATGCAGTATAAGAATGAAGTTTACTGAAAATGTAATTTAATTAGTAATTTTTGAATTATCTGTGGCAGTAAAATTTCCTCTAATGAAAATAGACTCACGAATACCACATGGCACTTTTCAACAATTACGTGAGCAAAGCCGCGGGTTTTGCTAGTAACCCTATAAAAGAAGAGATGAATAAGCAAGTGATAACATTCATAAACAATTCCTTTAATAGTACAAAGGAATTGAATCAGATGCTTTTGACGAATTATTATGTTTAACTGAATGACTGCAATGCTGACAATGATACACAAAATACAAATAAATTACATATTGTACACAGAAAAAAAATGTTGATTTTACGATATAATACTGGCAACTGGGGTGTCAGTATTATACCGTAAAATCAACAATTATGTTTTGCAGTGTACGCAGTTACATTGAGAGTAGCAAACCTCCAAATCGGAAGAATCACATGTCTTTTGTAGAGCAAAAACACAGCTCACTTGCAAAGCTTTAAACTTTACAAAATACGAATTAATTACACATTGTATGCAGTTACATTGAGCATTGCAAGCCTCCCATATCGGAAGAATTACATTTCTTTTCTAGAGCAAAAACACAGCTCACTTGCAAAGCTTTCAACTTTACAAAATACGAATTAATTACATATTGTACGTAGTTTACATTGGGCATAGAAAGCCTCCAAATTTGGAAGAATTACATTTCTTTTTTAGAGCAACAACACAGCTCACTTGCAAAGCTTTAAACTTTACAAAATACGAATTAATTACGTATAGTATGCAGTTACATTGAGCATAGCAAGCCACCAAATCGGAACATTTCTATTCTAGAGCAAAAACACAGATCACTTGCGAAGCTTTAAACTTTATAAAAAGAAATTAAAATCACTATTTAATTTAGTACAAATTAATAATATATGGCTTTGAAAGATTTTTGAAAATAGTAAGTTTTAAAATTAACAAAGAAAACATATATATACGTCTTTACATTCGTGTTGTTTATTAATTAACCACTTAATTAAATTATTAGTTAACCAAATATCATCCAATAGTTCTAACATATAACTAACTATACAGGGCTTTACAAATTTTATAAAATCTGGTAGATAGCAAAAAATTCTAGTCGCTAGTAAAAATATTTAAAAAAGCCCAAAAGTGTTTCTTTATGAATTATAATGAGAACAAAATAATAAGAAACGTAGTTTAGAATAGTACACAATTTAGAAAGTTAATATAAACTAAGTTTCGTATTGAAATTTATCAAAATTATATCTCTCTTGGGGGGGGGGGGGGAGAAATTCTATAAAGGCTGAATTAACCGGCATGTTCGGGAAATGATTTTTGCCGAATGCTTCAAATGTCCGGCAATGCTTCAAACGCTTCAAATGAGTGATACCAAAAATCTATATCTTATTATGTACATTTTTTCGCATTGTGTTCAATTTTAGGTGTCCAAAAAGGTTAGATTAACACTATTTCTTACTATTCTTTTAGCCAGCTTTCCATTCACCCTCACATTATAATTACATGACATGCCAGCTGGCTAGAGCGGGAAAGAATGGTGTTTTCTGTGCATGAGATGGAAAATGACTTCCAACTTGACTCTTCCATTAAAAGTACGTGAGAAGAGGTGTATCGCTGCTTGCCGCGCAATTGTAGTGGTGAGGGAAAGAAAAAATGCCGTTTGTGCTCAGTTCTTAATTCAAATTTTGTAAAAAAAAAAAAAAAAAAAAAAAAAAAAAAAAAACAGTTATTCTTAAAGAATGAAACAAAAAACCTGTCAGATTAAATAACTTTGCCGCCAGTAGCGATCTATCGAACCACATTTGTCAAGCAACGACTATAAAATAAATCATGGAAACGAAATATTCATCCACTTTAGATATTGTTATTTAATTTTCATATTTTTAAAACCAGCAATTCGTAACGACTAATTATACGTATTACATCTTCATCCTTATAATTCAAGTAAGTTCAACTTCAACCTTTCGAAAAGTCCTCCTACGCTTACTTCGTATTCTTTCTATTTGTTATACAGTAACTTTTACAACATGAAAATGTTATTAGGAACTTCTTTTTAAAGAATATAAAATGTAAATATATTTCTAGTAAAATATTTAAATATTGTGAGCCATGTATATCAAATATTAAGTTACTTTCTTTGTTCTTTATCAGCTTTCGAATAACATGGAATTTATTATGAAATATTTCTGCTATAAAATGATTTCGATGCATTTTTTTTTTTTTTTTTTTTTTTTTTTTTTTTACGCACTATATATAAAGCTTATTTAACCTTTAAGCTTTCAAATTTAATTCCAGTTTTTAAAAATATATTCATATGTGTTATCTTTGAATTTGAAACACACATTTGCATATTAAAATAAAACTACAACACGAATGCATTGTACATATAATTCATTTGAAATTATTATATAAGGTCATTGTGCTTAAATGCGATGCGATTTCTTGTCCTTATTTAGGTTATATATTTTGCATTTTATTAAATATAAAATAAAATGCCAAATATAAGCAACGAAGGATTGATTATCATGCTTTCAAGTCCAAACTAATTTGTTTTGGAGAAAAGGAATTATTTGCTGTTGCTTAGATTACATCTGTAATCTAATAAACAAATGTATCATTGTCACAGTTAGGACATTTTCCCTACATTTACAGTAGTTGAAACTTAAATGAGATGACTAAAGTACTTAAATGCGAAATGCATTTTATCCATGTCAATTCATTTTATTTTTGTTCATTTAATAGTAATCAGTTTTTTAAATACTTAATGCAGCATTATCATTAAATAATGGATCATTTAATATTCATACTTTAACCACTTTTGACTTTGGCAATTAATAAACAAGAATTAACAAATGAATGACCAATACAACCTTACATTTTACCAAATCAATGTTTGTTATTGTATATCAGAGCTGTCCATGAAACAGCAGAAAATTCTTACAGAAATACTTGCTGTAATTAATCTCCGAATAACTTCTATTAAATAAGGCAGATATTTCTGTAAGAATTTTCTTGTATCTCGCGGGAGCTAGGTTGGACATCCCTGCTGTATCTATACTATTATATAAAGAGGAAACGGTGACTGACTGACTGACTGAGTGACTCATCAACGCCCAGCCGAAACTACTAAAGTCAGGGTCACGCAATTTTGATTGTAGATTGCTGTTATGGCCTAGGTAAGCAATAAGAAGAGATTTTTGAAAATCCCCCCTCTCCGAAGGGGGTTAAAGGGGGGGGGGGGTTCGAATGTTTTAGGTCATTTTGCCATATCTCAGCAGCAGTTATAGGTAGGAGCTTGAAATTCCAGAAAACAAATCTACTAAAAAAATGATTAAACACCTATTTCAGCGATTTTAGAAATTCCCCCCAGAAGGGTGTTAAATGGGGGTGGTCGAATGTTTTAGGTCATTTTTCCATATCTCAGCAGCAGTTATAGGTAGGAGCTTGAAATTCCAGAAAACAAATTTACTAAAAAATGATTAAACACCTATTTCAGTGATTTTAGAAATTCCCCCCAGAAAGGGGTTAAAGGGAGGTGTTCGAATGTTTTACGTCATTTCGCCATATCTCAGCAGCAGTTATAGGTAGGAGCGCGAAAATCAGGAAATTAAATCTACTAAAAGAATGATTAAACACGTATTTCAACGATTTTAGAAATTCCCCCCTGAAGGTGGTTAAAGAGGGTGGTCAAATGTTTTAGGTCATTTCGCCATATCTCTGCAGCAGTTTTAGATAGGAGCACGAAAATCAGGAAAACAAATCTACTAAAAAATGAATAAAACACATATTTCAGCAATTTTGGAAATTCCCCCCAGAAGGTGGTTAAATGGGAGGGGGGTCGAATTTTTTAGGTCATTTCGCCATATCTCAGGTTTTATGTGTGGCGAAATTAATTAAAACAAATCTACTAAAAAATTGGTTAAACACGAATTTCGGCGATTTTGGAAACTCCCCCCCAGATGGTGGCTAAAGGGGTATTCAAAAGTTTTGGGTCATTTCGCCATATCTCAGCAGCGGATTTAGGTAGGAGCGTGAAATTCAGGAAAACACATCTACTAAAAAATGGATAAACATGCATTTCAGTGATTTTAGAAATTCCCCCCGAAGGGTTTTAAAGGGGGTGGTTTCGAAAATTTTAGGACATTTCGCCATATCTCAGCAGCTGTTTTATGTAGGTGCTCGAAATTCAGGAAAACAAATCTACTAAACAAATGATTAAACACGTATTTCAGTGAATTTAGAAATCCCCCCCCCCTCGAAGGTGGTTAAAAGGGGATTCGAAAGTTTTAGGTCATTTCGCCATATCTCAGCAACAGTTTTAGGTTGGAGCGCGAAATTCAGGAAAACGAATGTAATAAAAAAATTACATTGTCACCCCTGCAAAGCCGAGACGGGCCGCTAGTATTCTATAAAACAATTTCATAAATTAAATTTTTTACATTTAAGAAGCCTCAGGCCGCTGTAGTTGCTCCTATAATTTAACAATTGTGGTAATGCATTGCTGTCAGCCTTCCCTCTTGTTTTTTCAAAAGAAAGAAGTATAACTTGAACCAGAAAAATTACTTCTTGAACTGTTTCTAAGTGGTTATTTATTAACTTTATAAAATTTCTGGTTTTAGTTGATTAAAAAAAAAGAACAAAAAACATCGTAATGTTGGCAGGTGTGTCTTTAATTTTATTCAGTTCGTAAAATGTTCTATTACGTCGTTCTGGTTACTTCCAACTTTTGAGACCCCTCATTACCATTGTTCTCACTTCGATTTCTTTATCTATTTTAACAGTAGCAACAGTACTTGGGAAAATTCACCCATATTACTCAACAATTACATAGCTGCTAAACTTAATATCATCATTAGACTCTTCAATTAGCATTTTATTAACACCTTCAAACCTAGTTGATAAGTGTTTATGAATTCGGTTGGTCCGTCGGTCTGTCCGTGTTCTTCTAACTCACGTAAATATATTCGGATTGATTTAGATAGAGCTATTTTGAAAATCGTGAATAATGCAGCAAAGCAGTGCTACCTGTTGGGCGATTTACACGAAAAACTAATCAGCATCAATTAATATAAGGATCTAACTGGATCTAAAGTTTTATTAAATTCCGTACGTTAGTTCTTGTGATAGAGCACCAATAATTTTTTTGCACAGACAGACAGACAGACTCACAGACAGACATTTTCTAAAAAAAGTCAAATCGTGTTCAAAACCTTCTAAAACGTATAAATCCGTCGAAAACCGGAAGTCGAAAAATTTCATGAACCCAAAATACTTTCTTCTTGAAAAGATAGAAGAAAGTAAAAATTACTAGTTTAAAAAGCAAACCAATTGTGTCCGAAATGGCATGGAATAACGAAAATGGGATTGAGGGGTAAAAAATCTTTAGAGAGCCTGAAGAAAGGTAATATATTAAAATGAACTGAACGTTTTTAAATTTTAATAATAAATAAATAGTGACAGTTGTTGAAATTATTCCTGCAGGATATTGGTGTTAATAAATACATTCGTTTTGTTTATTAATTAACGATTTATTTAATTTACTAATTACCCCAATTTCATTCCAACTTTCCTATATATAATTATAGAATTAAGCACGAAAACGAAATTTTCATTCAACTTAGATACTTTTATTTAATTTTCATGTCTTTTCTAATCATTAGTTCGCAGCGACTAATTGCACGTATTACATCTTCAGGCTTATAATTCAAGTAAGTTCAACTTTAACATTTACGAAGTTCTTCCTACGCATTTTTCGCATTCTTCTATTCGTTATACAGTAATTTTTACATTATGAAAATATCACTACAGACTTACGGAAATTCTTTTTAAAAATAAAATGTAAATACATTTCTAGTAAAATATTTAAATATTCTGAGCCCAGTTATATGAAATATTCAATTATTTTCTTTTTTCTTTATCAGCTTTAGAATAGCATGGAATTTATTATGAAATATTTCTGTTTTAAAAAATAATTTCGATACATTTTTTATACTTACTGTATATAAAGCGTATTTAAAGCTTTAAGCTTTCAAATTTAATTCCCGTTTTTAAAAGTATATTTGTATTTCTTAGCTTTAAATTTGTATCACACATTTGCATATTAAAATAAAACTATAGCGCGCATGCATTATATATATTATTCAGATGAAACCGTTATGTATAAATATAAAAGAATAACCAAAAGAGTAATATTAATAAGTATATAAGTAAAAATAGTTTTTATAAGAAATTCTGGTTGCATTCGTTCAGTTCAAATGTTTGACGATGGGATGCGAGGAAACTGCTTTCTAACTTCGAAATGGGACAAATTTTAGCTTTTAACAATATCGGATGGTCCCTTAAAAAGTTGCTTATAAAATTAAATATCAAAATACCGTCAGTTTTAATTTCTTACAGAATCCGACTACGCAAAATCTGCAGGAAGTCCGGGAGTTGATTTTAATTGATCCGAAAGTATGATTGTTCACACAATCGCAAGCAAAAAAAAAGACAGCAAAGGAAATTAGAAGTCAGATAATGTCACCAACGTCACAGTATGGAAAAGCAATAAAAAGCTCGGGAATCCTTATTGAGTAAAAGCACGTCGGTATCAGCGTTTAACATCCACCCATAAAAAAAAAGTCCGAATCAGTTTGTAGATAAACATCTGAAGCAACGAATGAATTAGTCTAAAAATACTTTCTGTGGTGAAAAGAAGGTTAATATCGATGGTATACAGACAGTTTACATCCATATTGACAAAACCTTCGAAAGGAGTTATAGGCTCTTCATCAATGAGATTTCAAATTCCCCTTACTAATGTTAAGCCTCTGGGTCGGTGATGCATTCGTATTTTTTAAATATATCTTTTTAGGAAATTAATATTTTTAACCTCTTTTTTTCTGTGTAGTCTTTTTAACGGATGTCTCTTTCTTTCTTAGTTGTCAAAATATTTCTAAAATGTATACTAAATTTATAATTTTATGTGTTAAAATATTAGTGAAACTTAGTAAGATTTTCACACTTCATATAAAATTAAGTACAGCGGCGCCAACTAATATGGCCCGGTGGGGCCCGAGCCCACCCAATAACTTGCTATCCCAGCTTACCCAATTTTCATTGTTCTGTTATTTATTTACCTCTGAAACGAAATTTCATTTTGTTGACCTTCTCAAAATTGTTTTGTTTGAAAAACAGTAAGGCAGACAGGAGGACTAAAAGTAATTCAACTGACGTATAGTTTGATTTCGTTTAAAATTATTCTTCCTGCATATTTTACCCGTGAGTATAAGTCAATGTTCACTTGTATTAATGCCCTGACTCACAATCATAAAGCATTTAGATAACTGCATTTATTTTCTCGATGTTCAGCTTTTTACGCATTTTATTTGTAATCATATCCATTGTATGATAATTGTGATAAATACTATTGTATTTATGAGGAAGAGCTCGTGGCAGTATAACCTAATTTAATTAATATTTTATACATAAAAGAAATTATAGCTTCATAATACTTGACTTAGAGTTATTATCTCCCCCCCCCCCTCAAAGAAAAAAATACCCATGTCATTATGCCAAAACGTTTTTGAGCAGCCCACCGAATATTTTTCAAAATTCGGCGCTACTAAATTAAGTATACTATGTTTTAGAGATATTTTGACAACTAAAAAAAAAAAAAAAAAAAGGAGACATCCTTTATGAAGAGTATACACAGAAAAAAATTAAAGATATTAATTTACTGAGGAGATATTTTATAAATAGGAATGCATCACACGGCCATGGGTTTAACCAGCGAAGGAGATTGGAAATTTCACTGATGCAGATTCGGCCGCTTTTTCTTCAGGGGGTAAATACCAAATTGCTTTTCTAGATGGACAACAAAACAGAAATATATTCAATTGTTAAAACGCCATTTTTTGAACCAATGTGAAATAAAAAAAATCCGGTTTTATTTATATTTTGCGACATGACGATGCATCAATTCACTCTGCAAAAAACACAGAAAATGGTTTTCGAAAAGATCCCCACGCTTGATTGGTGGACTAATAGCCCTCACCTAAATCCCATTCAGAACGTTTGGGGCATTATAGTGCGCAATATCTAGCGAAAAAAATGGTCAAATGGTCCAGTATAATTTTAAAGCAGAACTAAAATCTCCCATTTGTGAGACATTGCGTGTTTTGCCACCTCGACAAATTCGAAACTTGTAAATTCTATGACACAACGTTGCATTGAGAGTTCTAAACACAAAGGAAGCGCAGTTGATACTTAACATTCCTATAATTTAGAAAAATCTGTTCCTATAATATAACCAGTGAAAATACAATTTATTATATTGTAATAGTAGAAATTAATAAAACAAACAAACTTCTTAATAACACCATAAATTTAACAGATGCTCTAGGCCTTTCGAAAGAACTTTGTCTTTCTTCATCAGGTGCAAAATACGTGCTATCACTTGGAAGGCGGGAGCTGTCGTGCTCCCGCTTCCTAGTGCTTTTATCAACTGTTGGCAGATTAAAAAAAATCCTAATAATATTTTCAAACACTTTTTAATTAAAAAATATATTTACGCGTGAATATTAGAACAGAAAGAAAATTTTAAAATAATTAAATTATTACATGTAAAAAGCATTAAATGGTGAAAATTACGTCATATTTAAAACGATTTTTTTTTATAACGTCGAAAGGAAAACTTTTGTTCTAAACGTTATAAAAGTCCGGGAAGCAGCGATTTTTTTATTTAACCATTTTGTACTAGATGATTTTCAAATGGGTAATTGATCTTGCTTAATCAAACAGGAAAACAGCCGTCAAGTGTCGCGACAGCAGTGGATGCGGCCTTGGGAACCATGACATCCGCCACTCAAAGGGAAAAAAATGGCAACTCGATTACAGAAGATCCCTACTGCCATGATAATATCATTCAATCTTCCGTGTAATCTTTTTAAAACAGAGCAAATTATGGAGGTTGACGAGCGTAGTTCGTAGGGGACAGAGTCTCATAATAATAATAATAATAATAATAATAATAATAATAATAATAATAATTGGTGTAAAGGCGGTATATTTTTCAACAATATATTTCCAAAAAAAAAGTAATATATTAGCGAAATAAGGTATTTCTACCCGAAAGAATTTTGAAAGAGGAGATTCAAAAATATCATCTATTATAACCACGAAATCGAACTCAACAGAAACATCCCATTTAACGTTTTGTGATGGCTTCAAATAATTTTTCAAAGCTTACTGATGTAATTTCTGATCTGTCAATATCATAATAAAATATTTGTATCTTGACCTGCCAGGAATTCCCTTGTAAATAAAGCAGTTGTTATTTATTCAGGATAAAGAAACATTTTTTCCCAGAAAAGAATCCAAAGAATCAAGACGAAGCATATTTGATACCGATGATATTTGGAAAAGGATATTCACGAAAAGGGAAATTCATAGATACAAATGTTTTTCTGTTTTAAAATTCGAGATATACATTGATTTTTTGCTGTAAATTATTTTAGTATTCGTCAAATGAGTATTTAATTTATGTACTAATTATTAAAAGTTATGTTTAAATTAGTGAATATCTTTATCGGAATCTCAACTTCAACAATCAATATATTTCATTTGTTCCCATTTTATTCTCATCTTCTTAATGAAGCGACTTCAAAAAAAGATATTTTTGTGTTCGGCTATTATGCATATATGTAGTATTAGAGATGAGACGGGCTCAGCCCTAACCCGGTGCCGAGACTGGTTTGGACTCCTTTTTTTTTTCAGTGTTCGGGTTCCGGCTCAAAGGGAAAATTTAATTTATTCACAAATTGAAAAAAAAAATGATATTTAAGAGAAACAAAAATGTAGTGAAAGTTTCTTAAACTGTTTCACAATCCTTTAAAAAACTTTTTGAAAGGGAACTCAATTGTTATTGATAGGATATAAAAAGAAATATTCTATCTAATCCTGAAATCTCGCCGCCGTAATTATTTGTAGCATAAAGAAGCCGTGGGATATCTCTTACGTATCCTCGCTTTCTGTTTGAAGTCATTTTCCAGAATGAAACAGAATGCATGTTTTTCTGCCATAGTTGTACAATGGTAATATTTTAAAAGAAAAATAATTGAGACTTTTACAAATTTCTGCCAGTGGCTGGGTATAAATAACAAATTTGCTATTATAAACAGATTTTCAAGGACATAGAACTCGCAAAACTTTGCCATGACGGATTATTTAGCATTAGTACTTATTTCAATGTAAGAAAATATTTTTAAATAAGAAAATTAATCTTGCAACAATTTTTAAATTGTTACTAACAATTTTCTACTGCATACTTTCGGTATCGGGCTCGGGCCGGTTCGGACTCTGAAAAAAAGGAAACCGAACTAATCTCTAGTATGCATGTATGTCCGCTATTTTTTGAACGACCACTGATCAGATTTTATTGCAACTTTTTACTAGAAGTTCACACCAGAAAAGGCTTTAAGCTAAAAATAGTCCTCGTTATCCTGAATCATATACAGTTTTCTTTTTCTTTTTGTTACAGGGACATGTCAAACATTTTAATTTACGATTGTCTACTGCATTTCAAACTTCAGTGGTACTAGGAACTAGAATGCCTTTATGAATCAGAGAATAGCGACATGCAAGCAATAAAATTTGATTCGTCGAGAAGATACTGGACGAATATTTGGCGATTTTTTTACTGCCATTATCGTCAAACTAATATTTGTTGACTTGTCTCACTCGTCTAATATAGAGACGAGAGATCCTACATAAAAGAGAGATTAGAGATTGACGAAATTTTTGTTTAAAAACAGGTGGATCGCCGTAGAACACTGGTGTTTATCATAAGTGACGCATGCATTGAAAAACAATTGTTGATTTTACAGTATAATTAACAGTAATAAACAGTAAAATAAGCAAAAACAGTAATAATAATAGTAATAATAATAACAGTAATAAATTAAACAGTAAAATACGCTGCCGCGCATGCGCGGTAGCGTATTACTGCTTATTTTACGGTTTATTACTGTTAATTTTACGGTATAATACTGGCAGCTGGGATTTCAGTATTACACTGTAAAATCAACATTTTTTTTTTCAGTGTGTAAAAATATTTCAAACCAGTGATTTTATTTAATAATATGTAATTTATTGCTGAGCAGTATCGCATAAAGTTAATTTTTTTACAAAATAAAATTTCTGGTTTAAAAATATGTTTTTTCGACATTTAAATATCTGAACTGTTCAGTGAGGTAACGTTACTTATCCGCGATGTGTTACCATTTGATTACGGGGTTGGGATATCGTACGTCCCAGCAACCATTGTTTTATTTTATTCGTACCACTTTAAAAAAATAATCTGTACAATAGATATTTTCAAAAGGTTAACAATTTCAACTTGGTCACATCAGTATATTAACTGTCAATTCAGACTCGGCAAATTTAAATACTTCAAGGAAGGACACAAAATTAATTTTTTTAATTTAGAAAAATTTTTTACTTTTTTTTTTCCTTGAAATAAGTATTGATATATACATTTATTTTCATATATAAAATACTTAGGAAAAATTAAAACTTAAATTTTGAAAATTAAGAAATTTTCATTTTAGCTATGATTAAAATTTAATATATCTTCTTAAAAAATCACTCTTTCAGCATACTTTTTTAACTTTGGAGTACAGAAAATAATAAATATTAATTTGTTTTAAAGATTAGAAAAAAAGATTTAAAAATTTATATTTTCAAAAAGAAAGGCTTCTTTTAGCAATACTTTTAACTACAACAACCCTCTTTTCAAATTTTTCGTTCTAAACAAAAAAGCCCGAGGGCAATTCAAGAAGATATTATTGAAAAGCACTATACAAAGTTTCATCGTTTTATGTTTTATAGAAAAGGAGATATAATAATTTAAATGTCATAGACCTTAGAGATAAAAATATTCTGAGAAAAATGGATTTAAATGGAAGATAGCGTGGCTTGTTGCACAGAAAAAAAAAGAAAGGATTTAAACACTTCCAAGACTTATATAAATTAAATCGAGTGCGTGATTCTGATGTGATAATTCGAAGGATTCTAGATGGTCTTGGCTTTTCTAGATTTTTATTCACGTTCACAAAAGACAAACATATGAAGAACATAAATTAAATATTGATAATTAATATTTCTTAAATCGAGAGAAAGCGACAGTTCCGCTTCTCGTTCTATAGCCCAGTCAAATAAGGTGAAAAAAGGGGTAAACCTCGGAATGAAAGATAACAAGCTGAAAATTTGCCAAAATCTTTGTTTTGACATTCTAAAAGTATGCTAAAAAGTCTCATATGATCTCGTGTCCGCGTCTCGAGATAGTCAAGGTCAAAGGTCAAGAAAATCTGTTTTTTGCTTATATCTCGAAAACTGGGCATTTTATTTAAAAAAATCCAATTACAAAATTAAAGTAGATAAAATTTTCTATAAAATACATATATTATCTTTAATTTTCTGACAAAGGGCTTAGGCGATAGAGCGTGCTGAAGAAAGAGAACTTTTTGACCTTCAGACCAAAACGAGAGAAACTTCATCTTTCAGCCTCAATTTCTCAAAAACTATGCATTTTATCGAGAAAACATCTGTTACAAAATTAAAGTAGGCAATATTTTTTACAAAATTCATAAATTAACTTTAATTCTTGACGGAATGTTTAGGCTCTAAATAGCGCTGAAAAAAAAGCGACTTTTTGACATTCGAGCCAATACAAGAATAACGGCCCTTTCCTACCTTCGATTACTCGAAAACTGTTCGTTTTATTAAAGAACATTAATTACAAAATTAAAGTCCACAACATTATCTAAATATTGCAAAAGTAACTTTAATTTTCTGACAAAGGGTTCAGACGCTAAAGAGCGCTGAAAAAGGTCTAGTTTAAAGCCCTCTGCAAAACAATAGAAACATCCTTCAAGATTGTTTCCTACGCTTCAAATGGTGTTTCAAATGTAACAAAATTAAGAAATTTAAATTGTTTACTTATTTATAAATGACATTCAAGTTAATTATTTATAAATTACCTTCAAGGTAAAACACTCCAATAAGATTATCGGATGTAAGTAAACTTGTTGAATGGTTCACTCTTCATAATCCTTTCCCAAATACGAAACAAGTAGTACCTATAGCTACTGAAATTGTGGGAAATGACCAGATAAACTGCCATAGAGCGCATAATATTGGTCTTGAATCAATGGTCAAAATAACTGGTTTGAAATTTAATGAAATAAAATTAAAGAAAGCTGACAAAGTTCTTCCAATTTCTGCAGTTAACAAATCCATCAAGGTAAATAACTGCAAAGTTGCAATCGATCCATTTCTACTCTTCCAAAGAATATCAGTAAACAAAAAGTTTGAACATCATCTCAAAGAATACCTGCAGTATGAATTAAGTCCATACCCAACATCGCTTTTTGATAATACCGGCATGCGAAAAACTACAAAAGCAAAATTGTATAACAATATGGAACCTCTTAATATTGAGTTGGATGAAGATAATGTGACTTACATTATCGATGGTGGATTTCTTCTGCATCGCGTCATATGGAGCAAAGACGATACTTTCTCAATTATTCTTCAGAAATACGTCAAATATTTGCAAATACATTTTGGTTAAAATATTGTTGTTGTATTCAGACGGTTATTCAGATAACAGTAAAAATATAAAAGCAATGGAACAACTCAAAAGAACTGTTGCTGTTTCAACATCTTACGAAGTTCGTTTTGATGAGACAATGATTGTGCCAATCAGCTAGGAAAAGTTTTTATCGAACCGGTGCAATAAAAAAAACTTTCCTGAAATGCTTATTGAGCAGGTAAAAACTGTTAACATCACTACAAAACAAGCCAGAGATGATGCTGATACAGTCATCATCGAAACAGCTATTGAAGAATCAAAACATCAAAAGACCGCCGTCATAGTTGGAGAAGATGTTGATCTGTTAGTTATTTTAATAGGACGAACACAGTCACATCAGCGAGAAATCTTTTTTTAAAAAATGGGTAAAGGCAATGTGGAGACACGAATGTATTCGTCTAAAAGCTTCGACAAATATCCTCGTTCTTAAGAACATATTTTATTTTTGCACGCTATCAGTGGATGTGACACAACATCTGCACTGTTTAAAAAAGGAAAATTGACAGTTATAAAAATGTTCGAGAAACATTCAAATTTGCACGAATCAGCTCAATTGTTTCAGGAAGACAACTGCCCTCCAAACACATTATTTGAAAATGGAATACGTGTTCTTTTAGCAATGTATAATGCTTCAAAATCAGAACATAGTATTGACAATTTTAGGTACACACAATTCATTAAATCAACGCAACTGAATGAACCGGTGCAATTATCATCTCTTCCACCAACAAGTGCAGCAGCTAGACAGCATATTTATCGTGTCTACTATCAGATCCAAGCTTGGTTAGGGAAAGATTTAGAACCCAGAGAATGGGGGTGGGTAATACAAAACGAGATCCTGGAACTCTCAACAACATTATTACCTTCAGCCCCAGAAGAACTACTCAGTACGATCTTCTGCAATTGCTGGAAAGGCTGTGGCGCGAACTGTGCATGTAGAAAAGTAGGGTTGAAATGCTCCTCAGTTTGTGGCCAGTGTAACGGACAAGCATGTCTCAACGCTTCATAATATCCAAATGATCTTGATGAAGAAAGTGAATATGTATCTGAGATTCTTGAGGTTTTAGAGCCAAGTATTACGGACAACGAGGATGATGATAACGATCTGGAAATTTTATATGGGCGATCAGAAGAAGGAGACGACGACGAACAAGAGGAAACGTAAGCTGTATGCCTGCTATTGATAATCAGAGGTAATAATCGCCTTATAATTTAACTTAAACAAAATATAATAGATTTGATAATCTTATGATAAATAAAAATGTAATTACAATACATAAAAACTCATTTCAATATGTTATTATTTACACATAATTTAACAAAATATTATCAAATTTATTTATAATTAATTCTTATTTATAATTAACATTTATTAATAAGTAAATTATGTAACTAATTAAGACTAAATTTGTAGATAATTTTATTCTCTACAAGTTTTGTAATAGCTTCAAATATCATTTGAAATATAAGAAAAAATCTTTAGTGGGTTTTTCTCCCTTTTAGGCCAGAAGGCCAAAAACTAATTAAAGTTAATATAGGCATTTTGCAGAAAATGTTATCTACATTAATTTTGTAGCTGGTGTTATTCAATAAAATGCCTTGTTTTTGTGTAATTGAGGGTAGGAAAGGGGGTTTCTCTAGTTTTTTGGCTTAAAGGTCAAAAAGTCGCTTTTTTAGCGCTATTTAGCGCCTAAAAATTTCGTCAGAAAATTAAAGTTAATTTATGAATTTTGTAGAAAATGTTGCTACTTCAATTTTGTAACATGTTTTCTCGATAAAATGCATAGTTTTTGAGAAATCGAGGGTGAAAGATTAAGTTTCTCTCGTTTTGGTCTGAAGGTCAAAAAGTTGTCTTTCTTCAGCGCGTTCTAGCGCCTAAACCCTTTGTCAGAAAAATAAAGATAATGTATGTATTTTATAGGAAATTTTGTCTACTTTGATTTTGTAACTGGATTTTTTAAAATAAAATGCACAGTTTTCGAGATATAAGCAAAAAGCAGATTTTCTTGACCTTTGACCTTGAATATCTCGAGACGCGGACACGAGATTATATGAGACTTTTTAGCTTACTTTTAGAATGTCAAAACAAAGATTTGTGCAAATTTTCAGCTTGTTATCTTTCATTCCGAGGTTGTATCCTTATTTGACTGGGCTACTAGCAGATATCCGAGTACAATTGAACTGATTTTTTCTGCATCACTGGGGGCTTGCGCGCGGGTCGAACCGGCGCCACTTATCAGCCACCCACGTGATTCGCAAAATTATGTATTTTGATCTAACACATGGGCTGATAAGTTCCCAGTCTAATAAAGAAAACACAACTTTTTAACATAACTTTATAACTTTAATAAATAACATATGTTTAATAATAAATAATAATAATTTAATAAATAATAATTTAATAATAATAATTTAGTAATAATAATTTAACAATAATAATTTAATAAATAAATAGTAATAATAATTTAATAATAAATAACATTAACTTTATAACGAAAAAGCTCCAAACAGTGCTGAGAATCATCGACTCGTTGTTATTTTCGGTCAAAAGTCAACAAGCGCGGCACCCACTTTGACAACAGCTTTTTCATAGACAAATGTTTATTCAAAATACAACCTACACGTTCCTTGGATATCTTCAGAGTCTGAGCTATCTCCAGCAACTTCACTTTACGGTTCCCCAAAACGATTTTGTAGACTTTTTTTTTTATGTTTTCCAGAGTAACCACCTCTTTTGCGTGGTGCATCACTGGTGTCCGTACGACCACGTTTAAACTCAGCAAACCAGTCAATAACAGTTGATTTACCTGATGCAGTGTCCGGATAACGCTTATCAAGCCAATCTTTTCTTTGAACGGTGTTTTTTCCCATCAAATAACAATTCTTGAAATTCTTGTTTATCCATTTTTTTGTTTATCAACACTTTCAACTAAAACCACTCTAACGTTTTATCCACACGGTGAATTGTCATGACATTTTTTCTGGTACCTTTTAAAGGTTAGTAATTACAAAAAAAAGCATCGGTTCGGTGATTGCAACGCCATCTGTGTGCCAGACCGGGAACTTATCAGCCGATGTGTTAATTGCGTTATTTTAGTCTAAATATTAAGATGAAAAAAAATAAAAAATTTCGATATTTTTATGTCTTACAACACTTTAAGGAAGTGAAGGTTTTGATTCGACCTGAATCCTCTGATATTTCTTATTACAGTTCATTGGATGTTTTATACACTTATAAATTCTCTGATAAATTGTTCGTGTGTTTCTATCAGGGAAAATGATGCGATGTTTAAGTGAAAACACACATTTTCTTGCATAAAACTCTAACGTTTTAGTACTGTTGTGTCGAAATGATTTTCAACAATTTTTCATTTCTCTGGTATTGAGTTTGGGTCCGTAAAGTCCTATACCAGCGAAATTAATAGTAATTGAAAAAATACGCCATTTTGACGCGATTATAACAATTGTGTTTTCAATTTTATGAATGCAAATGCAAATTTATGACGTCATTTTACATTAGTAAAAGTGTTCCGCCGTTCTGCGCTTAATGCCTTTTATTTCGGAATATTAAAAAAAATGCTGCAGTGGGTGAAAATGACACCATATTTAACGAGAAGCGAGCCTTTTTATTGATGAAACAGAAATGTTTCGTGACCAATGAGTCTAATTGACGTAAATTTATGTATTTCTTTACTCTGCTAGACTGAGATTAGGATATGAAAGTCAAGTTGTCTATGGTGAGCAATATTCAGTTTCTATACAAACTTCTTGCTGCTAAACATAACGTCAATTAATTAACTATGGGGGCAAAACCCACAGAACCTCATTTTAGTGAGTTGATAGTGATTATAGTGATTGCCATATTAACGATTTATGGGCACTGAAAGCATATAGTCCCGCTATAGTGTGGTCTTCGTTATAGTGATTGCCATTAAAACGGTTTATGGGTGAGAAGCGCAAAAAACCCTTATAGTGAGAGCTCGCGTTATAGTGATCGCCGTACTAAGGATTTATAGCAACGAAACGTCCAAAGCCCCATGTTTTAAGATATCCTTATAGTGATTGCCGTACTACAGAACTATAGCCGCGATGTGTAAAGGACCCCGATATGATAAATACAAATCTGATGCATTATAATAAATATGTGACATGTAAAAAAACATAAATAAAAGTCTAAACAAAGTAAATTTAATTTTAGCTATTTCAAGGCTTCATAACAAAAATACTCTCTTTAGTGCTAAACGAAAGAAGGTGACAGGAAAGAGTAGCAAGGGCAACACATACTCTAAATTCAGCGTGTTTGGGCTTGTCTTTATGTTGGTTTTTATACATTACATATTAAATATTCACCCCAAAAACAAATCTACAAATACAAATCACGGGATATACTTATTTGTCGAACTTTTAAATGAATTATAATGTTTCAAAATCCCTTCACATAAAATTCCTGACCACACCACTGATTAATAATAAAGTGTTTCTTTCGTAACAAATATTGATTTTGCAAAAGAGATATATTCTTATATGAAACGTAAAACTAATTTTTAGATTCAAAAATATTTTAAAAAGTTTCACAAAATTTGACTATATAGGCGATGTAGGTTGTCGGATTAAATCTATTAATTAACTATTTAAAAAAAACCTTTAATTATTTGTTCTAAAGTACGCTAAGGTTTTTGGAGTTAATGATTACTTTTAGGAAGATGAAAAAAACAAATAATGTTCTTTTTATTTATTTTGCTTCAGAAATAATAAACAAATATAGATAGAATAGCCATATGAAATATTATATGCAAATACTCAAAATGAAACTGCTGTATCAGAATAGGCAGGAACCTCTCAGCCTAGAGTCCCACATCGGGTCGGGTATCACGATTTTCATCGAGCCCGACGTACCCTCGGTTTTAGTAGGGTTGGATTGACGTTATTTTTTTTTCATTGCGGGTCGGGTTGACTTTAAATGGTTCGGGTTCGGGTCGGTTTCTGGTTAGGTTTTGACTCATTCGGTTCGGGTTTGAACTGACCCGAATTTTCAAAAGAAAAAAAAACTATATATTGGAATATTAATGAGTGTATATGTGTTCCTTTTTATACAAAAAAGATAAAATTGGTATTAGAGATATAATTGTAGTCTATTTTCCATACTTGTATTAAAATATGAATTAATTTTCTTTCACTTTGGGTCGGATTCATGTTTGAATATTTCGGGTCGGGTTTTTGGTTGACGAAATTTTTTTGTCGGCATCGGGTCGGGTTAACTTTAAGAAGAAATTTCAGATTCGGGTCGGGTACTACAACTCAACCTGTGCAGTACCCTTACTTCCTTTTTATGAAATTTACGTCAGTGCCACCTGCCGGACATCTTTCAATTTTAGCCAGGGATTTCCAGCTATTTCGAGAAATTACCATCCAAAGTAACATGTACACTTTCAAGTACAGTGGACTTTGACCAGAGCTCTTAACCAATTCTGGAATTGGCCGAACATTTATATATAAAAACATATTTCAAGAAAAAATATGAGTAAACAATATTTATAAATAAAAAAGTATAATTTTTGCAGCACCGGATCACTTTAAATTGATTGGAGACTTTTTATACATTTTATCAACTGAAAATAATTAATGAGCTCGAAAATATTATTTTGTTTCTCCAACCGTAAACATCCGGAAAAAAGAAATAAAAGACCTGCTTGTTCTGGAAAATAATAAAATTATATTATAAAGTATAAAGTATAAGACAACGAGGAAAAATAATTTAATTTTGATCATAAATGAAAAATTTAGTTCTAGATATCTATTTCGACGTCTCCTTTCAACACCATGTTGTAAAAAAAAAAAAAAAAAAAGAAAAATTCAAGTTTATTAACGATGACAATATTTTAATCAATATATTCCTTTACAGACAAAATTTTTTCAAAAAGATTAGCGTAGGAAAATCAACGATATAATGCATTATTTATTGAAGAATTTGTAAATAAAACTGAAAAAAATATATACAGTGGAACCCCGATTTTACGTAACCCGTTTCGTACGTTATCCCGCTTCCTACGTTATTTTTCGTTGGTCCCAGAAAGTTCTTATTCCTACAATGTTAAAAGTACCTCGATTCTACGTTATTTACTCTTACGTTTCCCGCTTGGTACGTCATTTTAGGCCAAGTACATGAGGAATTTTTTTCTTTTTTTCACTCATGGAAAAATTTTCAAAAAAACAAAAATGATTTTCACTTGGTCAACTGGTTGTTTGTTATCAAAAACAGTTCTTCCCCTCCCCGTTAATACTCCCGTGAGAAAGTAACGATGAAATATTATTTGTCAAAAGTAGGATGTCTAATAGAAAATGTTTCTCTGTAGCCGAAGAGGCAGAAATTATCGAAAAATCCAAAGATTCCAAAGGAACTAAAGTAGATCTCGTAAAATAGTTCGGTATCGCTTGTTCCACGTTACAAACCATCCTAAAACAAGAGGTCTCTGTGGAATTAAAATCTGAAAAACTGGGAAATTTGTCAAAGAAAAGAAAAACATTGAAAACCTCTCTTTTTGAGAAACTGGAAAAGATTTTGTACGACTGGTTTAAACAAGCCCGTTCAGCCAAGATTCCAATCAATGGCTCAATTTTGTAAGAAAAGGCTCTTGAAATTCGACTTAAAATGCAGAATTTCATGGCATCGACCGATTCAAGAAGAGGTAGAATTTGTCTTACAAGTTTATTTGTGGTGAGGCAGATGGAGTAAATACTGCGGTCGTTGAGGAATGGATGGAAAAAACTTTACCTTCTCTTGTGTGTAATTACTCAAAAAGACATCTTTAACGCAGATGAGACCGGATTGTTTTTTAATCTCTTCCCTGATAGAACATACACCGTGAAAGGAGAAACGTGTCACACTCGATAGCTATCAAAAGTGCAATTAACAGTTTTGTTATTTACGAATGCAGACGGAACTGAGAAGCTAACACCCTTTGAGATTGGTAAATCAAAGACACCCCCCGATGCTTCAAAAACGTTAAAGGTTTGCCGTCAGATTTCAATGCCAACCACAATGCTTGGATGACTCTAAATCTTTTTGAAAATTTGGTAAGAAAATTGAATATAAAAATGAGCTTACAAAAGCGATTTTATTCGTAGACCAGTACACTCATGTTAATCTGAATTTAAAGAATGTGCGTATGGAATTTTTCCCATCCAACTGTACCAGTTTACTTCAGCCATGTGACTTGAGAATAACTAGATCCTCCAAAATGCGTTATAGAAAGCAACTGGTAATAAAATACATTTTTTCACTTGATTTTGCTGACTTTCAAGATGCTTGGAAAACAAAGCTAAATGTGCCAGTTGCTCATAATTTCATCTCATTGGCGTGGAATTGAGTAGATGAAAAATGCATGTCAAATTCTTTTCTGAAGGGAGAATTTTCAAAGAGCTCTCTATGGAAGACTACACAAAAGAGGATGAATTTATATATGCAGACATCAATGTTGATGAGTACACTGATTGCGATAAGGATGTTATCGCTACCACAGACATTCAGACTATTTCCGATTTGATTTCGCAATATTGAAGTGAGGATGATATTGATGAAGATCCAAAAGACACCGTGCCCTCATCGGCAGAGGCCACTGCGAGTTTAAAAATTTTAAAGAAATTTAAAGTGGACATGAACATTACTAAAAAAATTTGCAAAAACTTGCATGTATTGAAAATAGAGTAATATGTGTGAAATTACACTTAAAAAGAAAACGCAATAAAGAATAACACATTTTTTTAAATACTAATATTGTATTGGTAAGTTTACTTTTGTATAATTTGTTTTCTTGAAGTGTTTTTCTCTATTTGACTCCGATTTTACGTTTTCCCGTTTCGTACGTTTTTTTCTGCTGGTCCCATGAAAAACGTAAAATCGGGGTTCCACTGTATATTGAAAAGAAGTACACAGTAACGCTGGTTTCAATAACTTTATCATAAAATAATTTTACGATGCTTTTATTAGAAGGATAAGAACGTAATTTTTATTAGGAAGATCATAATAAAATATAGATTTTTCTCGCACAATAGATGAAAAACAAGTCTCGTATGTATTAAAGCTTCGCACAATATTTATTAGAGGTTAATTTTTTTTTTCTCTTTTAAGAGTAGGGTAGCCATAATATACACCAGGGGTGGTGAACTATGGCACTCGTGCCCAAGGTGGCACGTAAGACAATTTCTTTGGCACGAGAAAAATTTAAATTTGATTAGATAAATCTTTGTTACAATAAATCAAATTTTGTTTAACGCGTTCAAACTAATCCAGATAATGCAATTATTTTTGCATGAATTAGTACATTAGAATTAATATATGAAGTCATTGTGCTTCAAGGTTATGTGATTTCTCATAAGTTTGTCACATTTAGAGAATATTTCGCATTTTATAAAATGCAAAATTCCAAATATGAGCGAAAAAGGGTTGATTATTATGCTAAGTCAAATGTACTTTTTTTTTTAAGAACTTGAATTATTAATTGTAATCTAAGTAAAAATGTATCATTGTCACATTTGGGTCATTTTTGTCACATTTACAGTAGTTAAAATCTAAATGCGATGTCCAAATTACCTAAATGCGACGATGCATTTTATGCATATCAGTTTATCTTAATTTTGTTAATTTACTTGTTATTAGTTCTTTAAATTCTTAATACTGCATTATAATTAAATAATCAATCGTTTAAGATTCATACTTTAAATACATTTAACTTTGACAATCTCTCTATTCTAAAATAATAATAATAATAATTAATAACAATCACTGCTGTCAACGCTACTGTTGCCGCTTCTGAATTGAATTTATTGCGACATTTTGACTTTCTCGGATCATAATAAAAAACTATAGCATATAAAAAGATGAAAACTAGTAGTTTTACATAAATATGTTTGGTAAACACGTTGAAGCAGATAGTTTTTAAATCGAAGAAATATTCTAAGTGCTATTTAATGTTGAAATTCGTCAAAGTAGTTGTTAAATAAATTTTATAACATCAAAATCTATGAATAGCAATTTAACCCATTAGGGTTAAATTGCTAATCTCTAAATATGTCTCTAAATAAATCTCTAAAATATGTTAAATTGCTAATATCTTGCAAATAATTGCAAGCATATACGGAACTAGATTGTGGTTTAGGTCCAATCATTTTTTAAATTTGTCTAATTTTTTGATTTTTTTCCTTTTTAATTTTTTTGTTCAAAATTTCAGTATCTCAATAACGATTTATTTTATACAAGCGTATGCCCATGTCAAAAATGACGGAAAAGTAATATTTTAAGTTTAGAACGTTAAGGCATATTACTGACATATTATTTCATTTAAATAGATAATATAAAATGAAATATTGCATGTGTTTTAATTGGAGATCCAATATGGGATTTCTGTAATGTTATCTTACCGTCATCTTGTGTTATGCGAAAAGTGTGTTATGCGTTGTGAAAACAATTTAGAAATCCTGAATAGATAGTTTAATTTATTTTTCTTTTTTGCTTACCTGTTGCCATACGTTAAAAAAGAAAAAAAAAACAGAATTTATTATTATTATTTTTAAATATATTCAGTATTTTGCTTTTTCTAGCAAGCGTCAATAACATTCCTGAATTTGTCGTAATCGGGACCCACTCCAAATTTACATATTGTATCGAATTTTTTTGGAGCATGAATTTCACTACAGTAAAACGCACAATTTTTCCTTTAATAAAATTAATTTTAGATGCAATTGAAAAAATATTTCAACATTAAATTTCTGATAACATTTTATTACTTCATGACATTGATTGATAAAATTTATTAATTATTATGCTTTAGCGTAGATTTTTTTTTGTTGTTGTTTTCAACAAATATAAATTTACCAGTCATGTTCAAAAATCACTTTATAATTTTTTTTTTCAAATATTCATTTGTTTTAATTTCCTTAAATCTCTCCGCATCCAGATCTTGTTAACCTCCTTTTCATATTTCATGAATTATGACATGGATTCTTAATTCTTTAGATAAAAAAGAAAAAGAAAAAAAGAATGTAAAAAAAAAATCTTGTTTCATTCAAAAGGATTCTCTCTTTACTTGTTTTATTCCCTTTTATGTACATGTTTTCCAAAGAAAAAATGGTTTACATAAAAGAACTTTCATGTAAGTTCTAATTTAGAATCTAGGTCTTTTAAAATAACATATTTTCCAAAGAAAAAAAATATTGATAGAGAATTTTTTATGTAATTTGTAATTTAGAATCTAGGTCTTTTAAAATGAATGGAATTTAATATTTTTTATAACTATTTTATATAACTATTTTATATAAAGTATTTTTTTAATAACTAAAAATTATAACAGTGGCTAAAAGTTCCATATGTATATTATATATCGCCTTATAAAACTTAATGTTCTATAATGTTTATTATGAAATGATTGAATAAAAGAGTTTTCATTTTAAAATGCAAAAGTGATATAAACATTTAATGGTACTACACAAATAATAATAATTTAAAAAAAATACACATTTCAGAACAAAACTACAGGATTAATCTGTTTTTATCTTTCATTTTGTCTGAATTTCGGGACATCATGCATGCGTCCACTAGATACTGATGAAAACCCAGTACAATAAACTCCATTCCTAACTTATTATATGATAATTTAGGGTTAAAAGATAAGAAGAAAATTATCTGCTACGCTTAAACTATATTTTTATGAGCATTTAAAGGTAAATTATAATGGTATAAAACATGTTATTGAAAAATAAAAAAATCAGAAATGTAGTCTATAATCTCGACTCATTGAGTTAATTCATTGTTCATTAATATTTATTATTCCCATGTGGCATTTGCAATGAAATCTGCGAATGAAGTCTTCGTCACTAACATCACTTCTCCACCGTCTATACTGCCTCCTTTGAACAATTTATCAATCAACTTCTTTTTCTTCTTTTTTATTAGATTTTTCCTTCATTTTCCGTTTAGCCTACCGGTATCTCACCTGCTATTTGGGTAAGAAGCTCTGTACTTGTTCAATCCTCTGCATCTTAAATATCTCCAGCATAATTTTCAACACTTCTAGCTTCTTTTCCTTTTATAGTACAGTAAAACCTCTGAATAACGGCCACCACTGGGAGCATAACAAAGTCACCGTACTTTGGAGGTTGCCGTTATTCCGAGGTTCCAAATTTTAAAAGCTGAAATTTACATTACATTAAAATCAAAATAACTGACCAAAATTATTTTATTTGTTCAGGTTAAGAATACATACTGTTACTTTACCTTAAAGAAATAACTTATTCGTAATTGTTTTGTTTTTTAAAGCATATCTCTTTCTCTAAATGCATAATCATTACCACAGATTCGTTATACAAATCGTTATCTTTTTGATTATGTGCAAAATTTTTAATTTCTCCGAAGCTAAAAAGAACATCAGAATATGATTTTATGCTGCAATTTTGTGATAATTTCATATTATCTTCTACTTCATTTTCATTATCAATTTTATTCTCATTGACCTTGCTTTCTGTAAGTACTTCGATAGTATTGAAAGTAGAAAAGACTGCCAAAAGCCATTATCTACATTCATGTACTCGCTGCCTTTCATGGTTATTCTGGCTCTATTTAAAATATTATTTAATTCAGCATGACCTATTAATATAAATAAGCAAATCCTCCTTCACATTCTTTGCAATATCAGTTGTAGTTGAAGCATAACGTTAAAAAAAATCTTTTAAGGTAGCCGTTATTCGGAATTCGTTGTTTGGAAGTTTAGTGTAACGTTATTTCTATAAAAGAGATTTAGTAACCCTAAAACATGACCGGTATTCAGAGGTTACCGTTGTTCGGAGTGACCGTTGTAGGAGGTTTCACTGTATTATGATTAGGATTGTCTTTCTGCTGAGGTTTTTTGGCCTTTCTTTCCCATTTTAACTCATTTCTTTTATTGCACTTGGTAAGGGATTTATAAGTTCTTTTGTTTTGATTTTTTTCCTCCTTATTTTCTATTCTTAAATTTTGTGTCGCCTATGCACTCTTCACTTGTGATCACTTTTGAACAAGCATCTATTTTCCTGTTATTTGCTGCAGCAGCACTTTTCTTTGTCATCTGTAAAAGTAACATCTCAAAATTACTTTGATAAATTGATGAATCTTTGCTCTATTGGAGTTACGATAGGAGATGCAGAATGTGAGTTGATTTGCAGTGCTTAGTTTTGCGGCACAAAAACGATCTATCAACCTTACGGTTTTTAGCTAATCGACGTAATGATTCAACTTTGGATATCCTCTTTTTGACTTCATCTAAGGTTCTTTGTGGATGAACTCTCCTACTTCTTTTCGTTTTGTAATTACGCCCCTTTTTCAATGTTCAAAAATGCACAGGCTTCAACCGCAAATGTTACAATTAGCTTGGAGTGTGAAACTTAGTTGTAAAATGAAATAGCAAACAATTCATGTCCTTCGATTAAGATTTTTTTTTTGTTACTTAATTTTGGTTGCAGACGATTTGATTTATACAGAACAAAGTTTTGTGATGTCCACAACATACTAGTCCTCTTACCTCTTTCATCACCAACATATCCCAGTTCCCTTTCATTTCTTTTATGTCCATTTTTCTACGTTTCTGATCTACTATGTGAGTGTAACAGGGCGAACCGATTATACGCAAATATCTTACTCGAAGTTTCTATCCCATCCAAGATTCATAAGGACTTACATTTGGTAACGAACTTTTACCTGTTCTGTTCAAAATATACACAAATGTACTAATCAATTCTGCCCTGAATGATAAAGGAAACTTGATTTCTGAATTGGAATTTTTCAAAGTTCTTGCCATTCCAACCAAGGTTCTATTTTCACGTTCACTCCCACCATTCTGAAGAGGAGTATAGGGGGCATTTAATCCTTGAATAAATCCACTTTTTTGTAAGATACTTATAACATTTTTATTATAATATTCTTCTCCGTTATCACTTAAGATCTCCTTGATGTTGCGTACTAGCATGTCCTAACACTTTTTCAAGAACTTGTGCAATTTCTGACTTATGACGAAGAAAAATGCATATCTAAACTTTGTAAAATGATCGTTAGAGTACAAAGTAACGATACCTTCTAAAATATACATCAAATGGTCCACATACATCTGTTGAGACAAGCTCTCCAGGTTTTGTCTACTGCCAAATTTCAAGCGATGTGCTTTCCCATATATACATGCTTCACAAAGCAGATTATCTAATCCAACTTTGATATCGATTTGTTGTTCTGGAACATTCTTTATATGTCGTTTGTCCTTGTGCCCCCAACGCTCGTGATATAACTGCAAAATATAATCACTTGTGGTAGCTGTGTTCACTTCTACTGGATTATTTGAATAAGTACTTCCATATGAACTTTGTATAGGCCACCACTTATGTTTCTTGTACCACACATTACAAAGTTGTTATTGATTTTTAACCAGTATTCGTTTGCAGTTTATTCGAATTTGCTATTTTTGTTCCTATCTTGTGCTGCCAATACTGAAAATAGATCTTTACTAATACCTGGGACAAACCAAACTTCTTTAAGTTCTTTAAATTGTCTCGCTCCTTTTATTTTTATCATAATATTTAACGTTCCTTTACCTACAGCTGGTAGTATTTTTCTACTTGCAGTAGTAATCTCACGTGGGGTTTCAAAATTTTCAAAGTCTGCAAAGTAATTACTATAATTGGTAATATGTTTTGTTGTACCATTATCAACAAACCAATCATAACAATTTTCTTCAGATGAAAATGCTTCTTCGCCTAGAGCTATTAGTGACATATTTGCTGTAGTACTATCTTTTTTTCAGAGCTTAATATTCTGACTAGGCTTTGCTGGCTTTTCATCCGCTATCCACTTTCTATAAGATTTTACCCAGTGGCCATATGGCTGACAGTAATAGCATTTTCCAATTTGCTTTTTACTTTTAAAAGCTATTTTATTCTACTGATTTTTGCTTCTAATGCTTCTTTATTTTGGACATTACTTTTTGACTTTTCTTCTTTATTTTCTCTTTCGTGAGAACTTAATTGAGTTGTTAACTCATCAGTTGTTCTTTTATCTTCATTCAGAAGTAGCCAATTCGACTTGAAAGAACGGTACTTTTGAGGTAATGTGTTCAGGATCATGCAAATTAGTAATATTTGGGGCAGTTGAACTTCTTGCTTTCTTTGAAGACCCAAATTTAACTAGCTCCAAAGGTTCTTTAAGTTCGATATATGAGCAGCCATACTACCATTCACTGCCCACTTACACTGACAAATATTATAGAATTGGTTATCAGAAGTAGCTTCATAAAGCTTGTGAAGTTCTAGCCATACCTCTGTTCCATTATCAAACCTCATGATTTTCCTCATGGTTTCTTCTGTCATGGAATTTGTTAGTAGTATCATGGCACAGGCGTTTGTTTTTTTTATATTTCCCAAGGTCTTCTTTGTACTTCTTCAAAGTTGTTTCATTTGCTCCATCGGGTGGCTGATCCGGTTTAACTGCTTCGCGAAGAGCGTCACAGAATTTTTTATTTTTTACCACCGGTTTTTCAAAACAAAAATTTGCGCCTAATTGAAACACAGAAATGCTAAAATTAAATAAGGCAAAGCTTACAATAAAAATTATCTGGTGGGAATAATGAAAGATTCTGAGCATCTTATGCGTCACGTATACGTGTCGCTCGTCCCCAACGGGTTAACTATCTTTCTTTCGACAAGCTCTAAGGCGTCAGCATAATAATTTATAGTAAACTTCATTCTGTACTTCCAAATCAGTCAATCGGTTTCTCCACTTAACGGTTTTATCTGCAACTTTCCTATATCCATAATTAATTTTCCCACTCTTAATACAATATCGTTTATTTTTAAAATTTTTGATAATAAACTCTTAAAATTCAATCAAAATCAATCAAATTTTTTTCTTCTTTCTTTCCATTTGTGAATAAATAAAATTTTCACATTGAGCCCGAGCCCATCTCGGGTCCGGGCTCACGGGCTCGAATGGTCTCTCGGACGTCACGGGCATCTCATCTCTAGTATTTTCACATTTAACTCTTTATGATCTACGTATAAGATCGTATCCCCGTATAACAAGAAGTTACATGCACTGATAATCTAAGACTCTTTATTTTCTATAAAAACCTGTTATTATCTGAGTGGTCCCTCAATCATCATTTGTCTCATGATTTGATAATCGTAACGCTGTACAATTTCCATATATAAAATCTTTTACTTGAAATAATTAAAATGCGAGTTTCGTGATAATGTCATGAATGTAATTAGTTTGAGCGATTAAGTATTCTCGTGCATATTTTATTAATTATTTATAATTCTGGTTGTTTCAATTTATTTTAAAATGACTACTTGAGCCACTCCGATAATTTTTTTAAATTTTTTACGCTAAATCTCAAATAGATTTGCTTATAGTAACGAATATGTTTATATCTCATTTCACACGACCAAACAGACAGCAATTTGGAGGCAACAGAATTTCGGTGAAATGCAGAAAGCTTTTGTCGCAAATTCATTTTTCAGTGCTATCTCGAAATGAATATTCAGTACTTTTCCATTGTCCATTAAAGCGAAATTCAAAATCTCGGAATCTTTTGTATGAAATGTCGACTGATTGAATTGGGAATCTAGTAAATAGAGGGATTTACATTTCTCGTTTTTTCTTGTTAAGTTTTGAAAATTCTATTTCAATGTTCATCTCTATTAGTTTAATAAGAGAGTATTACCAAAGAAAACATTGCCTTAGCAATAGACAATATTTACCCTTACATCAGAACTGAATCAGTAATCAGATTTTATTTTTAATTTAAACATGTTCTTATAAACATTCAATGTTTATTTTATAAATCATGCCTAATTAATTTCACGGCACAATTCTTCCAAATTATTGCCTTTAAAATATGTTAATTTGGCGTGAGCTCCGTTTATTGAAAATTTACCGCTTTGATTTACGTTTGATAATAAGCTTGATTTAATGAATGTATTGAAAAAACTATAACTTTTGCTCTGTTTCTTTTTAAAGATATGGAACAGGGGGGGGGGGGCATTATTTACACATCTAATTAAAGATTTCTAAATTGTTTTCTCAACATATAATTATAATTTCATTAATATTAAAATTTCTTTTAATTACTAAAAGACGTAAAATAAGAAGATTATAAACAGTATAATAAGTTTTATTAGGCTGTTGACATGTTTCAGCTCAATCTGAGCCATTATCAAAACAAATATGAATATCCTATAATTGCACGGTTATAGAAAACAGTTCAATTATAGAATATTCTTATTTATTTTGATAATTGCTCAGATTGACCTGAAACATGTCAATAGTCTAATAAAACTTATTTTACTGTTTATAGTATTTTTTATTTTACGCCTTTTAGCAATAATAGAAGTATATAATTACAAGGTGTTATAATTTGTTATATTTTTAATATTAAAACTATTAACCGATAAAAGAGGGTTTCTGTTTAAAAATTATTACAATTTATTACACAATTTATTTATTTATTTATATTTTCTGCTTTTTTTGTGTGTTTAAGATATTGCGTTGCTGCAGTTTCACAGACAGATGACCTATTTTGACGAAAGTGGTTTGGCGCATGAGTAATTCCATTGTTTTTGTAAATCGCAAACAGTTCTAACCATAAAGATTATTTGACGATTTATCACCTGCGGCCGGCTAATGAAAAAATGCCTTAATATTTATTCATAATTAAAGTTATAAAAATATTAAAATGTTGTATTGTCATCGAAAACACAATTATATTATGAACATTTTAGAAATATATTTGTAATAAGGATAAGATCCTCTAAAGTCTAAAGTGTGAATAAATTAACTTTCAGTAAACATAAATTTAAATGTTAAAACGTAATTTCGTTTTTATGTTTTTGTATGGAAGAAAGGAGGTAGAACATAAATAGCGAGAAAAATACATACGGCAAATTTAGCTGTAGTAAAAGCATATTTTTCCGTAAATTGCAGGGGAACGTTAGATTTTACAAACGGAAAATTAAGTTTCTACTGTGATTCTGAAAAGTACGACTCAAAAGTTTAAAAATCATATAGGATTATTAACTGTTTTCAATTACAAATCCAGTAAAATTTCACTTCCACTTTTCGTTTAATCCAACTTTTTGGTTGAGAATCTTCAGAGGAACGAGTATCCATGCTTGCATATCATTTCACAAAAGTAAAGAAAGAGGTATTTGAAGCCAACAGAATGTATTTCGTAGAAATATACAATACAGGCTTTGTTACATATTCATTGTACAATACTATCACCAACTGAATATTTCGGACATCTATTTTCATTTAAAGCGGAATATAAATTCTGAAATCGTGTGTGTGAAATGTCGTGTGACTGAAGTTGGAGATATACAAAACAGGTGGATGCAGGTTTATCGCTGTTTCTTGCTAAGCTGGAAATTTGTATTGCAAATATTTTTACAGTAAGTTTATGCATGTCAACTCATGTGAGGTTGTATTTAAAATAACTTTCAGAGTACTCTGCATTTCTTATTCCTATTATTTTATCTATCTCTATTATAAAGGACAAACCTGCCCGTGCTTAACATTGACGTCATTTTGCGAATGGCAACACTTGAAGATTAAATTTCTGGTTTGCGAATTTTGCTACTGCAATTTTTCCAATTTCTAAACATCGGATATTTTGAATTTTTACACTGTTATAGAGGGGGGGGGGGAATCTACTTTCAAATGCAATTTGTTTGAAAACTGTATCCTAAATGACTAATTTATTAAAGCATTTAAATTAAATTTCAAGAATGTTTTCTTTTTTTTAATCTATCTCTAATCGCTTGCAGACGATTACAAAATATTAATACGTTTGCAATTAAAACCATATAAAAAGTTCAGCCTTTGTTTCAGCTAATATTCCATAACGCAATTAAAACTTCATTAAGCAATAAATAAAATAGTATAAATAAAACACAAATTTAACAGACATGTAATACAAATAAGCGCTTAAAACGCTGGAATTATCTGAATAAAAAATCTGCTGCAGAACACCGAAATTTTTAGCGATTTCTTCGGCTATTAACTTCTGGCACGAAGCCAATACGAAATTACCGCTTTTAATAAATTTCAAACTTTCATTTGAATATATAATTGACATATTTCATATAACAATGTTCTTTGGTGTTGTTAAGGTGTAATGTAAAAAAATTATTAAGTGTAAAACATGTATTTGAGATTTCAATAAAAAAAAAAAAAAAAGGTTTTCACATATATTCTCTATCTCGGAAGCCCGGGTTGGATGCCCTAATATTAATAAAAGAAAGATGTCCGTCTCTGGTGTGTCTGTCTGTCTGTTTGTTTGCTGGCGATGGCTAGGGAAATCCGCGGCACGTGGAGGCCTAGAAATTTGGCTTTGGATATACGAAGACAGGTCCGAAAGTGTCTGACGCCTGAGGCTCAGATTTCAGATCTTTTGATTATAGATTTATTATTGATATTATTATAGATATAGTTTTCTTATTTTATATTGAACGGAACAATTCGTGTACTTCTCCGATTTTCCATATTCGCAGGCAATTTTGATGCACCCTTAAAGCAATCTAAATTCAATATTTCAGCCCAATATAAATTTTGTCCTCTTTTTAATAAAGTTTATTCGGAATTCGTACAGAAATTTTTGAATTTTCGCGATTTTTTTTGTCTCCATTTCGTTGAAAATTATAAGTTTATTTTTTACCAACCAATATCTATAGTTGATATCTTATCTATCGAATCTTATATTTTATACCCCTGTATGGAGCAGATTTTCGGGAACCGAATAAAAAAAAATACACGAAATAGTTTTTTTTTTTTTTTAAATTAATTATTTAAGAAAAAAAAAAAAGACCATCGATTTTTTCTTTGAAATGCAGAGAAGAAAGGAAAGAGAAGAGAGGGAAAAGTTCCAGTGTAGGTTCCCTAAGTAACCACTTTATCGCCAAAAACCGTTATTATGACAGCTCATGTAACCCCAGTCGGAGCTTTTTTAAAAATTTATTATTCTGCACGTGGAAAAACGCGATGTTCGTTTGGAAAACAAAACTAGCGTTGCGAGATAGATTTAAAGTAATCCTAGGAAACGATAAGGTTATTTTAGACAAGCTTGGTCAGATCCATGCAAAACCGTTACGTTCTACTAGTTACAGATAAATCTTATATGAAGTTCAATATAGCAATAGATTGAAAAACCATTTTCTTTTCTAATACCCAGTTGGAAAGTTCGCCTTTGAAATATTTCTTTCTATTCTGCATGAGAGAAGAATACTTGCTTTTTGATCTAAATATACATATTTTTTAAAAGTTACTTTTATATTTTGTGTTACTACATTCAAAGATTTAACTATCGAATAAATCATTTAATAACTAATAATAATAATAATTCTTTATCTCACGTAAACCTCATATGAGGTTTGTTTTGTAATTTTGTAAATATTTTTTTTAGACAATTAAAGCTAATTCATGCATGGAAGGTTTAATTCGAGAAGTATCAGTTAATTAAAAAATGTGCTAGTGAAGCACGATATGAAACCTGAGAACAAAATTGAATTCATATAACCAGGAAGTCTAATCCTGATTATCCTGGTAACCAAATACACTGCCAGGTGTACAGAACACAAGTGAAATTTTTTTATGATTGAAAACTATTTTATATTTTTCATTTTTTTTATTTTATATTTTTCATTTAATATATTTTTAGTTTGCGCAGCAACTACACTAAAAGGCATTTTTATGTGAAATATATCAGGTATGTATTCAAATAGTAAAATTTTGAAATTTATTAAAAACTACATCTTTAAATGAAAAAAAGCAGCATGCTATTGTCATAATTTTCATTTAATCTGAATTGTAAATTTTCCCTCTTTCTTGAAATTTAGTATTTAAGAGAATTTAAAAATGCAAAATTAAAAATATTTTTAATGCCTTCCAACATAGTTGAAAAGTGTTTATGATTGCGATTTGTCTGTCCGTGCTTTAATTTGCATAAATATACTCGGATTACCATGCAATTGATATATGTTATTGGGGTTTACTATGGCCTGTTTGGTATTGAAAATTAAGTATGTAGTATTTATAGGTCCTTTATCGGAACACTCAAAAGAATTCCGTTATATTAAGGTCTGTGAGTATAAATCATTTAAGGCGTATTCTAATGATGTTACACTAATTTAAACATATTCGAATTGATAGATATCACTCAGGTGCACTATAAGGCGATTACTGTAGAATAGAGTGCGCATAGAATGTATCGTTCATTTACAGGGACACTCAAGAGAATTTGGTTACAATACTGTTTATGAACAATAATTGCTGGTATCTCGTTTTCAGATGTGGTACGCGTTTTTAAATGTAGCTAATTTTTTGGTTATTAATTGTTGTATATAAATTCTATAGATCATATACAGGGCTGCTAAAAAGATCTTACGTACACTTCCGTTTATTGATGGAAAATGCCGAATAGGGATTTTTAAATGTGCTTATTTCCTAATAGTAAATTTTAACATACTGTTTAGTGTACATTACAAATCTGTAAATCACATACAGGGCTGCATAAAATAATTCGAATATTTTGTTCGACTATTTGGTAGTAATTGCTGAAATTGGGTTTTCAAATGTGTTATACGTTTTCTAAATTGTTTATTTATTAACCTGCTGGGTGGGGCTAGTTAAGCTTAAGCCGAAAGGTGGGGCTCTCCACCCGGTTAGACATCGTCATTGCTTATTTATTAAATGACAACGTTTTTTTTCAGTACAATTGGAAGTGTTGGAATGTGTTTCACAATCTATGCTTGACACATCAGTTTTCTTTCTTGTTTAAATGCAAAATAAAATAAAATTAATTTTTCTCCTCTGCATCGAAAGATCCCATGCAATGCAAACGCAACACATCAGGTTCCCACAGCTAGTAATATTTATTGAATGGTGTGATTTTTTCCCTATTGCATCTTTTGTTTGTGTATTAATAATATTATTTTAAAGTCAAACAGGCTTTTTCACATATTGATTTTCCAGTTCTATCTCCAAATGAATACTCAGTAATTTTCTATTGTCCATTAAACCGGAATTGAAATGCCGAAATCTTTTATGAGAAATGTCGGGTGATTGAGTTGGGGATTTAGTAAATAGGTGGACTTAGGTTTATCGTTGTTTGTTGCAAAGTTTGAAATTTGTATTACAAAGGTTTACACAGTAAGTTTAATACCAGGCGGATTACTAGAGAAAACAATGTTCTAGTAAAGCACAGTTATATAATCTGACAGTAGCATTGAATTAATATAAAATATAGCCTTAATGTATACCTTCGGCAAATAAATAAATAAATAAATATACACATATATATATTACGAGAAAAAGGTGAAAAGTTTGTAGTTTTTTCTTGACAGTGGGATTTGTTTTATTGGTTTCTATTACAGAGGAAGAATACCACAAATAAAAGTAATGTTTACATAAGTAATACTGAAAATGAATTTGTGATTAATTTGAGTAAAATATATTCTGATGAGTAATATCATAGATTAATTTCATTTGAAACAGTTTTATATTTTATGTTTATATGAGTAATATTGAAAATGAATTTCTGATCAATTTGAGTAAAATTTATTCTGATGAGTAATGCCATAGAATAATTTCATGTGAAAGATTGCTTTTGCGTTGATCCTGTTATAGCTAATATTGTCCGCTATTCAGATCAACTTCAATTTTTGAGCACATCCTTGCATTTGTCAAAATTTTGTACAGTGTTTTAATACAAAATGCACTTATTGCAATCGTGGAAAAGGTAACATTACACGAAAACAAAAATCGTAATGACAAGAGTGTTATTTAAAAAAATGAGAAATATAATAATATTTTATATATTGCATGATGTCACAATCTTACTTTGCTCTGATAATGATAGCACGTGTTTTTGGGCCTGAAGAAGAAAGATAATAATTTTTCAAGACGCGTTGTGCTTTCTTCGCTTTTTATGTTATAACATTTTTACTAATGGCATTCTGAAAGCCACCGAATGTTCATGATTGTGATGTTATTTGTCATATATTTTTCAAAGAAAATCTTGTGCAGAAAATATAGAAAATAGAAAAGAACGGTAACTTGATGTAGGTGTATTTTACTGTACACTGTAAAAATAAAAAAAAATGTTGATTTTACAGTATAATACTGGCACCCCCCCTGCCATTATTATATCGTAAAATTAACAGTAATAAACAGTAAAATAAGCAGTAATACGCTGCCGCGTATGCACGGTAGCGTATTACTGCTTATTATACTGCTTATTACTGTTAATTTTACGGTATAATACTAGCAGCTGGGGTGCTAGTATTATACTGTGCAGTGTATAGATACAAGGTAAAAAAATCCTTAATCCTTGTACTTTGTGACGTAAGCCTTTTTAGAAAAAAATCACACAGTATCACAGCAGTATTGCTTAAATTGGAAATACTGTCTGTGATACTTCAAACGATTTTTTAAGCGGAATTTTTTTGTTAAAAAAACATAGCTGCCAACTTCTACGCTTTTTTTAAATCATAGAAACATGTTTTGGACCAAAGAAATTATTTAACAAAAGGCATATTGCGTTTATTAACGAAATGTAGCACATATTTTATTTTATTTATTAAGTCAAATTTTTTTGTTCAAATATATTTATATGACCTTAAAAAAGCATAGAAGTCGCGACGGCCATGAAAATATCTATCAGTATTTCAGAAATGTAGTCTTCGCTTAATTTAATCACGAAATGTTTGTCATTAAATAAGTCAAATATTGCTATTCTACAATTCTGGTAGATATTTTCATTAAAAGAATTCGCTAAATGACAACATTTATCACAGAATCTACGTGGACAGTGAAGAGCATTGTAAATGGATTGGATGATTATTTGCCGCATCGAAAATTATCACGCAGATTCTAAATATATATCACTGGAAGCAGTTTGCAAACACTGCAAATTTCATAATTGTGATTCATCACCAAAAGCTAGCGAATAGCTATACCAAAAACTATGACGCAAATAATAATTTTCTTATTTCCAACATTTATAAACTAGTTTGATATTTCATTTCCATTTACATCATCCAAAATATTAGATTACATTTCCTCTTATCTATTTCCCGTCAAATGGCGTTTAGAAATTCGAAATTCTAAGTCCCATCAAACACAAACGTAATTTATTTCTATAAATTTCGTGGAAAATCGCTATTTTACACGGAGAGGATTAAATGAATATTCCTCATTTTCAACCCTCCAGCAGACAGAAACGGATGAAATACGAAATGAATTTTGAACAAAGATCATTCCAACTGATTAACTCATGGTTGGTCGCGCTATGAGCATTTCTCTCATGCTAGGCTTAGGCCTAAGTCGGGCAAAGCTGGCCTGGCAGGCCTTTTTTAAATTTCGGTATTTTTTTGTTTTATTTGAGTTGAGGTTAATAATTGAGGTTTTTTGAATCAGATTTCAAATATTCTCTTTTTGTACGTCCTAATGAAGGCCATTGTTCAATTTAAGAGCGTTAGAATTGAGTTAATTAACATATATATTACATATTATTTATGTTGTCAATATCCCTTTTTTTAAGCAAATAAAAAACACAGAGCGATAAGAGATATCATATGAAAATATTTTGAAGCAGCTTCTGACATAGTACACTCATATTCCGTTAAAACATGTTTTTTGATTAAAAATTGCTGTTAATTAAAAATTAAATTGGCATTGTTTTTATAAATGAAATGAAAGGTTTTCCTCAAATTAGTGTTGCCACAAAAATAAAATACCGCAACAATGATTATAAAAAAAAAATTGTAAAATAAAGATAAAGTAGGATACTGTTGCTGCACGTGTTTATTTTATATTTATGATTAAAAAGCAAAATTGAAATTCAGATGCTCAATTTATTTTTCTTTATCCCATGTTTTTTTTTTTTTTTTTCGGAAACAGATGATGTCACCCTCTAATGCAGTTTAATATATATATATATATATATCATAATTTCACAGATTTTGTTGGTGGTTATAACGTTTATTTAATGGTTATATATATATGTGATGATATTTAGGGCCGAGATGATTGAGCAATACCATTTTTTAATAAATGGTGGTTTTCAATATTAGATGTTCTTTCATAATCAACCGAAGAGCAAGTTTCCGCACTCGGATTTTTGGCAGTCGTGTTATCCACAGTAGATGGCGTGTGTGCGTTTGCATAAGAACAAAACTTCATCCAACAACACAATCAAACTTTTATTTAGAAGCGTAAACGACATCATTTGGAGATCTGCTTTCACACGAGTCATCTTTTTTAGTTTTGATGACAGAATTTTCATTACAGCAGAAGCCGTATGGTTAACTTTTATAATTATTCCTTCCGAATAGCATCAGAAAAACTACAGGTCGCTTCGCCATTACCAGGCAGAGATTCGATAAACCAAACACCGATGCAGCACCCCTCTTTTCACACACAAAGTACAAGGTTCCAAACAATTTCTTATCAGTATATTTTTAATATCGGAACTTCTTAAAATAAATACAGTCTTTTTAGGAATTTAGAAAATTAAAAGGGAATTATTCGGATTTTTTAAAAGTATGAATATTAGGGAGTTTTATAATTTAAAGATGAAGACGCTATTTATTGAACTAATTAGCAGCCATTAAAATATTGAATTTAGATATGAGGTTTTTTTGGAATAAAATAGAGTTAAAATACATTAATAAACGGAGGAAATAAATATTATAGAGTAAGTTAGACTAGGATGGAATAAAAATACTTTGGCTTATCGCGATAAATTTTAAATTTTGTTATATATATATATATATATATATATATTTATATTTATATTTATATTGCGTTTGCTATCTTTGGTCAGTTTGTTGTAACTTAAAGGGAATAAATGAGATAATATCTTGACTTGACTGATGTTGTTTGCAGATATTTTTAGTCTTACTTTTTTTTTTTTAGAAGTTTAAACCTGCATCTAAAAAGTATTGGATATTGCTGAAAAAAAAATATTAGACTGCAGTGTGAAATCTTCGCACGGGTCGACTGGTACATATTATTTCTGTTGTCAACATACCTTTTTCTATTCATTTACAGAACGCACAACAATGAATGAGGTAGTTTTTGAACTGGTTTCTGACATAGCACACTCACATGTCATTAAAACATGTTTTTGATTAGAAATTCCAATAAAAAAGAAAGAAGGAAAACCGCTAAAATCACAGAGGACAAAATTTACTATAGTAGGCAATGTACATTGCCTACTACATTGTACCTACATTGTAATAGTATATTGCAACTGGAATTTTTTCACAAATATAAAAAAAATCGCGAAAAAAACCTCTAAATGTCACAATAAAAATCACTTTTCAAAAATCACAGAGGACAAAATTTACTATGTTAACTTACTATATTTACTATATAAATATTCTAATATGTAAAGTTTGAAACCGAAATCCTTTTACAAATGTCAAAAAATCGATGCAAAACGTGAAAAACCTCTAAAAATTGCATAAAAAAACGAGATAAATTAAAAAAACCCGCTGTATGAATTCCGAATAAACTTTATTGAAAAGATAACACTAACTATATCGGGATAAAAGATTAAAAGCGGATTCCTTTTACTAATGGGAAAAACTCACCGCGGAATACAACTGAATTTTATTAGTTTGTTATTTATACAATTTTCTTTCAAAAAGGCTTGATCATATATTGAAAGAACAATGTTATATGTAAAGAAAATTAAAATGAATTCATTTTAGCTAGAAACTTAAATATGTACATCTGACCGATTACAGACATATTTTTAGTAAAGTTATAAAAAATTAGACCATAATTTGCGTATATAGGAAACATTTCATAAACCGAAAATCTCGTCATTAAAAAAAAAAAAATATATATATATATATATATATATATTCTATTTTACTGAAAAAAACTAAAATTTTTCCTTCCAGTTGTGTGAGATTAAAAAATTTTCTTTCTTCCTTTTTTTACTTTTATTTTCCTTCATATTATAAAAGTTCTGAGTAATCTTTATAGATTGTAAAATACATTCAGGAAATACGCAACATTTTAATGCCAATCGACTATGTTCATATGACTATGAGTTTATTTCACATAATCTTTCAACGGAAATCTTATGCGAAGAATATTAAAAATAAAAGTAAAAGAAAGCTTGGCATTGGATATTTTACTGTATGAATACAAGATTTAAAAAATCCCTGAAAACAGTTCACTAACTTTGCAAGTTTTTAAAATATGAAAAATCATCACCAAAAACAATTACGCATATGACTCTCTTATTCTCAACATTTATAAGCTAAGTTTGAAATTTCATTTCATTTCCACTTCCACCAATCCAAAATATTAGATTATATTTCCTCCTATCTATTATCTATCAAATGACGTTTAGAAGTTCGAAATTTAAAGTTACATCAAGCATGAGCATAATTTATTTACATAAATTTCATGGAAAATCCCTATTTTACATAGAGCAATGCTTAAATGAATATTAGTTGTTTTCCCCCGTAGGCAGAAACGGATGAAGCACGGGATGGATATTTTGAACAGAGATCATTTCGACAAATTAATTTGCATTTCTCCTATAAGCCGGGATTTGTAAAGTCGTACGTTTAAAAAATTTTTATTTAATTAAAAAGCCCTGTTTGGTAATATCACTCCTGAATCTGTAACGAGAAAACAAGATTGTGAGTTAAGAATACAGGGTCAGCACATAGTATCATCCTCATTATAAAACGTTAACACGAAAAGACTGTTAAATATACTGATGTAAAATTTTTACTATTGCGCAGCCCTGTTCCTAAAGTTATTTTTATCGTCGAAAAAACTGTGCTTCTTGTCCATATATTTAAGCATTGGATCAAATTTCAATATATAACAAAACAGCTTCCATGTAGAAAAAAAATCCCTGCCAGCTCGGCCTACCATAGGCACAAGCAGATTTCGAAGTTAAGTACTAATTTCCCCAACAAAAACTAAATATTAAAGATAAACCCAGTTTAACAATTTTATCTTCCCGCTTTTGACGAGTTTTTTTTTCTATTATACTCCAATTCGCGCGCGTTTAATAATGCAATCCTATATACAGCATCTCTGATTGTGAGGCAAAACATTTCATCACGCCACTGACTTTTTTTTTATCGCCTTAGTGGCGGATTAACGGAGATGTGATTTTTCCCCCTTCTAAACCCCCCGCTCCCTTTTTATTTATTATTTTTTTTAATTTTGCAATCTTTAATTTAATTTAATTTATTTATTTCATTTTATTTTTTGCTGTAAGAGTTGGTCCTATCAAAAACTTGTCAGTATAAAAGTTGTAGATAATATTAAGAAGATTTGAAGATTTATAACAAATTTAAACGGATTTGATATCTTGTGAATTGACGAACTTATGAATTTTTTTTTTCTTAAACCCCTATTTCCCCCCACCCTTGAGGCCATTTTTAATGATATCAAAAATCTGTCATAATTAAGAAATTATGGTTTTTCTTCTGCTTTCACAAAAAGCCCCTCACCCCTCCATTTCCCTTCTCATGGTCCAATTTTACGCATTAACGAACTTGACCGAGGTTTCTGCCCCTTGATTTTATGCATCAGTTGAGATTTGAGCAGAATTGTGGAAGTTATCGTGCCCATAAAAAAGCGATATAGACAGATAGATAGATAGATATAGATAGATAGATAGATAGATAGATAAAGTTTTGAACTGAGGGTGGTTTTGTGTCCTAGGAGTCATGATCGGTAGGTCTGCAAACAGTTTTCAGAAATTTCAACATAGGATTCAGAAATTCCAACATTGTAGTATTTCTTACGAAATCTACCTAAAAGTGCAATGTATTTTGTCCATACATGAAAGCAAACCGTCATGTTTTTTTTAACAAGAGTTTAGACACTGAGACATTTAAATGGACACAATCTTTCAGATGCCATGACTTTATAAAGCAGTGGCATGAAAAGTTTAAAGAACCTGGTAGCGTTGGAAGCCTTCTAAGAAATGTTCAGCCCTTTCGTTAAAAATCAACTTTTGATTCACTGCTTAAGTTTATGGACGTATAGCGCCATTTTTTCGACGATAAAAAAAGTTTGGAACAAGGCTATGACATAGTTAAAACTTTACATTAATATCTTCAAGAGTCTTTTCATGTTAACGTTTTGCAATCAGGGTGAGACTTTGTGTTCACCGTGTATTTATAAGAATTTCTTAATCACATCCGCAATAAATAGAACTGTAGCAAAATAATTTTTGTTAGTTGTAAATTATACAGTTTAAATTTAAATAGTCTTCATCGCATAACTAAACGGAAAATGTTATATTTAAAAAATAATAATAATTGAATGCATTTTAGCGAGAAACTTAAAATATCTGCCCGACTAAAAACATAATTTCAGATAATTTTATTTATTTATTTATTTATTTTTAAGAAAGTCTATAATTTGTGTATGTATAAAATACTTCATAAAACGAAATTGTGCTTATGTTTTGCAGAAATCTCTCCTTTAAAAATTTAAATTCAAAACCCTTCGTAAAATTATATGTGAGAATACAAAATTTCCATTTTTTGTTTCATACTATAGAAATTGTAACATTATGAGTAATGTTTACAGGTTGGAAATTTTATTCAGGAGACAAAGCAACATTTTAATACTAACTGACTATGCTCATAATTGTCAGTTTAACCCTTTGGGACTCAACAACGCCGACTTGAAAAATATTTACTCAGATGTTAGAATACATCATTTTAAGCATGTAAAAAATAATTTAAAAAAAATTAGAACATAAAAATAAAAAATAGTTGACTAAAAGGCACTTTTATCACAGCTGCAACAAACAGGAAATTATATACTTCTCATAAATATTGTCTATTTTCTAATAGAAAATTTTAAAATATACGAAATTACCTTTGTAGAAAATCTATTTTTGGACTTCTCCTGACTTTTTGATTTAAAAAAAGTTACTAAGTTAATTTTAACAATAACGATGCAAAACTGTTCACATGATAAATAAAACTTTATCATGAAAAATTAACCCAGTTTTGCGGTCTGTTGAGAATTATATGAACAATTTATATTAACTGCTGTGTTGAGAGATAGCAGCAATAAATAAAATCGTTTTTTAAATCCCACTGTATAAGTAACATTGATTTTGGGGTACGCTGCAAATATGCAACGTAGTGATAGAAAGAGTTAAGTTCTAAAGTCTTTAAACTGAAATATCGAGCGGAAAATATTGACAATAAAAAAGGAAAAAAAAAACTTGATATAGACTTATTATATAGCTTGTATTTTACTGTACAAATACAAAGTTAAAAAAATCCCTGAAAACAATTCACTAACTTTGCAAGTATTTTAAATATGACCCATCACTAAAAATTGTTATGCATTCAAATAACTCTCTTATTCTCAACATTTATGCTAAGTTTCACTAATCCAAAAGATTAGATTATATTTCTTCCTATCATTTTCTATCAGATGACGCTTAGGAATTCAAAATTTAAAGTTACATCAAGCATAAGCGTATTTTATTTACATAAATTTCGTGGAAAATCGCTATTTTACATAGAGCAAGCTTAAATGAATATTCGTCGTTTTCTACACTCCGGAAGATAGAAAAGGATGAAATAACGGGATACATATTTTGAACAAAGTTAATTTCGACTAATTAATTTGCATTCCGAATTAGAGCTGGGATTTATAAAGTCGTACGTTTAAACTGTTTTTATTTAATTGAAAAGGTATGTTTGGCAATGTCATTTCTGAATTTGTAATGAGAGAACAACATCGTCAGATAAGAATATTTATAAGAATCACTTAATATAACGTCTGCAATTCTTGGAAATGTAGAAAAGTTTTTATTAGTTTGTATAGTATCACAATTTTCTTTCGAAAAGGCTTCAACACATTAATTCAAGAAAAATTTTATATTTAAAAATAAAATCTAAGCGAATAAATCTTATGCAGAAACTTAAATACATCTGACAAATTAAAGACATGCATATTCAGTTAAGTTTTTTTTTTTCTTTCTTTCTTTTTTCTAAGACCATAATTTGCGAAACTGTAAAACACGTTATGAACCAAAAATGTCCTAATTTAATAATTGTCAGTTTCAATTCTACATCTTGATATAGACTTATTATATAGCTTGTATTTTACTATAAAAATACAAAGTTTAAAAAATCCCTGACAACAATTCACTAACTTTGCAAGTATTTTAAATATGACTCATCACCACAAAATGTTATGCATTCAAATAACTCTCTTATTCGCAACATTTAAGCTAAGTTTGAAATTTCATTTCCATTTCCATTTCCACTAATCCAAAAGATTAGGTTATCTCCTATCCATTCCTTCTATCTATTTTCTGTCAAATAAGGCTTAGAAGTTCAAAATTTAAAGTAACATCAAGCAAGAACGTAATTTATTTGCATACATTTTGAGGAAAATCGGTATTTTACATAGAGCAGGTTTAAATGAATATTCGTTGCTTTCCACTCTCCAGTAGGCAGAAAAGGAGGAAATACGGGATGGATATTTTGCACAAAGATAACTTCGACTAATTAATTTGCATTCTGAATTAGAGTTGGGATTTACAAAGTCGTACGTTTAAACTGTTTTTATTTAATTGAAAAGCTGTGTTTGGCAATGTCATTCCTGAATTTGTAATGCGAAAACAGCATCGTCAGATAAGAATATTTATAAGAATAACCAGGGCCCGTTTAACACTCAGAAGTAGTGGAAGCCCGACTTCGCAAAGGGAAAGGGGCGGGGGGTGGCCCTATTACTCTGTCAATTGCTTTGTCATTTACTAAGTTCATTTTTCGTATGTCTTAACAATTTTATATTTTACCATCAAAATTTTGAGTAAACAACACTTTTAATATTAAACTAAAACTAATTACCTATATACATATGAAAATTTATTTTATTATATACATAATTATACATAACTAATTAATTTTGTAAATGTATTAACAAACATGGAACTACAGTTGCGAATATTTGAACCTCAAAATATCTTTTATGTTTTAGAAATTGCAGCATTTGTCAGTGTTAAAAACAGTTCACTAACAATAACTATTTGACGTAAATTTATGCTTAATTGCAACACAATTTTGCTTCTCCTTTTACTTTTATTTTATGAACATAAATTTGATATCAATGAATGCTAATTACTTTCACCAAAATTTAAATAACTTATTTTTCATATTTTATATTATTTCTTAGCTCTTTATGAATATAAACTATAGTGATTAATTTTTCTGATATTTTTAGCATATTTTACAGTATTAAACACTTGGAATTAAAATGTAAAACATAAGAAAAAAGAAAAGAAGTTGAATGTAATCACTGTCTTTATACTATTAATTACATTAATAGGGGAAAAAATATAGAAAGTAAATGTGCCAGAGATCGGAGAAAGATTGAGTTTCATAGTTTAGATAAAAGTTTCTTAAGAAAAAAATAATGCCTTTTCTACCCTGATTGGAATTTTTTTTCTAAAAATTAGTTTTGAATAGTAAATTTTGAAGCTCCTTTGTCTTTCAGTGGGTAAGCACGGGCTTCACGCGCCTATTCGGTAAATAAGCCCTGAGAATAACTTAATATGACATGTGAAGTTGATGTTGAAACTAATATTTATCAGTTTGTAAATTACACAATTTTCTTCCGAAATAGCTTCATCATATATTAATGAAAGAAAAATGTTATATTTAAAAAATAAAATCTAAATGAATTCATCTTATGAAGAAACTTAAATAAATCTGGCAGATTAAAGACATGTATATCCATTTAAGTTTCTTTCTTACTTTCTTTTTTCTAAGACCATATTTTGCTTACCTATAAAACACGTCATGAACCGAAAATATCCTAATTTTTTGAAAAACAATCTTGTCTTTTATATTTAAAACTCAAAGCCCTTTGTAAAATTATATGCGAGATCATAAAATTTTCATTTTTTGCTTCTTACTATAGAAATTGTGCCATCGTGTGTAATATTTAAAGGTTGAAAAAACTTATTCAGGAGACAGAGAAACATTTTAATACCAAAAGACTAATTTTATAATTGTCAGTTTAAGTCTTTAAACTGAAATATTGAGCGAAAACTATTGAAAATAAAAAATAAAAAAAAACTTGATATAGACTTATTACATAGCTTGTATTTTACTGTACAAATACAAAGTTTAAAAAATCCCTGAAAACAATTCACTATCTTTGCAAGTATTTTAAATACTACTCTTCACCACAAGATGTTATGCATTCAAATAACTCTATTATTCTCAGCATTTAAGCTAAGTTTGAAATTTCAGTTCCATTTCCATTTCCACTAGTCCAAAAGATTAGATTATCTCCTATCCATTTCTCCTATGTATTTTCTGTCAATTGACGCTTAGAAATTTGAAATTTAAAGTTACATCAAGCATGAGCGTAATTTATTTGCATAAATTTCAAGGAAAATCGCCATTTTACATACAGCAGGCTTAAATGAATATTCGTTGTTTTCTACCTTCCAGTAGTCAGAAACAAATGAAATACGGGATGGATATTTTGAACAAAGATAATTTCAACTAATTAATTTTCATTCCGAAGAGAGCTGGGATTTATAAAGTCGTACGTTTAAACTATTTTTATTTAATTGAGAAGTTGTGTTTGGCATTGTCATTCCTGAATTTGTAATGAGAGAACAACATCGTCAGATAATAATATTTATAAGAATCACTTAATATGACATGTGAAGTTCACTGAAATGTAGAAAATAATATTTATCAGTTTGTAAATTACACAATTTTCTTTGGAAATAGCTTCATCATATATTAATGAAGAAAAATTTCATATCTAAAAAATAAAATCTAAATGAATACATCTGGCAGATTAAAGACATGCATATTCAGTTAAGTTTTGTTTCTTTTTTCTAAGACTATAATTTTCGTACCTATAAAATACGTCATAAACGGAAAGTGTCCTCAGTTTTTGAAAAAAAAATCTTCTTTTATATACTTAAAACAAAGTCCTTCGTAAAAATACATGTGAGACCATTAAATTTTCACTTTTTGTTTCTTACTGTAGAAATTGTGCCGTCGTGTGTAATATTTAAAGGCTGAAAATTTTATTCAAGCGACAAAGCAACATTTTAATACCAACTGATTAATTTCATAATTATCACTTTTTGTTCTAATCTTTAAAACGGAAATCTACAGCAGGAAATCCGTTATGCATTCAAATAACTCTCTTATTCTTAACATAAAAGCTAAGTTTGAAATTTCATTTCCATTTCCACCAATCCAAAATATTAGATTATCTCCTATCCATTCCTCCTATCTATTTCTGTCAAATGACGTTTAGAAATTATAAATTTAAAGTTACATCAAGCATAAGCGTAATTTATTTGCATAAATTTCGAGGAAAATCGCTATTTTGCATTAAAGCAAGCTCAAATGAGTATTTGTTGTTTTCCACCCTCCAGTATGCAGAAATGGATAAAATACAGGATGGTTATTTTGAACAAAGATAAATTCGACTAATTAATTTGCATTCCGAATAGAGTTGGGATTTATAAAGTCGTACGTTTAAACGGTTTTTATTTAATTGAAAAGTTGTGTTTGGCATTGTCATTCCTGAATTTGTAATAAGAGACACACATCGCCAAATAAGAATATTTATAAGAATAACTTAATATGACAACTGTCAGTTCCTGCAAATGTCGAAAATAATTTTAATTAGTTTGTAAATTACACAATTTTCTTTCGAAAAGGCTACATTCCATTAATGAAAGAAATATGCTAATATTTAATAATAGTAAAATAGTTTAAAAAACACTATTTTATATGCATTCAATGTTTATTCTAAAAATCACGTCTAATTCCATAGCCTCAATTCATGCAATTTTTTTTTTTTTTTTTTTTTTTTTTTGCATTACAATACATAGATTTTCCGTGGGCCCCGGGTTATTGAAAATTCATTTTATATTTTTGTATTTTACCGTACAAATACAAAATTTAGGCAATCTCTGAAAACAGTTCTCCAACTTTGAAAATTTCGTAAATATGACACATTGCCAAAAATCATTACGACATCAAATAACCCTCCCCAACATTTATATACTAGTTTAAAACTTCATTTCCATTTGCATCACTCCAAAAATATAATACGTTTTCGTGAAATCGCGTTTAGAAATTTGGAATTTAAAGTTACATCAAGTATGAACGTAATTTATTTATATACATTTCATAAAAAATAGCTATTTTAGATGGGGAAGCTTAAGTGAATATTCGTCGTTTTCCATCCTGCGGTAGACAGTTACGGTTTAAATAACGGGATGGTTATTTTGAACAAAGATCATTTCGACAAATTTTCATTGCGCCTAAGAAATAGGGATTTGTAAATTACTACATTTAAACTGTTTTTTTTTTTATTATTATTGAAAAGTTGCGTTTGATAATGTCACTCGTTAATTTGTTACGAGAAAACAGCATTGCCAACTAAAAACATTTATAAGAATCACTATGTCACATTCACAGAAAATGGAAATGTAGAAATTTTATTAATTTGTAAATTATACAATTTTCTTCTATAGAGTCTTCATTGCATAATTGAAAGGACAATGTTATATTAAAAAAAATAATTAAATTAAAAAAAATATTATTAAAAATAAAAATTCATTTTAATTTTAATTAATTATTTTTTTTAGTTAAATTTAACTTTGATTTACGTTTCATAGAAAGCGTGAGCTAGTAATAAGTTGAATTTAGTAAAATATATATAAAATTGTTGCTCTGTTTAACTTTTAAGATATGGCCAAAGGAAGAAAACAAAAACGTTATTTAAGCTATCTATTCAGGATTTCTAAATTGTTTTCTCAACGTATAATCACAAGTTAATTAATATTAAACTACTAAATTACGAAAAAGTATTTCTATAAACAGTACACTCTTTTTTGAGTTTTTATTTTCTATATTTTAGTGTTTAAAATACTTCGTTGTTGCAGTTAACAGCCAGTTGGTCTATTTCGGTAAGAGTAATTTGGTGCATAATGAACTCTATTGTTTTTGTAACTCGTATATTCTTTTTTGAGCTATAAAGAATATTTTATGATTTATCTAACGAAAAAATACCTTAAAATTAATTTATTAGTTTATAATTGAATTTTAAATATATTAAAATGTTGCATTGTCATCGAAAATACACCTGTGTACGTAATTTTTACAATTCTACCATATCAGGAAGGGGGTGATAAGTCGATTACAAAATTACATCTTTGCATACAAAACCCAAGTTAAATTAAACAAAAGAGAGTAAAAAATGTAATCTAAATGAATGCATTTTTTCCAGAAACTTAAATACATCTAGCAGATTAGACGTATATATATTCAGTTAAGTTGTTTTTTAAGACCATAATTTGCGTATCGAGAAAATACTTCAGAAACCGAAAGTGTTCCCCTTCTTTTGAAGAAATCTTCAATTTTATTAATAAATCTCAAAACTCTTCGTGCAATTCTGTGAGATTACGAATTTTTTATTTTTTGTTTCATAATAAACAAGTTGTGATAACATGACTAATGTTTATGAACTGAAAATTCTATTCAGGAAAACAAAGCAACGTTTTAATGCCAACTATATGTTCATGATTGTGAGTTTATTTCGCCTAGTCTGTAGTGCCTAGCTACTGTTTTTATAAGGGCACTCTGTGGTCAAGTGAGTTTTGAGATTTAGCATGTGATCGTGGTGTCCTGAATATAGCGTCAGTTTATATCCTACAGTGTTTAAATGGAACTTCGACCGGAAAATATTTTAAAAAAATATGCCATAGACTATTATATAGCTTGTGTACAAATACAAAGTTTAAAAATTCCCTGAAAAGAATTCCCCAACTTTGTAACTTTCGTAAATATGACACATCACCAAAACCTAGTTCACAATCAAATAACTCGCATATTTCCATCATTTACAAGCTAGTTTGAAACTTCATTTCCAATTACATGCCTTCAAAATATTAGAACATATTTCCGTCAAACGACGTAACGCTTAGAAATTTCAAATTTAAAGTTACATTAAGTATGAACATAATTTATTTATATACATTTCGTGAAAAATTGTTATTTTACACAGAGAAACTTAAGTGAATATTCGTCATTTTCCACTCTACAGTCGGCAGAAACCCATGAAATACGGGATAAATATTTTGAACAAAGATCATTCCGATTTATTAATTTGCATTCCGTCTGGTGCAGGGATTTGTAAAGCTATACGGATTAAACAGTTTTTATTTAATTGAAAAGATGTGTTTGGTAATGTCACTCCTGAATTTGTAACGAGAGACCAACATCGTCAGATAAAAATATTTATAAGAATCAGTTAATCACATCTGCAGCAAATAGAAATGTGAAAAATAATTTTTATTAGTTTGTAAATTATACAGTTTTCTTTCAAATAGTCTCCAACACATAATTGAAAATAAAATATTGTACAGGGTGTACCAAAAATCCTTGCCACATTTTAAAATTCAATAAAAGATCAAGCAATTGGCGTACGGGAGTGCGGTTTGGACGAAAATGCTTCTTATGATCTGAAATTTCGTTTAAGCAAATAAAAATAATAGTTTAAAAATTTTTTCATAGATGGCGCTGCTTCTGGAAAGTTATCGAATAGGTGGAATGCCTTTATACATAACAGTGGCGAAAGACGCACAATGCGTATGCACAGTTTTTGTCCAAACTATGGCAACCCACATTCCAGAACTTAACAATACTCTCCCTCTTGAGTTCCATTAAACGAGTGAGGGTGAATAGACGAGTTTTGTTAACTTCTGGTACAGCGCCTAGAATACATAGTGTGGAAACCGGCTATCCCAGTAATGCTTTAAAAAGTGCTAAAAAAATGTAGCCGATAAATGTGCAACGATGCTGTACGATAATAGGGCGATCGCAGCGACATCTGCTAACTCTTTTCAACGTAAATATTGTATTGCAAAAATTTAGTAAATTTCGTATATATTATGAACAGTTATAAGGTGATAATCAAACAATGACATAAAATAAGTTGCGTAATATCTTTTAAGAGGATAACTATATTTATACAGGGTAAATCTAAACTCTTGGGCAAAACTTTAAGGGGTGATAGTACACATCAAGACAAACAATATTAAATAGGAAACTAAGGGTCCCAAACGTCTTCCGAAGGAGATAGGCGCCATTAAAGTTTAGGGTCCAAAATTTCAAATAATTATAAAAAACGGAAAAATTGGTCGATTCGTTTGCGGTTTTCGCTAAAACTATTCTTTATGTCAGTATTTTCTTAAAAATAAATTTTAAAGAAAAAGTTTTTAAAATGTCGATAGAGGCGCTTTAGACTTTGGAGTAACGAACAACTATTTTTTACCGTTATTCTTTGTATCTGATTAAATGCTTTCAAAAGCTTAGACTTAAACTTACATTTTGAGGTCAAAATCTGAATCGTTGGGAGTGGTTAAGTAGCGCAAACTGAACTGTGTTCAGGAGTTGAAATTTGAACCCCCCACCCCCCTGAACACAGTTCAGTTATTCCCGATCTTGGTGTCGTAGACCAGGCAGAAACTACTACCCCCCTACACGTAAAATAAGCGATAGAGGTTAATTTAAAAAATAAATTTTAAAGATAAGTTCAAAAATGCCGATAGAGGGCGCTTTAGACTTTGGAGTAATAAACAACTATTTTTTACCGTCGACTCCGACAAGGACCTGGTTGCGAGAATTCCCGTCGTAGCAGGCGATATCCGGGAGATACCCGGGGTATTCACTAATGTTCGCAACTCCCTCCGCCGGTGGTGTGAGGCCTGCATCGTTGCTGGAGAGCACTCTTTCGAGCAGTTTTTGTGATTCCTCACGAACATCATGCGTGCACCATTTTCTACGTGTCAACCTTCATTCATATTGCGCACTACATGCATACATCAAATTGTTTCTTTTTACTTTGTGCGGAGAAATTGCTCATGTCTGTTATGAATAAATTTTCTATTTAATTTTGTAATTACTCTAGCGTTTATTTTACGTGTAGGGGGTAGTAGTTTCTGCCTGGATTAATTTTAACACAATTATTCAAATTGGTAAGGAAATCATATGAGTTATAATTTTCCAACTGCACGAAAAATGTCCGGGCCAGGATTCAAACCTGGGATCTCTTGGCTGAACCTGCCATGCTCTTTCAACTGAGCTATCCCGGTTGAATCTGGAGGGCTTGAACTGGATGAATTATGCCCTCTAGATTCAACCGGGATAGCTCAGTTCGTAGAGCATGGCAGCTTCAGCCAAGATATCCCAGGTTCGAATCCTGGCCCGAACATTTTTCGTCCAGTTGGAAAATTACAACTCATATTGTTTTTGCCTGGTCTACGACACCAAGATCGGGAATAACTAAACTGTGTTCAGGAGTGGGGGAGGTGTTTCAAATTTCAACTCCTGAACGCAGTTCAGTTTGCGCTACTTAATCACTCCCAACGATTCAGATTTTCAGCTCAAAATTTAAGTTTAAGTCTAAGCTTTTGAAAGCATTTAATAAGATGCAAAAAATAACGGTAAAAAATAGTTTTTCGTTACTCCAAAGTCTAAAGCGAACTCTATCCGCATTTTTTAACTTTATCTTTAAAATTTATTTTTAAGAAAATACTGACATAAAGAATAGTTTTAGCGAAAACCGCAAACGAATCTACTTATTTTTCCGTTTTTTATAAGCATTTGAAAATTTGGACCCTAAACTTTAATGGCGCCTATCTCCTTCGGAAGACGTTTGGGACCCTTAGTTTCCTATTTAATATTGTTTGTCTTGATGGGTACTATCACCCCTTAAAATTTTTCCCAAGAGTTTAGATTCACCCTGTATATCATCATTGCTAAATCGTTTCAGTATTGAAACGGAAAAAAAAGGATTTGTTTTGAACACTATCTGTCGTAATTTTAAAGCTTTTGAAAATCACTAAGTCAGTGAAAACAGGATATAATTTAAGTATTTAAAATACTTACCACCAGTAGAAACGGTTCTCAATTTGATGATTATACAATGTGTTACGTTGAAAAGAGCAAACAAATGTCGCTGCGATCGACTTCTTATCATTCAGCATTGTTGTACATTTATTGGATTCAATTTTATAGTACTGTTTTGTAGCCGGTTTCCACACTATATATTCTAGGCGCGGTACTTCTGGAGTGTGGGTTGCCATAGAACTGTGCATACGCATTGTGCGTCTTTCACCACTAGTATGTATAATGGCATTCTACCTATTCGATAACTTTCCAGAAGCAGCGTCATCTATGAGAAATTTTTGAAACTACTTTTTTATTTGCTTAAAGAAAATTTCAGATCATAAGAAGCATTTTTGTCCAAACCGCACTCTCATACTCCAATTGCTTGATCTTTTATTGAATTTTAAAATGTGTCAAGGACGTTTGGGACACCCTGTATTTAAAGTAAATAAATAAATGAACCTGTTTTAGCCTGGAACTTAAAACATCTAGCAGATTAAAGAGATAAATTCAATTTTTTAAGATCATAATTTGTTTGTATATCAAACATTTCATAAAACGAAATTGTCCTCATTCTTTGAAGAAATTTTCCTTCTTATACGTAAAACTCAAAATCTTTCGTAAAATTATGTGTGATATCACGAAAGATTCCTTTCTTATTTCGCATTATACAAATTTTGACGTTGTGAGTGATGTTTATTGGTTGGAATTTTTATTCAGGAAACAATGTAACAGTTTAATCAAGGCAACACTAGATACCGGGCTTGCTCATTCACTCTCAAAACGTCACAAATGGTGGCTGACCGCGACCAGCGATTGGTCCAAAGCAACGCGCCCTTCGTTTTGTGCCAATCGCTGTATGTCTTTCCTCCTAGTCAGCCACCTTTTGTGACGTCATCATAATGAATGAGCAAGCCCGGTATGTAGTGTAGCCCTGGTTTAATACCAACATACTCAGTTCATAACTGTTACTTTATGTTCTACAGTCTTTAAACGGAAATCTTGAGTGGAAAATAGTGAAAATAAAAAGGAAAAAACTTGGTGTAGACTGTTATATAGCTTGTATTTTACCGTGCAAATACAAAATTTAGGCAATCTCTGAAAACAGTTCTCCAACTTTGAAAATTTCGTAAATATGACACACTGCCAAAAACCATTACGACATCAGATAACTCTCCCCAACATTTATATACTAGTTTAAAACTTCATTTCCATTTGCATCACTCCAAAAATATAATACATTTTCGTGAAATCGCGTTTAGAAATTTGGAATTTAAAGTTACATCAAGTATGAACGTAATTTATTTATATACATTTCATAAAAAATAGCTATTTTAGATGGGGAAGCTTAAGTGAATATTCGTCGTTTTCCATCCTGCGGTAGACAGTTACGGTTTAAATAACGGGATGGTTATTTTGAACAAAGATCATTTCGACAAATTTTCATTGCGCCTAAGAACTAGGGATTTGTAAATTATTACATTTAAACTGTTTTTTTTTCTTTTTTTCTTTTTTTTAAATTATTATTGAAAAGTTGCGTTTGATAATGTCACTCGTTAATTTGTTACGAGAAAACAGCATTTCCAATTAAAAACATTTATAAGAATCACTATGTCACATTCACAGAAAATGGAAATGTAGAAATTTTATTAATTTGTAAATTATACAATTTTCTTCTATAGAGTCTTTATCGCATAATTGAAAGGACAATGTTATATTAAAAAAAATAATTAAATTAAAAAATATTATTAAAAATAAAAATTCATTTTAATTTAATTAATTGTTATTTTTACTTAAAGACCTTAATTTGACTACATAAAAATACTTCGCACAGCGAAATTGCCCTAATTTTTTGAAGAAATCTTACCCTTTTTAACTTGAACCTTAAAACCCCTCGCAAAATTACATGAGAGATCACGAAATTTTAATTTTGTGTTTCATACTATAGACAATGTGACGTTGTGAGTAATGTTTATGGGTTGAAAATTGTATTCAGGAGATAAAGCACCATTTTAATAACAACTGACTAATTTCATAATTGTAAGTTTATGTTCTATAGTCTTGAAACTGAAATATTGAGCAGAAAATTTATTAAAATAAGAAAGAAAACACTTGTTATAGAATATTATGCAATACAGCTTGTATTTTACTATACAAATACGAAGTTAAAAAAAATCTGAAAACAGATCAACAACTTTGAAAATTTCGCAAACATGACACATCGCCAAAAACTACTACGGAATCATATAACTTTCTAATTTCTAACATTTATAAGCTTAGTTTATAACTTCATTTCCACTTGAATCACACCAAAATATTAAAATAGATTTCCATCAGATGACGGTTAGAAATTAGAAATTTAAAGTTACATCAAGTATAAACATAATTTATTTATATAACTTTCATGGAAAATCGCTATTTTACTTAGAGCATGCTTAAATGAAAATTCGCCGTTTTCCATCCTGCAGTAGGCAGAGACGGATGAAATACGTGATGGATATTTTGAACAAAGATCATTTGGAAAAATTAATATGCATTCCGCCTAGAGATGGGATTTATAAAGTCGTGCGTTCAAACTGATTTTATTTAATTGAAAATTTGTGTTTGGTAATGACACTCCTGAATTTGTAACTAGAAAACAACATTGCCAATTAAAAATATTTACAAGAATAAGTTAGTCACATTCGCAGTAATTAGAATTGTAGTAAATAATGTTATTAGTTCGTAAATTATACAATTTTCTTTCAAATAGTCTTCATCGCATAATTGAAAGGGAAATGTTACATAGCGAAAAAAAATCAATCCATTTTAGCGAGAAACTTAAAACATCTGGTAGACTAGAGATCATTCAGTTCATTCTAGTTAATTAGTATAACAATCTATTCAGTTAAATATTTTTTAAAGAAGGGCCACATTTTGAGCATACAAAAAACACTTTCCATAAAACGAAAAAAAATGTTCTCATTTTTTAAAAAATCTTCGCTTTTATACATTAAACTCAAAACCCTTCGTAAAATTATATGTGAGATCACGAAGTTTTCATTTTTTGTTTTATACTATAGAAATTGTGTCGTTGTGAGTAATGCTTATTATATGTTGAAAAATTTATTCAGGAGAGACAGCAACATTTGAATACCAACTGACTAATTTCATAATTGTCAGTTTATGTTCTGCAGTCTTTAAACTGAAATCTTGAGCGGAACATGCATTCAAAATAAAAAGGAAAAAAAAAACTTAGTATCGACTATCATGTAGTTTGTATTTTACTATACAAATACGTAGTTTAAAAAATCCCTGAAAATAGTTTACCAACGTTGCAACTTTCTTAAATATGGTACATCACTGAAAACTAATGCAGAATTAAATAACCCTCTCATTTCCAAAATTTATAAGCTATTTTAAAATTTTATTTCCATTTACACCACTCCAAAATAATAGATTATATTTCCTTCTATCAATTTTCTGTCAAATGACGTTCAGATATTCGAAATTTAAAGTTACATCAAGCATAAACATAATTCATTTACATAAATTTCGTGGAAAATCGTTATTTTACATACAGCAGGCTTAAATGAATATTTGTTACTTTCTACTCTCCAGTAGGGAGATATGGATGGAATTACGGAATACAAAATTTGAACAAAGATCATTTGGACTAATTAATTTGCATTCCGCTTATAACTGGGATGTATGAATTCGTATTGTTTAAGTTATTTTTATTTAATTGGCAAGTTGTGTTTGGTATTGCCATTTCTGAATTTGTAAAGAGGATACTCTTTTCAGATAAAAATATTAGGTACTTCAATTTATTCCCGCTTTTTTCATAGATCACATAGGTAGTATCATTTCAAAATAATTTATGAATGGTCAGTTATACATGTGAAAGTACTGTACATAGCCTTAAGAATTTATACAGCATTTGGTATAATAATGTAAATAATGTGTGTAATAATGTTAATAATGTGTGTAATAATGTTAATAATGTGTGTAATAATGTCAATAATGTGAATAATGTGCGTTTAATATAAATAATGGGAATTTTACTATATAGAAAATGTAGTTTTTGCCTGCAAAGTAAAATTTGCTAGAAAAATTTCTTTTTTGCTTTAATTTAAAAAAAAAATTCTGCTAGTGAAAATTATTGTTTACTGGTATTGCTTACATGCTCAATCTGAAACCATTTACAAAGAATATTTTAGTATGTTTTAGCGGCTTCCAAAATATGGGTCGTGACCCAACAGTGGGTGACTGTACATAAGGTGACGCATCGCGGAATGATCGATTAGTCTTCAAAAGTATATTTTTAATTTTAATTGTTGTAAAAAAAATAATGAATACAACATGTTTAATCTTTAAAGAAAGAACCGTGAAGGAATATACACTGTAAAAAAGAATGGGTCGATCTACTAAACAATTTTTAGTTTTTCTCATTGATTTTTGGAATTACTAATTTTTTTTTTGTATTCTTACTAAATTACAAGAAGATCTGTAAAAATTACTAGATAACAGCTAGCAACATTGCTAGAAAACAGCTAGCAATGATTCCATTTTATAGTACTGGTTACTAAAAAAATCTGTGGAATACAAATGTACTAAAAAATTTTTAGTAACCTCAGGATTTTTTTTTTACAGTGTAGGTAAACCACTTAGCGAAATGACAGTGTTTATTACTCTTCATCAAATTGCTAAAAGGTGTTAATAAAAACTATTATACAGTCAACAAGATTTTTTAATAAACTGTGTTTCGGCTCCAACGAAGCCATTCCGAATGGCATGAGAATGAGCCGAAACGTGTAAACAGTGTATTAAAACCTTTTTTATTGTTTTCATTTAACATCCTTTAGCTCTCTCTTTTCTTGTGATTTGTTATACATTGATAGCGTTTTATTAAACTTTGTGTTGAGTGTGATTTGATGCTAAAATTACAAGTTTCAACTGTGATGTAGACAATCTCACTGGAACAAAAATAATGTTGCAAATAGCATAGTACAGATTTTTAATTTTTTTTACTAACAAGCCTATTTATTCAGGCTTAGTAAAAAAAGGTAATGTTTTATTATGTTACCATCATATTATTATTATGATTATTCATATTAGAAATATCTATTACGATTTTCGTATAGTTGTTTTCGTACTTACGGAAGTTCGTCTTTTCTCCTCGGATAGATTATATAAAAGCCTCTTCACTACATATTAGGTGGGTCTTAAAAAAAATTAAGATGGGTCGCATACCAACGAAGTTTGGGAACCGTTGTAAGTCGACGATTCAAAAGTAAGGATTTTGATATAAGAGCCATAGAACGTTTTGACCAGTAGAAAAAATGTGAAAACGTGAAGTTGTAAACACTAGAGGATGAATATCCATCTATAACACTGAAATGTTTGCCACAATCATTAAATGTTAGTGAATCAACAATCAGAAAATGCTTAAAGTCAATCAGAATAATTCATAATCTTATTTATTCAGACACAATAAGTTGTACAAACTAGGTTGTGACAATCCACGGACCTGATTTGTCGTACACTGTGGATACATTATTTTTATGGAAAATTATTATTTATATTACTTGATTCATTGCATGTAATGTATGATTATACTACATCACATTCCCAGTATTACATTTTATTTCCAATAGCAATCATTTTTACTTTCTTCTATCTTTACAAGAAGAAAGTATTAGATTCATGAAAATTTTCGACTTCCGGTTTTCGACGGATTTATACGTTTTATAAGGTCTTGAACACGATTTGACTGTTTTTAGAAAATGTCTGTCTGTGAGTCTGTGACTCTGTCTGTCTGTATGTGAAAAAAATTTTGTGGGCGCTCTATCTCAAGAACTAATGCACGAAATTTATTAAAACTTTATATTTAGTTAGTTCTTGATATAAATTGGTGCTGATTAGTTTTTGGTGAAAATATCCCCAGAGGTGGCGCTGCTATGCTGCATTTTTTGCGATAGCTCTATCTCAAGAACTAATGCATTCATTTTCATTAAACTTCAGATTCAGTTAGACCTTGACCCTTGACATAAATAAACGCTGATTACGTTTTGGTGTAGATATCCCAATAGGTGGCGCTTCTATGCTATTTTTTTCATTATTAACACGATAACTATACCTCAAGAACGAATGCACGAAATTTCATAAAACTTCATATTCCGTTAGACTTTGAAATAAATAGATACTGCTTACGTTTTGATGTAAATAGCCCAATAGGTGGCGCTTCTATGCTACTTTTTTCATTATTAACACGATAACTACACCTCAAGAACTAATACACGGATTTTCATCAAACTTCAGATTCAGTTAGACGTTGACATAAGTTGTCTCCCAACAGGTGGCACTGCTATGCTGCATTTTGCAGGATTTACACGATTATAGCAATAGTCATATCTCAAGAAATAAATGCACGGAATTTAATAAAACTTCAGTTTCAGTTAGACCTTGATATAAATTGGTGCTGATTCTTTTTAGTGTATGCGAAACCTGCGTGAGATAGAAGAAAGTTTTGGGATTGACACATACGACTAGTTTCAATAAATATTTTGCAACATCAATTTGTATGTTTCAAGGATAATGACCCACTTTAAAATTTTTACAAATTTTAATTTGGATAAGAGATTATTTCTTAAATTCAATAATTTTTATATCCGACATCTGGCAAAGAATATCCTTATCAATAATTCGAAAGTCATCAGAAATTTGACTTTTGCTTATTTATTTTTTTGAAGGAATAACCTTAAAATAAGTAATAATTAAACAAACCCCCATTCGGATCATTGATAGATTTCTGCCTAATATAAAGCATAAAAGTAACCATAATCATTTTAATATCTTACGGGGAAAAGGAAACAAAACTATTAGAAAGAGAGAAAAAAATCTGTTCGGCAGGTTTAATGAATGTGACCCAAAGGGATTAACTCCCCTCTGCATTACGTCGAATGAAATTAAACCGGAATCATATCATATAAAATCGTAATTTGAAGTTTCGACCGACTGTAAATTTAAGTTAACTCGATTTAAGAGACAATTTTCAGCCACACATGTAAGTATTTTACTGCCCCTTGGGATTCGTTACAAATCAATTTTGTGAATTTTGAGAAAAGTAGAGAAATAGTTTTGGTTGAAAATTTAAATATCTTGATGCTAAACATCTAAAAAATTATAAGAGGACAAATGAAAGTTATTCTTTAAAAAATCATCTTTTTCAAAATTTTTTAACTTAGCATAGCTAAGCTTTTACACCTTTTTGTTACCACTAAAATTCAATAGAAAATTTTACCCTATTTAATCGCAGATTTCGACAATTTAATAAGACAAAATTTACTATTAAATTGTAATGGTAAGAAAAAAGGCGTAAAAGTTGGCAGCTATGGATTAGTAACGTTAAATAGTTTGACTAGACCAGTAGTTGATAAATCAAGAATATTTTCTGTTTCCACTGCTCATCCCGTCTGCTCTGTTCACCGCAAAATCATGTTTAAATGAAGATTATCTTCTTCTTCTTTTTCCGAATGAAACTGTGTATAGTTACACTGCAAAAGAAGACAAATGTTTCTTAATGTAGCTCTTTTCTTTGTTAAGGTTTACGTAAATATACAATAACCTTTTTCGTGTTACAAATGATTCCGAAAAGCTTTCTTTTATCTGCAGAAATTTCAGAAACCAATGATTTAAAGAAGTCTTTCTGAAACAAAAGCTTCTTTTGCTGCCCGTAATTTTCTCAAACGTTTCCGAGTATTTTTTACAGTGTATTAATCAGCTTTCTCGGTTTTTAGGAGGCTATCAAATCTCAAGTAAATACCTCCATGTTCAACAAAAGACGAAAAATTATCAGCATTAATCATATTATTAAATTAAAATTAATAGCATTATCCCATTAAAATTAATAGCATTGACATTTAAATTAATATTATTTTGCTATTTTTGCTTGTATAAATTCTGTTATTACTCCTGTTATGAAATGTTAACTTGAGAATTGATGGCATCCGAGAAAAAAAAAACGATATTCCAGGTAGTAAAAGCTGATTAATTAACTTTTAAAACTATTCGGAAACGTTTCCGAAAATTACGGCAGCTAAAGCAACTGTTGTTTCAGAAATGCTTCTTTAAATCTCGGAAATCGATTGGTTTCGAAAAGTTTTGAATATAAAGGATCGCTTTTCGAAATCGCGGGTAACTCGAAAGAGGTTGTATTTTATTTTTGTAAACATTAAGAAAGGTAAGAGCTATGTTAGAAAATATTTGTCTCTTTTTACATTGTACATTCTACTTTACATGTAATGTTGTATCGTTATCTCATGACTCAATTTTCAGTGAAAACTAGTCGGATGTGTCAATCCCAAAACTTTCTTCTATCTCACACAGGTTTCGCATACACTAAAAAGAATCAGCACCAATTTATATCAAGGTCTAACTGAAACTCAAGTTTTATTAAATTCCGTGCAATATTTCTTGAGATATGACTATCGCTAAAATCGTGTAAATCCTGCAAAATGCTGCATAGCAGCGGCACCTGTTGGACAATTTTTACCAAAAACTAATCAGCACCAATTTATATCAGAGACTAACTGAATATAAAGTTTTATTAAATTCCGAGCATTAGTTCTTGAGATAGAGGTATTGTGGAAATCGTAAAAAATGCTGCATAGCAGCGCCACCTGCCGGATGATTTTTACCAAAAACTAATCAGCACCAATTTATATCAGGGACTAACGGAATCTAAAGTTTTATTAAATTCCGAGCATTAGTTCTTGATATAGAGCGCCTACAAAATTTTTGTCACATACAGACAGACAGACGAGTCACAGAGTCACACACAGAGTCACACACAGAGCATAGACAAAGCACAGACAAAGTCACAAACAGAGTCACAGGCAGAGTCACAGAGTCACATTTTCTAAAAATAGTCAAATCGTGTTCAAGACCTTCTAAAACGTATAAATCCTTCGAAAACCGGAAGTCGAAAATTTTCATGAATCCAATACTTTCTTCTTGTAAAGATAGAAGAAAGTAAAAATTCAATGTCACTAGTAGCTGATTGATCACCCACCGCTATTAGTTAATTAACATTGATATATAAGATGATCATACACTTCGAGTAGCGTACAACTACACTGTAGAGAAAGACAACTGTTTCTTAATCTACGAAAATATAATATAACCACATACGAAAAGGTACAATAACCTCTTTCGAGTTACCCACCATTCCAAAAGCGCTCTTTATCTTTTGAAACCTCACAAAACAATATATTTCCGAGATTTAAAGAAACATTTATAAAACAAAGGGTTTTTTTCTTTTTAACACTTTCCAACAAAGTTGAGAAGTGCTTATGAATTCGGTTTGTCTGTCTGTCTGTCTGTCCGTGCTCTAACGTCTGTCTGTCTGTCCATGCGCTCGCGTAAATATACACGGATTGCCATGCAATATTGCATACATGCGATTGCTCCGGTCACTGCCCTTAATTTTTGGACAGCAGTGTACATTCTTCAATATAAGTCTAAAATTCACATGCAATATAAAAGTCAATTCGAAATCTTATAAATGCGTACAACACAAACTTTTTTGATTACATTATCATGTATGATTATATATTTATATGTATGCATCATTATACGAGTATATTATGCATATTAACGTGCGCATATAAGCTCATCCGTCCAAATTATGTTACTGATCCAATTATTAAAACAATGTATGGTTACAGATACGGCTAAAGCGTGTGAAAATATCATGTACAACTTTTCCCTCACTTCCTGGAAACGAAGCCACAGAGAGGGGATTATTTTTTTTTTTCTTTCCTGATCATGGGAAAAATATCCGTGCAACTGTCGGAAATCGATGTCCTAGTTCAGAGGAAGTTCTATATAGTGGACAAGCATTGCACGGAATTGTGTATTTACCTGTCACGAAAAATTATATGAGAGCATCCATGGATTGTAAACAAAATCAGTTTTTTTTAAATTGAAAAAAATTATTTAATTAGTACAAATGTAGAAAGTTAGATTAAAAAGCATGACAATTCTTCTTTATTAGAGATTCTTATATAGTCCCAATTATAAATGGATGTTATTTGTTAATATTTGTATATGCAGTAAACTAAATTTAGGGCGTACTGATTTTTTTTTTTCGTTTTAAAGATTACATAGAATTGTAAAATTTAAAAAAAATTTAATTTTAGAATATATTTTTTAAATTATTGTAATAAACTTACATCTATTTCATTAATTTACACCAGTTTCAATATTAACTTCGGAGGCACTAAAATTTAAGACGAACGTGAAATTATCAATTTCATTAACTTACATTTATTTTTAACACTTTCCAGTTAACACTTTCCTAGTTGGAAAGAGTTTATGAATTCGGTTTGTCTGTTTGTCTGTCTGCTGTTTGCCCAACTTTCATAAGTATACATGGATTGCCATAATTTTTTTTACACGTTATTGAATTTTACTATAGAGTGTTCGGTATTCAAAATGAAGTGTGTAGCGGCAATAGTTCGTTTAGAGGGACACACAATAGAATTCCGTTACATTACGGTTTATGGGGACAAATGGTTTGCGGTACAGTTTATTGATGTTACGATATTTCAAACATAATGAGATTGATATGCATCCCTGAGATAGACTACACAACATGCTTCCTCAGGAGTATAGAATAAGTAGCATTTATAGTTCTTTAACAGGGGCGCACGAAAGAATTCCTTTACATCATTATCTATGGGCAAAGTTTGCGGCGCATTTTAATGTTGTTATGATATTTCAGATAAAATTAAAAAAGATCACTGAGGTGCTCTATAATATTTGTTCAATATGTTATGGGGTGCATAGCATTTATCGTTTATTTACGGACAAAATAATTCGGTTACATGACTAACTAAGATCGATAATTGCTGGAAATGCATTTTCCGCTGTAGAATGCATTTTTAAACTTATCTAATTTTCAGTGTATTAGGTGGTGTGTATAAATTATATAGATCGCATACAAGGCTAACATGAAAGAATTAGCACATATTACCGCTATGGATAGCAATTTCTGAAAATAGATTTCTACTGAGCTTATGCGGAATTTTAAATTGCTTATTTAGATATCGCATTTCATTATATCAAAAAAAGGAAATTTCTTAATATTATTTTCTCAGTATTGTAAAATGTTTCATAATCTACGCCTGATGTATGATTTTTCGTTCTTGTTTATGTTAAATTCGCATAAACATAGAAATAAAACGACCGTGAATATATGCCACTGAAATCCAAACATGAACCTAAAGTACAAGATGTTTTTAATTAAAATACACATTTTCTAGAGCGATAACGCAAAAAATATTCAGCAGAAAGTTATGTGAATTGGGAAATGTAGTTAGCATAGGATTTTTTTTTTTTTTTTTTTTTTTTTTACGTTAGAAAAGTTAGTTCTATAAACCGCCAATGGGGGCCATATAAAGTTTTTATTCAGAATATATAACATGGACTACACAATTTTCCCATCTAATGAGAAAAATATGTTCACTATGATGAATATTATTATCCGCTGCCATTTGGAATAGCAACATAGTATTTCCAGTGGTTGAAAGCAGTGTGGTTCGAGTACGATCTTTATACCATTCTTCAGGCTCGGGTGGGATCGGGCTCAAAGTGAAAATTTTATTTATTCACAAATTGAAAAAAAAAACCTGCTATTTGAGAATCATGAATGGGAAACTAAGAGACTTTAAGAAACTGGGTTTCTTAAAATGTTTTACAATCCTTTAAAAATCCGTTTGAAAGGGGATTTAATTGTTATTCATGAGATAAACATATTATACATGATTCAAAAGCCTTTGCACGGTCAGTGTTTAGCAACAGAAAGAAGCCGTGGGATATCCGTTGTCTATCCTCGCTTTCTGCCTGATATCCTTTTAAAAAATTACTGGAAAATAGAACTAGTGGATTACTACTGTAGTTATGCAATGATATTTTAAAATAATAAGAATTGTGACTTTTGCAGATTTTTGCCAGTGGTTGGGTATAAATAACAAATTTGCTATTTTAAACAGATTTTCAGAGAGAATTAACATCACGAAACGTTCTCATAAGGGGATATTTAGAATTAATACTTATTTCTGTGTAAGATATTTTTAAGCAAGAAAATTAATCTTGAAACAATTTTAAAATATTATTAGCAATTTTCTACTGCGTACATTTGGTATCGGGGTCTGTTAACGCAAAATGTTTCGGGCTCGAGCTCTGTTGACGCAAAATGTATCGGGCTCGTTCATTCTCTGATTTCAAATCGTCGGGCAACCATTTCTAGGCGGGTGCGTATCACGAATTTCGGTATAAATTCTATTGCGATCTGCCTACAGCTTTCTTTAATATTCATTTTTGAAAATTTTCTAACGTTAAATATTACTTTTATCACAGGCATAGCCATTTTCATGTAAAAGAAAAGTAATATTCTTCAAGTTTTTAGATCTAAATAATAATTTCCTATAAGGTAAAGCCAGGAGAGATGACGTGGTCGGAGAGATTGCGCACAAAGAGGTTCGGAGGGAAGGAGTAGAGTCCGTGCGCAACGACTCCAGGTAGTTGTACAACAGCACTAGTGCAGTGTCTACTTAAATGTGCACGTCAATTTTTTCGAGCGTCTAGGATAAAGCATTGTATTTTGTTTGGTTTTCCGAAAGTAAGTGCTTGAATTTTCATAACTATTCCTCAGAATTTCTATATAGTGTCAGTATTGCAAAATATTTTAAACTTAAATAATTACTCAAGTACTAACCTAGACTAACGGTGCGAACACCACTGGTTCGTTTAAGAAGCGGCAATATTTAAATAAAAGGCCGCACAATCTCTCCTACTGAAATTGGAGAGTTTGCGCATCTGCTACTTAGGAGAGATGGCGCATTGTTTCCATTAGTTTCCATGCTAGGAGAGATTACGCAGCTTAATGGTAAATTTGGATATATGACAAATTACATGTAAAACATAAGAATGAATTAGTTTTGAAATAATTTTTGAAAAATACATAATTATCGAAACTAAATTTGGCAATAAATTAATTTGTTAAAAAATACTGGGCAATGAAGATGGGTGATTTGAATGTCTGTGGAACTGTATCATTAGATTGAAATATTCACTCTTATACAATAATATTTATTCACAGAAGCCTTACAACAATGCCATTTAAGTATAATTATTATTGTTAACAATTTAATTGTAGATATTATTAATAACAATCTCTCCTACCCATGTGCGCAATCACACCAACCCTGTAAGGACAGATTGCGCAAAATAGCTTTCTTGGTTTTATTACAACTGTTCTATTAAATTACAGCATAACAACAAAATAACAATGGAAATGCATAAAAACAATTGAAGTCAAAATTATTCATGCATAGTTTAGCAAAAAATTAATATTTATATGTATTTTTATTATTCTGCTGAATTGTGCGCAGACTCTTCTAGCTTTACCTTATTTCGTTAATACCTAAAATATTTGTTCAGTGATGGAATGTATTAATTTCTCTAGTTTAATTTCTCTCCTTAATTTTTGTAAGGTTTATTATTGATTAAAGTATAAATTCTTAATGAATTTAAGGTAAAGCTAGGATAGTCTGCGCACAATTCAAAAGAATAACAATAAAAAATCTAAATATTAAATTTTTGCAAAACTATCCATGAATAATTTTGACTTCATTTGTTTTTTATGCATTTCCAATGCTATTTTGTTGTTATGTTATAATTTAATAGAACAGTTGTAATAAAACCAAGAGAGTTATTTTGCGCAATCTGTCCTTACAGGGTTGGTGTGATTCCGCACATGGATAGGAGAGATTGTTACTAATAATAACTACAGTTAAATTGTTAACAATAATAATTACACTTAAATGACATCGTTGTAAGGTTTTTGAGAAGAAATATTATTGAATTAGGAGTGAATATTTCAACCTAATGATTAAAGAAACAGAAAAATGAAATAATTTTAAAAACGATTAAAAAATTTTAATTAAAGGGGAAAAAATTAAAGAGTCAGAAAAAGCAAATCCAGATAAGGTTACAAAATAACATTAAGTTACTTGATAACACGCTTAACTTAAAAATATTCAATTTTCATTTTTCATTTTTTATGCAATTTTAACAATAAGCTGCGTAATCTTTCCTAGCATAGAAACTAATAGGAACAATGCGTCATCTCTCCTAAGTAGCAGATGCGCAAACTCTCCAATTTCAGTAGGAGAGATTGCGCGGCCTTTTATTTAAACATGGCCGCTACTAAAACGAACCGTTGGTGATATTACAACACCATTAGTCTAGATTAGTAGCTTATGAGAAATCGTTTAAGTTAAAAATATTTTGTACTACTGACATGGTATAGAAATTCTGACGAATAGCTATGAAAATTCAAGCACTGACATTGGGAGAAAAAATCAAAATAGCAATGCTTTATCATAAACGCTCAAAACAATCAACGTGCACTTTCAAGTAGACACTCCACTACTGCTGTTGTACAACTACCTGCAGTCGTTGTGCGCTCACTCTACTCCTTCCTCCTGAACCTCTATGTGCGCAATCTCTCCGACCGCGCCATCTCTCCTGGCTTTACCTTATAAGTAATTGGTCTGTTTCAGTAACTATTAAGTAAAAATAAAATTGATAATTTTGGTTTGTTTCTTGGAAGCATTTAGTCGCATTGGGTTTTGCTAATATTTCCAAATTATCTACTTCTATTTCCCTCAAACTTTCTAGCTTCTAATATAATTACTTCTTAAGATATTAATTTTTAATTAATTTTTTGCAAATTTTGAACTTTGATGTTAAAGGGTTTGTTTCTGGGGCGCCTGGAGGTACCGACCCAATTTTTTTACTGACTCCCTCCCCTCCCCATTTTATCTACGTTGTACTGAATGGGGAAGTCTCTAACTTATTTAAATGTGTAGAAATTAAACAATTTGTAATTTATTTTGCCGTCCTTTTTTTATTGAATAAGTGTGAAGAGGTGCTTTCAACTATAACTTTTTGCTTTTCTCAGAGATATTCTGTCTTCTTTAAATTACTTTCGATTTTGAAACAGTTTGCTCTTCACTGTTTCTCTACAAATAGTTCTGATTTTCGGTTTCACCACATTAAGTCTTGTTCTGTGTCTGCTCAAAAAGTTATAATGCTGAAAGTGCCTCTGTTCTTGTCTGAATATGCTGATCAGCATTTTCTTAACTGTCTAGAGCTTCTTCCGAATTTAAGATTCAGACAATGTTATTTTTACTGCAGTTTAATGGAATATTCTATTCATATTTACCTTTTTAATCGTTATTAACTCTTTTAGTGCAATTTTTATTTGAGATCCCATGGTAAAACATTAATTTCAAACCTAGATTCATTTATAAATTTGCGAGAATATGTGTATTTTTTAAATGCTAGGATTCATATGAGTACAAATATGCTCCTCTATTTTTTGGTTTTCTTGAAAATAATGAACATATATCTGGTCTGACCTCAAAAGCAAACATGCAGCCCATATTTAGATCTTTTCCTCTAAGGATGTCTAAGGTCTCAGCTGAATTTAGCACTATCGCATTAGAAATTTATTATTTAACCCTTGTTACACCTATTTGAATCATCTTGCGTTCTCACCTGTGAATTTTTAAAATTTTAATATTTCTACTATTATATGTAATATCTACTTGTTTTGTAATTATTTAAACCCTTCAGTTCCACTTATTTTAAATTTAAAGTTGCATATGAAAACAAAGGGGACCCTATTCTTTGGTTTACTATATTTTATATTCTAAAATATCTCCTCCCTCTTTCAAATTGTCAATATAAGTATGTTTACGGTCTCAGCTGATTTTAGCAACATCGTACTAGTAATTCATTACTGAAACCTTGCTACAGTTGATTTTTGCAACATCGTACTAATAATTCATTACTGAAACCTTGCTATGCCATCCTGGGAATTGTTGCTTGTGAGAAGGCGTGCTTTCTCACTTGTCAAGGTTAAAAGTTCGGGGAGGACTACCTTTCAGCTTAAGCTCAACTAGCCCCACCCATTCTCACTTGTCAATTTCTAACTTTCTATTTTAAGCTTTAATTCTCGTCTACCCCTTCCCTTCCCGCTTCTGTGTATTATTGTTTGAGAGGCGTCGGCAATTTTCATCAACATGTTTAAAAAGAGGGAATCAAGTATCCAATAAAGCCAATTTCCTGTTTTCTTACTTATCTATATTAAATTTTGTTTTATACGTTGCTCACCTCCTCCTCTCCCTGGCGAATGTTAAACTTTTTATGAGATGATATGCTTCTAGTACACGATAACGCTCTAATTTGCTATTTCCAACTTATTGTCTAAAGTATTGTTTGTTAATTACTATGCTCCAACCCCTTCTAATTTTTCTCACAATGAATACGAAGATGAGCATGCTAGTATAATTACTTTCACTGATAACTTTTTGGCTTTCCATTTAATATTGTAATTTCATATGGGAGCGAATGTGCCCTTTCCCCTCTTTTCTAGTTTTTATATATATTTATAAGGTTTTTTATTATCTCTCCCTTCCTCCAAATTTTGTAAATCAGCTTGACTAAGGCTAAAGTAAATTTTAACCACAATTTTGTACTAATAATATCATTACTTAATCCTCGCTGCGTCAAGAGTATACCGAAGCCTTTTAGAAAAGGGATGTCTGTCATTGATTTCCACCCTTTGGAAAAAATGTTAAAATGCCTGTCTATGAAATTTGTGATCTCGAAAATTCCCCAGAGTTCTACTCTCGTCAGCGTAAGTGTATCAACTGTTTCTCCAGCAACACAAGCTACAATACTTCAAGCTATAATAATGGTCTACATAAGTCATCAGACCCAACGTGTCCATCCTACCAAAAACTATATCTCGAGGAGAGATCAATATTAGATAAACTGTTTCCATTTTGTTGCAAATCATCAGTATCAAAAGACTCAAATCTTCCTATTTCTGAATTTAGCAGTCTTCATCACCTACATTGTTAACAAGGTCTTTTAGGTTATGATGACTCTTATTATTCGTTCCCAGAACAGCATACTACATCTCGCGACTCTGAATTTCATTCCTATTCACATCCAGGATGGACTTATTATGATAAGTACTTCTTGCCTTCTTCACCTTCAACTTAGTCCTGTACCATGGTACAGGAATCTTTCTCGATATCAACAATATCAACAATATCCCTTTGCGGTCCGTGGCTTAGAGCGTAATCTAATGTAAGTTTATTTAGCTTCATTTGTCTTTTCTTCTTCAGAGGCCATTTCTTAGATTTTCATCTTAAATGTTTTCCTCGAAAATTTTGATTATTCTTAATTATTTATTGAAGAAGTAATAAATCTTTTCGGTTTCTTACAGTTAAACCGTACTTAAATTTCTTCTTACAACCATTTTGACATATCTTAATTCTTTTAATTCTATTTAAGTTAAAATTCGTTTTCGAGCAACTGTTTCGTTATGATAAGTATATGAGGCTCGTACTGCATCTTATTCATCACGATGCCCATTTCTATTCTTTGTTTGTTATGTTGGCAAAAATGACCTTTATCTATCCACCATCTTTTTTGGTAATAAATTTATAGCTTTGATGACATAAACGCTCGTAAAACCATATATTAAATCACAAATTTGATGTTTTTTGTTATATTCATATCCTTTTGCTGCATGTTATTGCTAACTATCGATTCAGGTAAGCTATTCAGCACACTTCTATTCTTCTACAGACTTCATCTTTTCATGTATTTCTAAATATATACATCTAAATGAAATATATTTTTCTTTTCATTTCTCCTACAATGGATATGAATATCAACCCAGAGTAAATATTTACTGTGTTAGAATGAAATCTTGTTATTATATCGCTGCTTCCTGGGGATTTAAAATGATTCTTCTGGAATAATCCAATAGCTTTCCAACATAAACAGTGCTAACTCAAAAATTATCGACACGCTCGAATATGAAATGAGGAATACGGATTTAAATATAAAATAAAAATATTTTGTCGGGATCAATAATACCTAGAAATATCATCTCATTATCTGCATTAAAAATAAAAATATATGTCGTGACATTATTTGTGAAAGTTTATTCATTCTGCATAAACAGTTTTCTTTTGCGTGTATCAAAAGAAATAAAGAAAAGTCAAACAATAAATTCATTTTATTTCAAATGTTATTTTAAGGTGGTTGGTTCTCAAATGATCTGCTGAACAACGCGAAACTTTCTGACCCAATTTCTGACTCATTTTTAAACGCAAAGGCGTAAAATTAACAAGTCTGACTATTCAAGCGATTTAGAATCGAAACGAGTTTTCCATTTTTTGATAAATAAATTACTTGTGTTACGTGACAACACGTTTTTTCTCCTTTCTGGCGCTGAAGCATAGGGAATTGGGTTCAAAACGCCGACTTTGACACTGTTTTCTGAAAGATCTTCTGCATTTACCAAAGACTGGAAAACGTGTTTCGATTGCAAAGTTTCTGATTAACAACACTTGCCTATTTCATTCGTTTCTGAACAAAAATAAATTAAAAAATATGTCTGAAAGTAACTCCTTTGAATTTGAGAACAGCCTTAAGAACATCATAATTTAATCGAATAAAAAACAGAATAGTGGTTTAATCGATTATTTCATAGCATGTTTGAGATAACGTGTAAAATTTATATAGTACTAAAAATTAACAAAACTAAAAATGTATATATTGCACCTTATTCACTAAATTTCGAGAAATTTTCACTTTTGTCATTTGATATTAGCACAAACAAACACAAAATATTCAATATTAAACTGTTCATTTTTTTCCATTCTTTTCTTCTCTTTAAGATTTGAATGTCATTAAAACATTTTTTATTATTTCTATTTCTCTTTAGTTACATGCGCGGTAGCGTATTACTGCTTATTTTACTGTTTATTACTGTTAATTTTACGGTATAATACTAGTAGCTGGGGTGCCAGCATTATACTGTAAAATTAACACTTTTTTTGCAGTGTACACGATGTTTAGTTCCGTTATTCACTCGCAATCCAACGTTATTACAAAATGTAATTTTTTAAACAATTTTCCTTTTCTAAAATTTTAATTAATTTTTTAATTATTTTTCCGCAAGCAACGCCGAAAAAAACTGATGAAAATTAATTTTGCTGAAAATTAATTGAAAAATTAATTAAAATTACATATGCGTTCACTTATGCTGGGTTTGTTTCGTATTATGTATGCCACAAGGTTGTGTGCTCATGGAGACTTTACCATCCTGTGCTGCGGTTGCAGCCTTTCCGACATATGAGTGAGAGATGCCAGACTGGGTATCGTCCTCGTAGCTCAATGGTAGAGCATTGGAGCGTTATTCCAAGTATCCGGGTTTGATTCCCGATCTGGACTTTTTTTCAGTCTGTCGGTTATACGCTTTGTTAGCAATTTCAAAAATCGACGTGTTTAATACTTTCCATTTTAATTGAAAAGTTGACTTCGATTTGCCTATTTGTCCGTTGGAAGGATGCTTCTGAAGAAAATTCTGACTTTGCGCAAGAAAAACATAATATAGACTATTACCACTACTGTAACAAAGAAGATTGAACCTCAAACTTTGATTTAGAAGTTTTCCCTGTTTCAGAAAATTGAGAACATTGAATAAAGAGGTAAATGAGTCCCAGTACAAAATACTACTAGGATCAAAAACTTTGAAAACTGCCTTTTTAACGGATATGATTTGTTGATATCACGTGTGACCACATAGCCACCTTCAAAGTATTTCTCTCTTCTGTATAACTGTGAACTTCTGCCAGCGCGATTACAATTACTGAAAACATCACTAGAGACTGGAGCCTTTGGACGAGCCTTCGGTCTTCATTGCAGCCACCGCGACTTCCATGACCTAATAAGAAAGGTCTCCATACGTGCATATTCAGATAAATTTGAAACGATTACAGAATATTCTTGTCATGAGGATATATATGGGTACACTGCAAATCTTTATACAGTTTTTGGAACACTTATTTTGTCTTGCTTTTTAGAACGCTTTGAAGCGCACTTTTTGGAACAGTTTTTAGAATACTTCTGAGAACACTTCTTTTGTTCAGTACACTTTCTAGCGCACTTTTTGAAAGCGATGATGTGCCCAAATGTGCTCCCAATCCGTTCTCAAATGTGTTCCCAAACTTAGATTTAACAGATATCCTGAGCAGAATATTTTCGGTACACTTTCAGAACACATTCCTTATAGCGGAGCATATTCGGAACACATTAAGGGAACACATTCAGAACACATTAAAGTAACTGGAACACTTTTTTTGAATCAAAGTGTTCCAAAATGTGTTCCCAATGTGTGCTGGGAATTTGCAGTGTATCAAACAATTTCCTGCAGAATCTTGATATAGCAACCGTAAAAAAATAATGAAAATTTCAGGTTTTTTTTTGGACATTTATAATCGGTGGGGGACGCAATGACATTTTTAAAAATACGCTTTTACGATGAATACTCTTTAAGGAAAAACTTTTATACTCTTCAAACTGAACTAGTTTAAGTAAGTTTAACATAAATAAATACACTTTCATAACTACAGTTTTGTCATTTACATTTATATGTATATGTAATGAAATTTAAAAATCGTAATATAAGGTTTAGAACAAAATTTAAATTGATTAAAACTTTTCAAGCTCAAAATTAAGGTCCGATTTCGGGCACTGTCAATTCGGCTTCGAATTGTTAGTGTAAGAGACAACAAGAGAACAATGTTGTTGCCATAGAAAGAATGACTTATTCAATATCGAAATTTATTACGATAGCATTCTTAATGAGCCAGTTGCTTTTAAAATACACTTAAAACTTTAACCGTCCGTGAAGCCGGGTAAAATTAAATAACTGAAGCAACACGCTTCCGTTATTAATTAAATTCATGAAATACTGCACATTTTAAAACTAATTTAACAAGCAGTTTCCAAATGCATTAAAATAGATTTCAGGCGAAGAAAAAGTGCTGCTTCCCGAATTGCGTCTTTTGGCGCCAAATACTTGAAAGAATTTTATTCATAGGCGTAGCGTGACCGAAAATTTTTTTTGGGGGATGGGGTACAAATGTTTATTAAACACACACGAGCGCACGCACACATTCCCATATATATATACAGTGGTATCTTGGTTAAAAACGTCCTCGCAAAAATTGTTCACATTGGGTAAAAGGAATTCAGTTTCGATCTTCTAGCCCCCTAGAACTAAAAGTTTATTTTTCTTAAACATTCGTCGTACAGCCATTTTTGAACTTTTTGCGAAATGTTTATGTGATTTTTAGCGTTTTTTCGCGTTTTGCGACATTTTCTTAACATTTTTGTTAGGAATTAAGTTTCAATTTTTTAACACAATATAGTACAATTTTTCCTCTGCCTTTTTTTTTAATTTTTCGCGAAATTTTTATGTGATTTTTAGAGTTTTTTATGTTTCCGAGGCAATTTTTTAAACCTTCGTACGAGAAATCTGGTTTTATTTTTTCAGCCGACATAGTACATTTTCTACACTGCGATTTTTAAAATTTTTTGAGAATTTATTATGCGATTTTTCGCGTTTCGCGGCGATTTTTTTTTTACATCTGTAAACGGAATCCAACTTCAATCTTTTAGTCCAATATAGCAAATTTTCTGATCTGCGATTTTTAGATTTTTCACGAATTTTTTATTCAATTTTAAGCGTACCGCGGCGATTTTCTTAAACATTCGTAAAATACATCTGGTTTAAATTTTTTAGCCTGATATAGTAAATTTGGTCCTCAGTGATTTCCAAATTTTTCTTAAATTTTTTATGTGATTTTTAGTGTTATTGAGCGTTTTGTAGCAATTTTTTAACATTTGTGATGCGAATCAGGTTTCAACATTTCAACCCATTATTGTAAAATTTGTCCTCTGCGATTTTTAAATTTTTCATAAATTTTTTATGAAATATTTTGCTGTTTTTTTCGCGTTCTGCTGCGATTTTTAAACATTCGTAAAAGGAGTCCAGTTTTAATCTTTCAGCCCATTGTACTAAATTTTGAACTCTGCGATTAAATTTTGTACTCAATTTTGTACTCACTGATTTTAATCGCGAATTTTTCATGCGACTTTTTGCGGGGTTTTTTTTCGCGTTTCGTGGAAGTTCTTAACATCTGTAACAGGAATCCAATTACAACCTTCTAGCCCAAATTATTTTAGCCCAATATAGTAAATGTTGGCTTCTTTGAATAATGTTTATTCGGAACTCGTTATAGTGAATTTGAATTCGTTCGCGAATTTGTTAAGCGGGGTTTAGCGTTCTTTCGCGCTTTGCGACGATTCTTTCGACATTCGTAAAATGAATCCAGCTACAATCTTTTAACCCAATATAATAAATTTGGTTCTCTGCGATTTTTAAGTTATTACGTATTTTGAAGCGATTTTTCTAACATTCATAAAATAAATCCGGTTCCAGTTTTTAAATACAATACCGCTAATTTTGTTCTCTGCGATTTTTTAATTTTTCGTGATTTTTTTTTCACGTTTTGTGGAGATATTTTCACATTCGTAAAAATAATCCGGTTTTAAACTTTTAGCCCAATAGAGTAAATATTTTTCTCTTTTCAATAAAGTTTATTCGGAATCCGTACTACGATTTTAATTTTTCATGCGATTTTAACGCTTTTTCGCGTTCGTGGCGATTTTTTGACATTCGTAAAAAGAATCCAGCTACAATTTTTTAACCTAATGTAATAAATTTTGTTCCCTGAGATTTTTAGGTTTTTCGTGATTATTTTTTGCAAATTTTACGTTTTTATGCGTTTTGCGGCGATTTTTCTACATTCGTAAAGGAAATCTGGTTTCAATCTTTGAACACAATACAGTAAATTTTGTCTTCTGTGGTTTTTAAATTTTTCGTGGACTTTTTTTTTTATGGGATTTTTTTTTTTCACGTTTTGTGAAGATATTTTCACATTCATAAAAAGAATTCACTTTCAATCTTTTTGCCCAATACAGTAATTTTTTTTTCTTTTCAATAAATTTTACTCATCATTTGTACAATGATTTTAATTTATCATGCTATTTAAACTTTTTTTTTTGCGTTTCACAGCAATTTTTTAACATTTGTTACAGGATTCGAGTTTCAATATTTTAGCCCAATATAGTAAATTTTGTCCTCTGCGATCAAGAGAGAGAGAGAGAGAGAGAGAGAGAGAGAGAGATTTAGCGTTTCTTTGCATTCTGCGGCGAAAGAAATCCGGGAGGGATCGTAAAAGGAATCCGGTTTAACTATATTGTATTAAAATCGCGTACATAAAAAATTGCATCCCGATTTTCTGCGTTTTTTCGCTGTTAGAGGCAATTTGTAACATTTGTACAATGAATTCGTTTTCAAGCTTTTAGACCAATGTAAGTATATTTTGTCCTCTGCAAGTTTTGAATTGCTCGTGAATGTTTCAGTGTTTTTTCGCTTTATCGGCAAATTTTTTACCTTTTTTTTTTCGAAACGGAAATAACTAACTCTGTTAAATTTTGCTTTCCTGCGATTAAATTAAAGTTGGAAGAATGCAAAATCGTCGTAACGTGAACTACGATGCTCAAAAATATTAAACTAATTTCGGTCGAAATTAAAAATTAAAAAAATTCAAGGTTAGTTTGATTCGAGACCATATCAGGCGTAGCCTGCACGGGTATACGCTGTTGAAAGCAGTTGGACCTCACTACCAGGTTCATTTAATTCGAGGTTCACTTGGGGAAAAAACGATCTAGTAAATGAGGAACGCTCCACTAGATCATTTTATTGAAATTAATATTTTTGTAACAAATATAATAAACAGGATCACAACTGTATCTGGCGTGTGATTGGGGGGGGGGGGCACCGCCCGTACCACCCTTGGTACAGTCCTGATAATAAATAAAAAACATTTATCAAACTTTTAAGACATGAAATATGTTTAAACGGCACTTTTAAGAAGTAACTAATCATTTAATGTATGTGCGCCTGCAAAATTGTATGGAAAATTGCACCTTCGATAGCAACGGTTTTGCTTAACAACGGTATTTCTGGAACGGATTACCATCATTTACCAAGGTACAGCTGTATATTAACTTTAAAACAGCTCATTCAAGAAGGCTTACATTTTGAAAGAAAATCATTACCATTGCATCTCAAAAATGCGAAAGTATAATAGAAGATTAAGTGATTTCAATAAAATATAATAAGTAAGAGAGAGGAACATATTTAATAACTAAATGAAGAAAATATTAATTATTATTTTTAATCTTAGTGATGTGGGGTCGCATACCATTGGTAAATAATTCCAGCGACACAGCTTGAAAAAGCAGGATATTTATGACTTCATTAAATTATAATTAAAGTTACAACAAATTAAATTAAATATATATTGCGAGGAAACATAACTCCCGCTCTGATAAACGCAACTACATTTTCTAAAGTCTACTGACGGAATGAGAAGGGAAAAAAGTACATGTAGATACTAACCGCAGACAGCGGGAAAAACAGCTGACACATTGAAATTGTCCGCAGCTGTAAGAGAGTGATAGTTCAAACTTTCGTTTAATGAATGTTCGTATCAGGGTTTGTACTGCACAACACAATTTTTGCTACCAAATTCATCACTTCAAAGAAAAGAGCTGAGCTATGTATACTGATCTGACATCTGATTAAGTAAAAAAAAAATGAAGAAATATAAAATGAAAATTAAAGTAGTTATTTCATTTCCATTTTGTGTCAATACAAGACAAGTCCTAATTGACTGTATCATATTTTAGAAATTGATGTTCAGAAAGTTGGGGGGGGGGGGGGCGAGGCTACACCTATGATTTTATTTATTTTATTTTATTTACAGATTTTCTGCTGGAATTCCTCAGCTAAATTTGACTGATCTTTTATAATGTAGATGAGCAGTTTTATTAGCCTTTTTTCCAAAATATTTTAAGTATGCGCTTTAAGGAGATTTTTTTTCTTAGTAGAATTCTTGAAACGGCTTCCTTTGAAAATATCTTCGCAGTAAACCATTGCTCTCTTACCGCAACATATGCAATGTCTCGCTGCTGCAACATGCTCAATGTTTCTGTCGGCGATTTCTCCAAAATTCACACGTTGTTCTTCAAATCCCGTATCTGAATTTGACAGAAACGGCTACAGTTCATTGACATTGTCTGGAAAACATCGCACTGCAGACGTACTTCTTCTTAACCACATCTCACGTCACACGTACTTCTGCAACACGTTAAAATACTTCCCCTCTCTTCCAACCCGTTAGAGAACTCCGAAGAGATTTCAATTAAAAAAAAAAAATCCTAATAATAAGTACAAAAATAGCCAAAACATTTAAAAAAAAACTTAACACTTTTATTGAGATAATGCAAGAGTGATCTATTCATCTGAGATTTTCAAGGCCTGATTCTCTGAAATGTAAATTGCATGTCTTTTGCAACAATATATCACAAAAATATCTTGTACTTTACCCACTTGGCAACAATATCTTCATTTTATCCACTTCACAACAATAGTTTTTTCTACCTTCTTTGTTACAATGAAACCTATAAGAAAACAATTGTTAGATTTCAACAATTCATTTCATTACATCAGTATTCTTTAATTTTTACATTTAATTGCGTTTAAGTTATCTGCTTGGATCGAAATCTCATTTCATTTTAATTTTAAATATTCTAAGTTCTTTATTTAAATATTAAAATTCGTAGGTTTATAGCGATGTATTGAAGGCGAAAAAAAGGTGAGTGTTTAACATAATTGTTATAACTTCAGAATTTAGTAACTTCTTTTAACCGCATTTTTACTCTTCAATTAGTAAGAAAACTAAATCTGTAACACATTTAAAATTATAGTACTTTTCGGTTATAGCAATTCCCAAAGATGTATCGCCAAGCGACCAATATTTATCGCCAAATTATAAAGCATACATGACATTATAATAATATATCATGCCCTGCCCAGTTATAATCATACATGACTTATGACATGTGTATAAAAAGTATATAATGTATATCTGGTATATAAGATATAAGACGTAAATAATTGGTATATAATGACATAAATGGCCCATATATGAGCATTTGTAGTACAGTAGACTCCCTCAAATCCGTGTAGTTTAAAATCGGAGGTTTTGCGGATTTTAGCATTTTGCGGATTTAAGGCCATTGTTTTGTTTACATTTTTAAACAGTAATTTGAATTTAATAATGCATTCGAAATTATAATGTATGCTTACAATAAAGTAAAATAAGAAAAAATCAGAAAACTTATTTATTATTATTATTTTTTTTAATATGAAAAGTAAAGGTCAAGTAAATAATTTATAATACATAACTAAATATGCATAATGATGGGATAATTTTTTTTTATTATTCAGTGAAACTCTCCTTATAAATATACACTAATAATTCACATCAAAATCTTAAAATAACAAAGTTTTGTTTCATGTTTAGCTATACTGAAAAACCGAAAAGCTTAATTAATACACAAATGTATTTGGTAAAAAAGATCATGATCTCCACTGATATCAGTGCTATCTTGAAAATTTTCAGAAATAAAATTATGCTTCCGCCTTGAGAAACGTGAGTTCAATCATATTAACCAGAATTCCATATTAAAATGTGCACAGGATTATATAAAAATTAAAATTAAACTTAAACTTTTTACTTACATCTTAATTGTAAGTTTCATTGTTTACATCTGAAACGATGTGCGGATTTTAGGAATTTGCTGATTTTAAGGTTGCAGATTTGAGGGAGTGTACTTATATATACGAGTATGCGTGTATATGATGCATATAATAAGCTCTGCGATGATCTTGGCGAAATCATGAACACAATCTTGGCATAATCGTAATTGTTTAAATGAATTAAGTAAGTTTAAATTAATTAAATACTGCATATTTAAAAACTCATTTAACAAGCAATTTGCAAATGCATTAAAATAGCTTTCATTTGGCGTAGAAAAAGTGCTGCTTACCAAATCGCGTCTTTTTGTGCCAAATATTCGAAGGATTTTTTTTTTTACAGATTTTCTGCTGGAATTCCTCAGCTAAATTTGACTGATCTTTTATAATGTAGATGAGCAGTTTTATTAGCTTTTTTTCCAAAATATTTTAAGTATGCACTTTAAGTAGACCTTTCTTCTTAGAAGAATTCTTGAAACGGCTTTTTTTTTAAAATATCTTCGCAGTAAACCATTGCTCTCTTACTGCAACATATGCAATGTCTCGCTTCTGCAACATGCTCAATGTTTCTCTCGGCGATTTCTCCAAAATTCACACGTTGTTTTTCAAATGCCGTATCTGACTTTGACAGAAACCACTACAGTTCATGACATAATGTTCATTGACATTGTGTGGAAAGCATGGCACTGCAGACATACTTCTTCTTAACCACATATCACGTCACATGTATTTCTACAACACGGTAAAATACTTCGCTTCTCTTCCAGTCCATTAGAGAACTGAACTCCAAAGATATTCCATTTTTTTAAAAATCCTAATAATAAGTACAAAAATAGCCGAAACATTAAAAAAAAAAACTTAACACTTTTATTGAGGCAATGTAAGAGTGATCTATTCATCTGAGAGTTCCAAGGCCTGATTCTCTGAAATGTAATTTCCATATCTTTCACAACAATGTCTTGTACTTTACCCACTTGGCAACAATATCTTCATTTTATCCATTCCACAACAATAGTTTTTTCTACCTTCTTTGTAACAATGAAACATATAATGAAACAATTGTTAGATTTGAACAATTCATTTCATTACATCAGTATTCTTTAATTTTTACATTTAATTGTGTTTAAAGTTATCTGCTTACATCGAAATCTCATTTCATTTTAATTTTAAATATTATAAGTTCTTTATTTAAATATTAAAATTCGTAGGTTTATAAAGAAAAAGTGTTGCTCGCCAAATCGCGTCTTTTTGCGCCAAATACTCAAAGAATTTTTTTTTCTTTTTTTTTTTTTTTTTACAGATTTTTTACTGGAATTCCGCAGCTAAATTTGATTGATCTTTAAAAAGTATATGAGCAGTTTTTATTGTATTGAAGGCGAAGAAAGGTGAGTGTGTTTAAACATTGTTTAACATAATTGTCATAACTTCAGAATTTAGTAACTTTCTTTAACCGTATTTTTTACTCTTCAATTTAGTAAGAAAACTAAATCTGTAACACCTTTAAAGTTATAGTACTTTTCGGTTATAGCGAATCCCAAAGATGAAACGCCAAGCGACCAAGATTTATCGCCAAATTATAATGCATGTATGACATTACAGTAATATATGATGCCCAGTTATAATCATACATGACTTATATGACATGTGTATAATAAGTATATTAATTTTATTATTAATTAAGTATATTAATAATTAAGAAATTTCCAAATGCATTAAAATAGCTTTCATTTGGCGAAGAAAAAGTGCTGTTTGCCAAATCGCATCTTTTTATGCCAAATTTATATGTGGCATATAACATATAAAAGACGTAAATAATTTGCATATAATGACGTAAATGGCCCATATATGAGCATTTGTAGTATAGTAGACTCCCTTAAATCCGCGTAGTTTAAAACCAGAGGTTTTGCGGATTTTAGAATTTTGCGGATTTGTGGTCACTATTTCGTTTTCATTTTTAAACAGTAACTTGAATTTAATAATGCTCTCGAAATTATATTGTGTGCTTACAATAAAGTAAAATAAGAAAAAATAAGAAAATTTAATTTTTTTTAATATTAAAAGTAAAGGTCAAGTAAATAATTTATAATACATAACTCAATATGCATAATGAAAGGGTAATTTTTTTTAATTATTCAGTGAAACTCTTCTTATAAATATACACTAATAATTCGCATCAAAATCGTAAAATAGCAAAGTTTTATTTCATGTTTAGCTATACTTAAAGACCAAAGAGCTTGATTAATACATAAATGTATTTGGTAAAAAGATCATGATCTCCACTGATATCACCGCTATCTTGAAAATTTTCAGAAATAAAATTAGGCTTCCGCCTTGAGAAAACATGAGTTCAATCATATTAACCAGAATTCCATATTAAAATGTGTACAGGATGATATAAAAATAAAATTAAACTTATTTTTTTTTACCTACGTCTTAACTGCAAGTTTTCATTGTTTACATCTGTAACGTTGTGCGGATTTTAGGAATTTGCTGATTTTAGGGTTGCGGATTTGAGAGAGTCTACTTATATATACAAGTATGCGTGTATATGATGCATACAATAAGCTCTGCGATGGTCTTGCCGAAATCGTAAATGCAATCTTGGTATAATCGTAATTGTTTAAATTCATTAAGTAAATTTAAATTCATTAAATGCTGCATATTTAAAAACTTATTTAACAAGAAATTTCCAAATGCATTAAAATAACTTTCATTTGGCGAAAAAAAAGTGCTGTTTGCCAAATCGCATCTTTTTATGCCAAATACTCGAAGGAATTTTATTTTTTTTTACACATTTTCTACTGGAATTCCTCAGCTAAATTTGACTGCTCTTTTATAATGTAGATGAGCAGTTTTATTAACTTTTTTTCCCCAAAAATATTTTAAGTATGCGCTTTAAGGAGACCTTTCTTCTTAGTAGAATTCTTGAAACGGCTTCCTTTGAAAATATTTTCGTAGTAAACCATTGCTCTCTTACCACAACATATGCAATGTCTGGCTGCTGCAACATGCTCAATGTTTTTGTCGGCGATTTCTCCAAAATTCCCACGTTGTTCTTCAAATGACGTATCTGACTTTGACAGAAACGACAACAGTTCATTGACATTGTCTGAAAAACATTGCACTGCAGGCGTACTTTGAAGTTTCCAGCAAAAGCCATAACAGTTCACAATAAATCAAAATTTAGAACTTTTAAGAGCATTTCCCCTTCATTTCACCGTTTTAAATTTCGGATATTTTAAAAACTATTCCGGGCGAGCATTTACGTCTTAAAAGTAAAAACCATATCAAATTTCATGTTTCTATTCCAAAGAATTCAAAATAAATCGTAATTTAGGAAGTTTTGCGCTCATTTCAGCCTTTTAAATTTCGAGTTTTATAGAAACCGTTCTCAGGGAGCATTTACATTTTAAAAGTAACCACCATGCCAAATTTCAAGTTTCTAACCACAGCAGTATCACAGAAGATACAATTTTAGAACTTTTTTACTCCTGCCGCCTTTTAAATTTAAAACTTTTGAAAAACTGTACCATTTTAGCATTAAAATTAACAGCCATGTCAAATTTCAAGTTTCAATCCCTAACAATTGCATTTAAATCGTAATTTAGAACGTTTAAAAAAAGTTTTCAGGTTATTTCATCTTTTTAAATTTCAATTTTTTTTAGCAACCGTTCTTAGTCAGACTTTAAATCTTATAAGTAACCACCATTCCAAATGTCAAGTTTCTAGCCCCAACAGTATCAAATTAACTACAATTTTAGAATGTTTTTTTTCTCCTTACACCCTTTTAAATTTCGAATTTTTTAACGGCTGTTCTGTGCGATCATTTATGTCTTAAAAATAACAGCCATTTCGAATTTTAAGGTTTTATCCCTAACAATCCTACATAAGTCGTTGTTTAGAACGTTTCTCGCTCATTTCACCCTTTTAACTTTCGAATAATGAATAATAATTTTAAAAAAAACTGTTCCGTGATAGCATTTATGTCTTAAAAATGACAGCCATGTGAAATTTCATGTTCCTAACCCTAACAATTCTATATAAATCGTAATTTAGAATATTTTTAGAACCTTTTCCGCTGATTTCATCCTTTTCAATTTTGAATTTTCTAGAAACCATTTTTAGCGACCATTTTCACCTTAAAAGTAACCAACTACCATGCCTTCAAATTTCTATTCATTTTCAATATAAATAAACGAGTTTTTGGACGACATAAAATATAGTCTATGTTGGAGCAGAGACTGTCACCATCATTTAGCTAACTTTACCTTTGGAATTGGTTGGGTAGTTCCAGAGATTACCCCCTACAAACAAACATGTAAACTTTTCTTCTTTTTAATATTAGTATAGAAGTATAGATAAAGCTATATCTATCAAATTATGAAAAATAAACTCAAAAAGGTGAAATGGGCTCATATCCAGTAGTCAGCCCCTGGTGGCGGAATACTGAACATGCAAGCAAAATATAATACACAATGGTCGGCGCTACTTAAATTATTTAAACCTAACATGCAATTTTTATACTCAAAAACATTAGTTTATTTATCTTATTAATACTAGAGTCTTATAATTTTCGAAAAGAATAAAAAAGTAAATTGAAACTCACCTTTAAAAATTTTTGCAATCATTTAACTAAAAATTTGGAAGAATGGTTATCTAACCTCTATCTTAGAGCAACCAGAAAAAAATACCTTATTACTAATGCAATAAAAAATACAATTCTTTGCTGATGGCTTACGACTCATGAAAGATGGCTGCATATACGGAAATTGTAATATTTCATCTGGAACCAAAAATAAACTATTCGCAAAACATTTTATCTTAATGTGGCTAACTACTGGGGGAGGGGGAGCGACTATATACATTATGTTTGCATTTAGTTGTGTTATATATAATTAATGGTTTAATGGTTTATATTTATTATTTCGCTAACACAATTGCAATTCTTTCTTTCAGGGATAGATATTCAAAATCCATTTGTTTTTAAATATATGTCCCTCCAAACACATAGAAGATAAAAACGATTCAGAGAGCAAAGTATATGGATCGATTGTTGAAGAAGCCAAAGAAAATTGCTTGACAATCGGAGGTTTGTGTGTTATTATAACATTTAACTCTGTCAAAATTATTTTATGGTATATATTTATTATTTCGCTAACACATTTCTAATTCTTTCTTTTAGGGATAGATATTCAAAAACGAATTTTTTAAATATATGTCCTTCCGAAATATAAAAGATAAGAAGAAATCAGAGAGTAAAGTAGATGGATGGGATTGTTAAGGAAGGTAAAGAAAATTGTTTGACTATCGGAGGTTTGTGTTATTAGTTTATTTTAACATTTAACTGTGTCATAATTAATTTCTGGTATATATTTAATATTTATCTAACACATTTCTAATTCTTTCTTTTAGGGGTGGATATTCAAAATCGATTATTTTTAACATATGTCCCTTTGAAAACATAGAAGATAAAGAAGATTCAGAGAACAAAGTAGATGGATCAGATTGTTGAATAAGACAAAGAGAATTGTTTGACTAGCAGAGGTTAGTGTTAATATATTATGCTTGCATTTAACTGGGTCATAATTAATTCAGGGTTTATATTTATTATTTCGCTAACACATTTCTAATTCTTTCTTTCAGGGATAGATATTCAAAATCAATTTTTTATTTTAAATGTATGTCCTTACGAAAACATAGAAGATAAAGAAGAATCAGAGAGCAAAGTATATGGATCGATTGTTGAAGAAGTCAAAGAAAATTGCTTGATAATCGTAGGTTTGTGGGCTATTATAACATTTAACTCTGTCTTAATTATTTTATGGTATATATTTATTATTTCGCTAACACATTTATAGTTCTTTCTTTCAGGGATAGCTATTCAAAAACGAATTTTTTTAAATATATGTCCTTCCGAAATATAAAAGATAAGAAGAAATCAGAGAGTAAAGTAGATGGATGGGATTGTTAAGGAAGGTAAAGAAAATTGTTTGACTATCGGAGGTTTGTGTTATTAGTTTATTTTAACATTTAACTGTGTCATAATTAATTTCTGGTATATATTTAATATTTATCTAACACATTTCTAATTCTTTCTTTTAGGGGTGGATATTCAAAATCGATTATTTTTAACATATGTCCCTTTGAAAACATAGAAGATAAAGAAGATTCAGAGAACAAAGTAGATGGATCAGATTGTTGAATAAGACAAAGAGAATTGTTTGACTAGCAGAGGTTAGTGTTAATATATTATGCTTGCATTTAACTGGGTCATAATTAATTCAGGGTTTATATTTATTATTTCGCTAACACATTTCTAATTCTTTCTTTCAGGGATAGATATTCAAAATCAATTTTTTATTTTAAATGTATGTCCTTACGAAAACATAGAAGATAAAGAAGAATCAGAGAGCAAAGTATATGGATCGATTGTTGAAGAAGCCAAAGAAAATTGCTTGATAATCGGAGGTTTGTGGGCTATTATAACATTTAACTCTGTCTTAATTATTTTATGGTATATATTTATTATTTCGCTAACACATTTATAGTTCTTTCTTTCAGGGATAGCTATTCAAAAACGAATTTTTTTAAATATATGTCCTTCCGAAATATAAAAGATAAGAAGAAATCAGAGAGTAAAGTAGATGGATGGGATTGTTAAGGAAGGTAAAGAAAATTGTTTGACTATCGGAGGTTTGTGTTATTAGTTTATTTTAACATTTAACTGTGTCATAATTAATTTCTGGTATATATTTAATATTTATCTAACACATTTCTAATTCTTTCTTTTAGGGGTGGATATTCAAAATCGATTATTTTTAACATATGTCCCTTTGAAAACATAGAAGATAAAGAAGATTCAGAGAACAAAGTAGATGGATCAGATTGTTGAATAAGACAAAGAGAATTGTTTGACTAGCAGAGGTTAGTGTTAATATATTATGCTTGCATTTAACTGGGTCATAATTAATTCAGGGTTTATATTTATTATTTCGCTAACACATTTCTAATTCTTTCTTTCAGGGATAGATATTCAAAATCAATTTTTTATTTTAAATGTATGTCCTTACGAAAACATAGAAGATAAAGAAGAATCAGAGAGCAAAGTATATGGATCGATTGTTGAAGAAGCCAAAGAAAATTGCTTGATAATCGGAGGTTTGTGGGCTATTATAACATTTAACTCTGTCTTAATTATTTTATGGTATATATTTATTATTTCGCTAACACATTTATAGTTCTTTCTTTCAGGGATAGCTATTCAAAAACGAATTTTTTTAAATATATGTCCTTCCGAAATATAAAAGATAAGAAGAAATCAGAGAGTAAAGTAGATGGATGGGATTGTTAAGGAAGGTAAAGAAAATTGTTTGACTATCGGAGGTTTGTGTTATTAGTTTATTTTAACATTTAACCATGTCATAATTAATTTCTGGTATATATTTAATATTTCTCTAACACATTTCTAATTCTTTCTTTTAGGGGTGGATATTCAAAATCGATTATTTTTAACATATGTCCCTTCGAAAACATAGAAGATAAAGAAGATTCAGAGAGCAAAGTAGATGGATCAGATTGTTGAATAAGACAATGATAATTGTTTGACTAGCAGAGGTTAGTGTTAATATATTATGCTTGCATTTAACTGGGTCATAATTAATTCAGGGTTTATATTTATTATTTCGCTAACACATTTCTAATTCTTTCTTTCAGGGATAGATATTCAAAATCCATTTTTTTTTTAAATATATGCCCCTACGAAAACATAGAAGATAAAGAGACATCAGAGAGCAAAGTAGATGGATCGGATTATTGAAGAATACAAAGAAAATTGCTTGACAATCGGAGGTTTGTGTGCTATTATAACATTTAACTGTGTCATTATTAATTTCTAGTATATATTTAATATTTCTCTAACGTATTTCTAATTCTTTCTTTTAGGTGTCGATATTCAAAATCGATTATTTTTAATGTATGTCACTTCGAAAACATAGAAAATAAAGAAGATTCAGAGAGCAAAGTAGATGGATCAGATTGTTGAATAAGGAAAAGAGAATTGTTTGACTATCAGAGGTTTGTGTTAATACAATATTCTAACATTCAACTGTGTAATAATTAATTTATGGTACATATTTAATATTTCTCTAACACATTTCTAATTCTTTCTTTCAGGATAGATATTCAAAGTCAATTTTTTAAAATATGAGAAAAAAAAAAAGAATCAGAGAGTAAAGTATTAGGTTGTTCGGAAAGTTTCTTCTGTTTGGGAAAACCAATTCGTACCGTAAAATACTGCCCATAAATTATTAGAAATTAGATGGAATTAATGTCTAATAATTAAATGATTGAATTTTCCGAACCAACTTTCCCAAAATGAAAGAACTTTCCAAACAACTCAATATACGAGGTTAAGTCAAAAATTATCCACAATTTTGACGTAACTATTCATACATTATTCATACTCATGATTTACACTATTCATACTCCCTGTTTATGTTATTGTTATGCTGCTGTATTCATGCTATATGAAACTTTGATCGAATTCCTCTTTAGGTCTTCCTTTTTTTGCAGATAAATCATGGCTGCTCCATTATAGGTTTGCACCAAAGAGGAGCAACGAGCAGTGATCCGGTTTTTGTGGTCAGAAGGTGTATCAGGGCCGCAATCCATCGAAGACTTTCAGCACAGTACGGGAATATTTTCTTGCCGCAACGGAGTGTCTACGAATGGATTGAAAAATTAAAAAATGGTCATACAAATGTTACGCATGAGGAAGGAGCCGAACGACAATGTACGGCCACAAATGATGACAACATTGGGCATGCACCTGACATGGTTCTGTTAGACAGACGAGTGACTATCGATGAAGTCCACTCACCTCGGACCAAGAACTGAAGGACGCGGTGGATGCGTGGCTCGCTGCTCTGCTCAGCCGAAAACCTTCTTTTCTGAGGGCATCAGGAAGCTTGTGCAACGATGGACCAAGTGCGTTGAAAAACAAGGGGACTATATTGAAAAATGATGTTAACGTTAGTTTCCTATTTATATTGCAATAAAATTTATAACTACATTGCGGATACTTTTTTACTTGCCCTCGTATAAACATATATATACAAAATATATATATGAAGGGGGAGGGGGGCATAAGCGATAAAAATATACCAAAATATCCTGAAATTGCTTTCTCCCGGACAGCTGCAACATTTAGCTTCTGACATTTTTTTTAATGGAAGCTATCTAAAAGCTTCTTGTTGATAATAACATTTTCCCTATCCAGTTTTCACAAAGATAAATTTAACTTCAATTATAAACAAAACTTACAATTCCCATCACGCGAGGTGATAAATTAAATTGTTATTTTTGTAATTTTTGCGTAAAAATAAAAGGATATATTTTATTATGTGAAAGTTACGCATGCAGTTAAGAGAACACAGAAAAAAAAGATTTATTTTGAGTGCGTGCGAAAACCAGTGAATACAAAAACAGAGCATCAAAATGATACCTTATTAATGATGCTGGTCGTGTAAGATTTGTTATTGCACGTGGGTCATGAAAAGTTGGTAAATTTGCTTTATCATCTTTAAAAATCGGACATAAAACACATTATGTGATTTTTAAAGTTCCCCTTACAAAATTCTAATTATACAATGTAGTAAAACCAGTAAAAACAAAATCGCTGAGACCAGAAATATTTTTTTTCGCTTTAGAGAGGTTTTCGTCTTAGCAGATATACATATAGGGTATTCCTTCCTTCTGTACTTTGAAAAGCTTCCGATAAAGACAGAGGTTTGTTATAGACAAATTCCGCTTTCACAGGTTTTACTGCAAATTTTTAAATATTCAAATACATTTTTTAAATGTTAATTCCATTTGACCTGTCCAGTTTCAGAAAACATAAATTTATAATATTTCATATTTTTAATTTTTTTTTCTTAAAAGGCGTATAGCCAACATTGTGAAAAAGTATCCAAGCCGGGACTCGAACACGGGTCATCAGTATAGCGCACTGACGTTCTACCAACTAAACCACTTGGAACGATACCCAGCATGACCCTTCTCACTATCACATGTTGGCAAGGCTACAATCGCAGCACAAGATGGGATATTTTTCCGTGAGCCACCAAACATTGGGCAAACACGAAACTAAAGAGAATCCAGCAAGTGGTTCAGTTGGTAGAACGTCAGTGCGCTATACTGATGACCCGGGTTCGAGTCCCGGCTTGGATACTTTTTCACCATATTAGCTATACGCCTTTTAAGCAATTAAAAAATATATATATTATGAAAGCAAGGCATGAGAAATTTTCAATGGAAAAAATTCCCAAGTATTAAAATAGATTAATAAATTTATGTTCACTTAACAAACAAAACTTGCAATCCTCCTCACGTGGATGAAATAAATTAAATTGTTAATTTCGAAATTTCAAGTATATTTTGCGTAAAACATGAAAGGATATCATCTACATTCAGCGCCTCGGGAGTAAATTTCATATTTTATTGTGTGAAAGTTGCGCATGCAAGTTAGGAGACTACGTGGAGCCCAGAAAAAAAAGATTTATTTGGAGTGCGTGCGAAAGGCCGTGAATAGAGAGAAACAGAGAATCAAAATGATACAGAATTAATGATGCTGGTCGTGTACGAATTGTTATTGCATGTGGGTCATGAGTGCTGAGTCAGGCAGGACATTAAACGACACAGTTGGATTCCGACTGACTGTGCTTTCGCTTTCAAAGAAAAATGTAGGATAAAAAAATAACGAAAGGAAATTGACGCTATTCAAAAGGCTCTTTTTATATATATACCCTTAGAAAAGAAGAATTTCAGTGTGGCAGAGTTGGAGAGCATTAACTTTTGTCATCCATAATCCAGAGCAAAGGAAAGGGAGGGGCTCATGGAACTCAAGCCCTCCTCATTAAATAAAGATATTTTTTTATTTTAATTTATTTTTTATTTACAGGAATTATTCTACACTGTTAAAAGAAGAAAGGTTTCTTAATCTAGAAAAAAATAATAAAAACCACAAGCGAATATATACAATAACATCTTCCGAGTTACCCACGATACCAAAAAGTGATTTTTATATTTATAAATTAATATACTTTTGAGATTTAAAGAAGCATTTGTTAGAAACAAAGTTTCTTTTTTTGCCACAGATTTTCTGAAACATTTACGAGTAGTTTTTATAATGAAATAATCAGTTTTCTCAGCTTGGAATATAAGGCTTTCGGATGCTATCCATTTTCCAGTAGGCATTTGCCTGTTCAACAGACATATTTTACAGGCAAACATGATAAATTAACAACATTCACATTCACATTAAAATTAATATTATTTTGTTACTCTTACATGCATGAATTCAGTTACACAGCTGAAAAAGTTTAATCGAGAATGAATGGCATCCTAAAAAACGATATTCTGATTTGAGAAAACTGATTAATACACTATAAAAACTACTCGGAAACATTTGTTTTTATAACTAGAAGTTGTTTACAATTTTATGGGAAGAATAACTTTTCGGAACTTTCAAAGTTTAAATTATAATTTATGTAAAATAGAAAGGAAAAAATTACATTGATTAGAATTATAAATTTCTATGTTTTTTATATTTATTCAAAACAGTCTATTTTAAAATTCATGGTTGAACCTGTCAAGCAAACATTCGATCTACATAAAATGTAATGCAAATAATACAAAAATGATACCTTTGTCTAAGTTGGTGTGGAAAATTATTATTGAATTTGTTTGTCTATTCATAAAACAAACATACTGTTAGACGCTCATGTTATTATCTAAATAGTATTTTGCAATTAGAAATCACACAGATAGGTCATAATTATTAATTAAACATTAATATGATTTAAAAGTGCAATTAATTAAAATTATTAATTAAAATTATTTAATTAAAAATAAATTGATGTAAACATATAAATTAATTTAAAATTAATTTCATTTTAAAATAACGAATTTAATAAGCATTATTAACGCCTTTTAAATCTTTTAATGCCTTTTATGTGAATACAAATATGGCCTTCTGGTGAACGGTAGGAAACTTTATCCTTGTCGCCATTATAATTGACTCTCTGCGGCTCGATAGTCCATATCTGTATCAAGATTCACATTTTGGACACGCCCCAGTAACTAAGTAATAAAAATAGATATTTATGAACTGATTGCTCTTTTAAAAAAAAACCAAATTATTCAGCGTCTTGGGGAAAAAAATCAAATGCTTTGTGATCAAGATTAAATATTTAGAAACTAGCTAAATATTTTGAAACAAGCTAAGTATTTTAAAACAAATTAAAAATGCCATTTATCGCTGTGATTAATTATACATGTGTTTAGAAAATAAATATCGCAGTGTGGTATATTTGGATATAACTTTTTTTTGTCGTTTATTGAAATTAATCAATTTTGATTGCGCACTGAAAAATAATAACAGATACTTATGTTACTCTTTTGTTAGCAATTTTTTTCTTTTAAAAAAGGGATAATTCTCAATGAAAATATTTAAAATGCAGCATTTTATAAAAATAAAATTATAAAAAGAGCCAAATGCTTTACGGACATGATATTCCAGATAAATACTTAAATATTTTTTTTTTGTCTTCTGAAATTAAGCACTTTCGATGTTAAGTAATAATTAAACAGCATATCATATGCGATTGCATATTTACATATGCAATTGTATATTTTTTTTAACTTTTTTGATTAAATCAAATGAATGCATAAAATATCATAAAAGTGCGCTTAAATGCATATTTGAAATTTTTTAGTTCCAGCATGCTCAGTTGCCTATAAATTCGGTAATAATAGCCTGCGCTGGGTAGCAGAAAAAATTCGAGATATATATGCCCCTGTAAAATCTATAGTGTAAGGAAAATTTTCTTAAAATCTCCTTTGCAAATAGCAACATACAAAGAAACGCATTCCGTCTTTTTTTTTTCCACACCCATTTTTAAAAAGTTGGGATACGTGGTTAAATGTAGCAATACTTTATACACAAAATTTGGATTTTTCAAGCGTGGATCAAATATAAAGGAGACTAAACATCAATAGAAAAAAATAATGCATACGTGTTGTCATGGATAATTATGATTTTTACGTATTTTAATAAGTTTTTAATAAGTTTTTTACGGTCTAAACATTTGTTATGCTTCGTTTTATTCTTCATACATTCATTTATTTAGTTACTAACATTGTGAATAAACACAGGAAAACTAGTGCGGTTGCTCAAAGTTTAATTAGAAATCTTTCAACAAATGAAAATATCAAACCTATTGAAACGTGGAACAGATTGAATGCACAGTTCTGAAATGACATATTACTTGGATCGCAAGTTTCTTAAAAATGACCACGAAGAAGCTGCAGAAAAAAGATCCAGTAATGGAATACCGCTCAAAAAATGAAGCTGCTCCACTGAAGAAAACTAACAGAGTTCTCACTAATAATTTTGAGGATTTATGGGGTATTTTGTAAAGAAGACGTATATACATATAATGCAGCATAGTAATGTTGAATTTTGGAGACAATTAAGACGTTGATCCTTAGAAACGTTCTATTCCGGTATCAATGTGCATCTTCCCCGGGATAATACAATACCTTACACAACAGGTATAACGAAACAATTATTTCACATCGATCTCATTCTTTATGAGATTCTCATTCTTTTCAATATCTTCTGACTAACATTTATTTGGATCCCTTGAAAGAAGAAGCGTTAGGAGGAGCAAGCTTTTCAACACATAAAGAAGTCAAAGAAATTTTGGATTCATAGACTTTCTAGGTTTTATTATACAAGAATAAATAAACTCCAAATACGTTGAAGAATATTGTAGATGTTACAGGAAGCTTCCTTGGAAAATAACATTGGTATAATTTTGGTAAATAAAATTTGAAAAATAATCTATTAAAAAAGTCTTTATATTTGATTGACCCTCGTATAATCATATATATTATTTCTGCTGTCAACATCTCTTTTTCTAAGCAAATACAAAACGATAAATGAGATACCATATAAAAGAATTTTAACAGGCTTCTGACATAGTATTTCGTTAAACATGTTTTTTGATTAAAAATTGCAGTTAATTAAAAACTAAACCATCATTGTTTTCATAAATGAAATTAAAAGTTTTTTCTCAAATTAGCGTTGCCCCCAAAATAAAATACCGCATTATATCGTGCTCAACAATGATTTTTTTTAAATAAATAGTATAATAAAGATAAAGTGGGATGTTGTTGATGCACGGGTTTATTTTATATTTATGATTAAAAAGCAAAATTCAAATTCAAATGCTCAATTTATTTTTCTTTATGCCATGTTTTTTTTTTTTTTTTTTCAAAACAGATGATGTCATCCTCTAATGTACTTAAAATACGATTGATATATATCCATATATTTTTTTGCCTTTGCTATCTCGATCAGTTTTTACTATAACTTTGATGGAATAAAGATGGAATAACTTTGATGGAGATGATATTCTGGCGTGACTAATGTTATTTGCCGATATTTTTAGTCCCTAATTTCCCTTTAGAAGTTTAAACATGCATTTAAAATTTTAGATATTGGTAAAAAGTATTATATTGCTATGCGAAATCTTCACTGTTCATGTATATTATTTCTGATGTCAACATCCTTTTTTCTATAACCATACAAAACGCTCAACGATGAATGAGGTATCGTATGTAAGGTTTTTGAACAGGCATTTGGCATAGTGCACTCACATTTAGTCAAAACGCGTTGTTTGATTAAAAATTGATGCAAAACTTTTCAGTACATAGTCTCAAAGATTGCTTGCGAAAACCTCACATGGATCCACTAATGCTGTTATTTTTGATATCCCATAGTCTTCTGCTATTTCTTTCGCGTAATAATATTGGGTTATATTGAAAGTACGTCTTCTGTATTTAAAATGGTTATTTACGATAAAAGACAAAATAGAACTGTTGAAAATTTAGTAAAATATATTTTGCGTATTGGCAGTAAAAAATTAGTTCCAATGAGGTGAAGACTTGTGATAATGTGCATATGGCTTTTAATAAAATCATTATAAATAATATGTTTGTTTCAAATAGTAAATATTGAGTAAAAATAAAATACAACGTTAAAACACCAGTGTAGTTGAATCTACAGCATACCGGTTTCGGTAGCATATAGCATACCCTCCTCAGTGCTGAAGAAAATGGAAATTTGCTCATAGAAATGATAGAGGATTCAAGTGACAAGTTTATTAACCAATAGGAAAACAGAGGGTTCCAGGCAAACAGCCAATAGGAAAATAGAGAAAATGGAAATTTGCTCAATTTGCCAGGCTGTTTGCCTGGAACCCTCTGTTTTCCTATTGGTTAATAAACTTGTCACTTGAATCCTCTATCATTTCTATATATATGAGCAAATTTCCATTTTCTTCAGCACTGAGGAGGGTATGCTATATGCTACCGAAACCGGTATGCTGTAGATTCAACTACACTGGTGTTTTAACGTTGTATTTTATTTTTACTTTAATTATATCGCACCAAGCTCCAAATTAATATTTTATAGTAAATATTGATTTGTCAAGAAATTATGCTTAGATATAGAGAAATTTAAAAATAGCTGGAGCTGCATTTGAATGTAAGTGATATTTCATTAAAAATGCATAATTTGCATCTTAACAGCATATTTGGATGGTTTTTCTTTCTTCTTTTCATATTTGCATGATTATTTTCACAGTTTTTAAGTGCACATAATCAACTGTCTCATAATAATAATATATAGTTATGATGTAATTGTTTTTTTGCTAGTCAAATAATTCAGTTTAAAGGTCTGTAATTCTAACGGCGAAAATATTTAAAGAGAGCATTTTAACCGAAAAAAAAAAGAAAGATTTGAATGCTTTACGACCAAGACATTTCGAACTAAACATTTTGAAGCAAATTGAAAAATATCATTGATCATTATGATTATCATTTGCATTTGCAGTAAGTGACTTTGGGCGAAGTTTTCATTTTTTAAAGAGTTTGTCAATTCTGTTCAGTGGCGAATGTCATAATCGCAGAGAAATCTTTGAAGTATCCTTATTGTTAATAAGCTACGTTAATTAGCTGTAAACAACGTCAGTTATTTTATAAAAATAATTAAAATCTATGAGTACATCTTTTAGAAATTTAGCCGAGTATAAATAGTTTACTAATTAAACAAATATTCAAGACAAGAAATACTCAGTGGCTCTAAATAACAAAATGCTTCATTGAGGACTCACAAACTGTAAAATTCCACAATTCTTTATATAATAAATATAAAGATGAAAAAGTGACATGTTCATCAGGAAGCTCATAAATTTTACGTAAAGAAAATTTAAAAATAATTTACATTTTTGTCAATAGACGGCAGATCGCTGTCTCAATGTGTAAGAATGCTCAAACTAAAATGTAAAACTGCATAAAACATACCTGGGTGTGTTTGCTTTGTATTTTGTTTAACTTATTCAAACGCTAAAATAGCTTTGTATTTTAAAATTTTAGAATTAATTTAATCATTTTTAGAATTTGAGACAATGCAGCGCAATATATTGACAGTAACCTAATCTATTTTTTCTTTAATTGCCCTATACAAATGTTATGAACTACCTTATAAGCATATCACTTATTTTATATTTATATTTATTGCAGCAAATTAATTATTGAATTTTTAAATTATGAATTGTTCAATATAAGTAGCTTTACACTTAAAAAATGGGATCAATAATTTAGAGAAAGATGGATATTGTAGAAATCTCATGAAAAGAGTGAAATTTCAGATAGACGTAAGAATATTAGTATAATATAGTAATAGAAAGAGCATTTTGATGATGCTACGTCATTTAAAACATGATGGAATTGATATATAATTATGAAGCGCATTAAAGCATGCTTTTTGTAGAATATGGGGTGAAAAGCATTAATTATTTATTTACAGGGTCAAATAAAAGAATTCTGCTAAACGTTGTTCTATGGGGGAAAATCGTTTGCAGTGTAATTTAGTGATATTTCACTATTTCAAGCATAATGAAAATTATATCCATTACTGAGGTGCACTATAAATTGCTCTCTTGAAAGTGTGGTGTGCATTGCGTTTATTTACAGGGATACACAAAAGATATTGGTTACAGTATATGTGCGATATTTACAGTCTATGAGTGATAAGTGCGTTTTTAACTTTGATTTGCGATTTTAAATTTAACTAAATTTCTTCATAGTACGTGTGTGTTTATAAACTCGGTTGATCATATACAGGGCTACACAAGGAATTCCGTAAGTATTACAGACTATGGGTGTGAATTGTTTAAGAGTTGTTTTTAATTGTGTTACGCATTTTCTCGCTGAACTATAATATATTTAGTATAGTAATATAAGTTTGTGGTATATAAATAAATTCATATACAGGGCTACGCAAAGAAAAAGATATACTATTGTTTACGATTGGTAATTGATGCAAGTGAATTTTAAGTTGCCTTTTTGCTTAATTTGTGGTGTGTACAAAAGTCTTCAGATAATATACAGGGCTGTACAAAAGATTTTGAGTGCATTTCCATCGATAGGCAAAAATTGCTAAATGTGAATATTCTAACAGAACTAAATTTTGTCATGCTATATATCCACATCTATAGATCATATACAGGGCTATTTTTTTGACACTGGAAGGTAATTTCGGAAACTGTATCTTTCAATGTGTTATTTGTTTTCTAAACTGTTTAATTACATATCTTCTTTCACCTTATTTAACCGTGAAGTTTCGTTACAGTTTTCTGGCTGTGTTGGAAAGTGTTTCAGAATCTATGCTTGACGCATTATTTTTCGTTCTTGTTTCTTTCTTGTAATCAAATAATACATTTCGAAAAGTGTCCAATCAATAAAACTGTTACAGTCCGCTATAAAGAAGAAAAAAAAAGAACACGCTATAAATTTTAATCACCAAACTATCCCAAACAAGAACGAAAAATCATGCGTCAAGCATAGATTATATAGCACTTTCCAACGCTTCTAAAATAATTTTACAAATCATTACCGTTTAATAAGCTGAAAGATGACATCTAAGTAAACAATTTGGAAAACGCATAACATATTTAAAAACGTAATTTCAGGAATTTTCAATATATACAATATTCGGAAAAATATCCGAATACTTTTATGTAGCCCTGTATATGATCTATAGATTTGTATATATACATAGGATGCTAAATTTTAGTTTAGTTAGGAAACGCGTAGCACCGTTTAAATTCTCCTTCTGGAGTTTCTGTCAATAAACGGAAATGTGTTCGCGAACTTTTGTGCTGCCCTGTATAGGATCTACAGAATTTATACACACCACGTAATAGACAAAAAGCTAGTTAAGATTAAAATCGCGTTTAGTAACTTAAAACGCACTTCCAGGAATTATTGTTAACAGACAGTAGAGAATTCTTTTGTGTGTCCCTGTAAATGAACGATGACTGCTATACACACACTATTCTGTAGTAAGCCTCTTGTAATGCACCTTAGTAATATATATAAACTTCAATGCGTTTAAAATAGTGGAACATTATTCAAATAAGCCGCAGACGATTTTTCTCCATAGACGTAATGTAACGGAATTATTTTGACTGTCCCTGTAAAGTAACTCTAAGTGCTATACACCTACTATTCCATATTAAGCTTCTTCTAATGCATCTTAGTGATCTATATAAATTTCAATGCGTTTACAATAGTGAAACATTTTTAAAATAAACCGCAAATGATTTTTCCCCATAGACCGCAATGTAACGGAATTCTTTTGAGTGTCCCTGTAAGAAAACTATAAGTGCTACACACTTCAGTTGAAATAGGGAACGTGCCATAGATAACGACAATAACATATAAAAATTGCAGAGCAATCCGAGCATATTTACGGGAGTTAGAGCACGGACAGACGGCCAGACGGCCATACGGCCAGACGGCCATCCGGCCAGACAAACCGAAGTCATAAGCACTTTTCAACTAGGTTGGAAAGTGCTAAAAAAGAATGAAAACAATATTTTACAAGAATTGTGTCTTCTTTCTTTCTTTTTTCTTTTTTTCTTTTTTTTTAAAGTTAGAGAGTTGTGTTTATGATAAAATTGTACCAAACTCTGAAATTGTCAATACCAACCCCTAATTTCGACACCATACTTGAAATTTACGGTAAATTTTACCTTAGGACGCCAAACGGGAAGTCATTTGTCCAAGTAGTTTAGGAATTACGAAGGCTTTAAGTTTGAAACTCCTAACGTTATACGTATTCCTTTGCAATCGTTGGAAAATAAATTGCAATGCAGGTAATTTTTTTTTAATTACCCAAGAACTACATAGCGGAATGAGCTGTAATTTTGGATTCGCCAACTTGAAACTTCCAGCAATTGTTTTCTATTAGAAAAATTATATGTTACAATTCATAATTTTGCCAAAATTTATTTCGAAAAAATATTTTTTTAAAGTAATTTTCGAATAAAATAATGAATTGTAACCAATAAAATTTTTTTTTATCAAAAGTTGATTTCCAAAAACTTTAACTATGATGATGCGAATCTAAAAGTATAGCTCATTCTGCCAAGTCGAGCCTCGGCCAAGTAAATTTTGAATTTTACTTAAGAAAAACACCCTCGTTGTATTCTGTTTTCTTTGCAGCGATTAAAATTAAATTGAACATTGTTTGTTTCAAACTTTAAACCTTCATAATTCCTAAACTACATGACCGAATGGCTTCCCGTTTGGTATCCTAAGGTAAAATTTATCGAAAAAGCCAAATATGTTGTCAAAATTAGGTGTTCGTATTGGAAATTGCAGAGTTTGATATAATTTCACTATAAAGACGACCCCTAAATTGATTTTTTAACATACATTTTAAAATTTTCTAGATAGTTTGAAGGAAAAGAAAAATTGAGCTTTTTTTTCATGTTATGAGGTAGCATCCAGCACGTGCCAGGCTGTAGCGGATATAAAAATTCCCCTTGGGCACAATGTCGGCACTTTTTGAACTCAAAATTGACTCAAACTTCAATCCCCCCCCCCCCAAAAAAATAAATAAATAAATAAATAAATAAATAATAATAATAATAACTTCAGATTTTAATAAAATCACGAAAAAAGTACTATACAAGCATGTCTTTCACATAAATTTTATGTTATATATATATAAAAGGAATGTAAATGAATATATCATTGGTATGAATATATCACATATGTAATTTTTCATCTGAAAGAATATTGCGTGTTTCTTTCTTTTTTTAACCATCGGGTATGATATACATGAACTCGACGCTCTAAGATCCAAAATAGAACCGGAAACCGAAAAGAAGTAGAGAGTCAATTAGATCGCATTACAAAAACTAGAGAAAGACATGAAGCACTTGAATGAAAAAAAGTTTAGCGAGGTAATATTCATTTGCTGTCGTCAAGCAAACAATGATAATTTCTAATTTTGAAATGAACATTAACGGCAACAACATATCTGCACTACCTCTGGTAAAGTTCTTGGCTGCCAAAAACTACGACCAATAATAGGCAAACAGAGAAATTTTACTATTATTGAAATTCGTATTGTTTGTTTAAATGTGTTGTTGTTATCTGTTTTATAATTTCTTTGTCAAGATAGCGTCTTTTGAGCCACTTTGAGCCATTATCATATCATCAATGAAAATTTATTTTTAACTTATGTCATGTGACAACAATTGCATAGTATTACTTAATGTGAAAACCAGTGACGACCTACTGACTTTTAACGTTAAGTCTATGGGACTTATAATCTATAATTATTTCTCAAAGATACGATTTATGTCAGATTTTTTTTTCTTTACGCGAACTATGCCACCCAAACAACTATCACTGTGTTGAATTATTTGGTCATTGGCGGACAGTTTGACAGAGTAGAATCACAAAGTTACCATTGGAGTTTAAATATTGGAGCTTCGTTTGCTACACTCGCTCAGATCAATTAAAATAATTCCAGTTGTAGGATGGATGCTTTGTTGAATTCAAATTTTAAAGTTATTGCTATGGGTGGAATGCCTGTGAGTATTGTAAGTGCATCAGTGGATATTGTACGGTACCCGCGTGAAAGTTGTAGTAAGAATATAAGACTATGCTTTGAATTGAAGTTAATTTTGTGAGTGCTTGTTTTGTAAGTTTACCACCCCCCCCCCCCAGATGCATGCCTAGTATGTTATAATCCGTTCTATTGTTGTTAAGTACCAGGTTTTTAAAAGGCTATTGCTTGCACCCCTAAATTTAGATGTTAATTTCAGTGAGTTGTGATGACAGGAGATGAGTTTCAATCTTAAGTAATTAATGTGTGGGATCCAGTTAATGTACCGGTAGGGACATCTATGCTCTACAGACTTAGCCTCCTCGTCTGAGCAGTCCCTCTTAGGCTGTGAAAATAATTCCAGTGTCGAATTCATGTCGAGTTTGGGTAAAATCCTGTTACTTCACCTGATGCAGAACTCTAGTATGAGTCGTCTATAGAGATTGTTCATTTTAAAAATTACTTTATTGAAAACGGTTAGATTGCAGATTGTGCACACGATTTCTCAAAAATGACTATTCCGATTTTCAAGAAATTTTAACACCGTGTACATAAATGAATGTACACGAAATGATTAAAAATTTTGGTTAAGACTATAGTTCAACCACGTGTTCTCAACAGCTCTAAACCCGGACTTATTGAGACTAAGCGGTAATGAAGCTCTGCGTCCTCATTGGTTACTTCTATTATTCCAATTTTTATCGTTAATTACATCCGTTAAAATGGAAAATATAGTTTAAAAAATGATGAATTATGAAAGAAAAAACTTTAAAATCAGAAATAAATGTTGATAATTTAAATTAATAAAAAACATTGTATTATTTACAGATAGAAAAATACAGAAAATTCAATACTTAATATTACTTAGAATAGGACATAAAAACAAGGTTTGGAGTACCAGAAGATCACACTAAACATATCGATTGTTACTGGTAGCATTAACCATACCGTTTTCAGTGCAAACGGGTAATAGTGGAATTTTTGCTCAGTACAGGAGCATATTAGAAGCAAAGTTATACCGGCCAACAGAAATACAGGTAAGTGAAGAGAACCAACTAATACATTTACAAGGAGAGAACAGAGACAGCTAATATTAAATTAACAGGTGGAAATTAAGAAGAAGAAAGATTTTTATGAATGCTTTCCAACAACCGAATAAAAGAGAAACATCAAATTCACAATTAACAGCATTTTTGTGATTTTTATCGATGCGTAAAATGTTCTTGAAAATAAATCTTCATCAAGTGTAGAAGGGGGGATTTTACAGATTATTATAGCAAAATTAAAATTGAAACTGCAGATCATTTCCGAATAATGTGCTAAAGTAGAATTTCTCTTCATCTACACATAGATTCACACTGTTAGTGTGTTATCAAATGTGTTAAGGTTGGATTTCCCTTAATCCACTCTAATTAATCCACACACTTACAGAAAATGCGGCACACCTGATGATTGGCCAATATAACGATGACATGTTAAATTAAAGTGAGTTTTAATCGATCAATACAAGACAGACAGCCACAATATTCTGCCTAAAAATGAAACAAATACATCACTTGTGTTGTACCTTTGGCCATTAAAATAGGTAATTTCTGGTATTTCAGTTGTTTAGCTCTTAAAATTTCCAAAAAGCCTAAAAAGAAGATCATATAAGTACGATTGTCAAAAGAACTGTTTGAAGTACACTGATCTCATAATAGAAAATCCCGACTCTAACACATGTACTTGTTTTTGAAGAATACGGTATTCTGTATCTCTGTGGCTTCAGATATTCAGCATTTCCATTTTGAAAAAAGTCTAAAAAGAAGGAATTAAAAATAGCACAGTTAAAATAACATATATTTGAAGTAAACTGACATAATTAAACATCCTGATTCCAATACATGTACATGAAAAAAACTAACATTTTTGTTATTAAACTTTAAATTTAAAAAATGTCAAAAAAGAAAAAGAAAAAGAAAGAAAGAAAATTAACTGTTTAAGCTTCCGGCATATTTTTTTATGTATGTATAATGATTAACGATTAATAAAATAGTAGATATGAAAAGAATTGGTATGATAATTTCTATTTAATAACCTATATCTCTTATGCACTTTAAAAAATTAACATTAAAATCATATTTTTGTTAATTAAGCCTTTGAATTCAAAATTTACGTGACAGAAAAACACGGTTCGGACGCTTAAAGGGTTACATATACGACCATCAAAAGAGCTTATATATATTGGAAGTAAACTGATGTCATAATGGAAGATCACGTACCAACGCATATACTTATAAAAATATAAATACGACTGTCAAAAGAGCTTATAATCTTTGAAGTAAACTCATGTCATAACCGAAAACGACAAAGGAAAAAAATTAATTGAACTTCCTAACGCAGATTAAGGGCTTCATGTCATTTACTCAGACTTTAACAGTTATGATCTTAATGGAACCTGCCTAACGCAGACGTTGATTAATACCAGCTAAATCCTTGCCATCCATTTAGTACTCAGGAAGAGTCATCTTGATTAATTGTTTGAGCATTGTGCCGTACACTGAACAAAGCAACTGAATCACAGAGGTTTAAAATGGAAATTTATATTAAAATATGTAAAATTTAGAAAGAAAAAAGCCTTTAAAACAGAAATAAAACTAATTCAAATAAATCAAAAAAGTATTTTATTTTGCTCCGATGATAAAATACAAAAAATTCAGTATTTAATCTAGGCCTTTAATTAAATAAAAAATTGCACATAAGTCTTACAAAAAGTGTTTTTTAAAATTCTAAAACTGTTTAAGAGAAAAAATAATCTCTCTCCTCAACATTATTTATAGTCATTGGTAGATCAGGAAAGGCTTTAATTATTTGTGGTACAACAACCTCAGATATATGCTATCTTTTTTAGGAAACGCTAAATAGGAACTTCTATATTTCACACTTCCCCCATCCCTATCACCCCGCGAAAAATTAATATTATATTCCTGATTCAACAAGGTGACCAAATTTTATTTATAAAATTTGGTCAATGAGTCCCAAATTTATCAACTATTTAAAATCGCATAATTTTTTTAATCAAAACCTGCTTGACTTACGCTTCTTAATTTCATCAACTTTTGGGAACGTTTGGTCTACTTAGATTATGAATCTAAAATAAATTTGTTTGCTTTCCCAATAAACAAATCTCTGAACCCTTTTCCAGTTTCGATTGTTTACGCGTCATTATTACCACTAAAATTAGACGATTTTTCCTCTTCTGAAGAATCACTTGGTTCAGACATTTCTTCTTCACTTGCTTTGTAATGTTTATTTTCTTATTGTGTTGCATCTCTATTGGTCTTCTTTTTGAGTAATCTTTTGACTGACTTATTAATGGTCAAGATTTCTGTGCATTTAATGTTTATGCGGGTTTTCTTTTTCTCAAGGTATTGTCAGTAGTACTTCTGTAAGAAATATAGATGGCACAGAAAATAAAGTGTTTGTGATATCTGCTTGTATTATATGTTTCGAAGGACAATCTACTTTTGGTTCAAGTTCCTCTGATCTCATATAGTCAACAAATTCATCAATTGTTGCTTTTGAAGCTCATATCTTGGGCTCATGGATTAATGTTGACGCAGATTAAATTTTGCCTCAATAGCTGCTGATCTATCACCTTTGCCTTTTACATCTTTTAGTATTACTCTTGACAATTATATCCTTGATTAACTGATATATCCGGCTTTTTCGGAATCCACTTTTATTATTTTCCATGAAAAAAATTTCAAATATAGTTTTAGAAACCTACACTGTTAAAAATCTGCAGCAAACTGTCCAGTTATTTTACCGTTTTTATAGAAACTGGTTGCTTAACTGTAATTTATCTCTATCATGACCAATCAGAACGCTTCATAATATGGTCAAGTAACCGTTATTTACAAAAACGGTTGACTGACTGGACAGTTTGCTGCATATTTTTAACAGTGTAAGAAAAGCAACTTTGTCCACATATTTCTGGAGATCTTTTCTATCCCTTTGAGACCAAGTACACTGCAATAATTTTAAAAAATGTTGATTTTAGGGTATAATATTGGCAGCTGGGGTGCTAGTATTATACCGGAAAATCAACATTTTTTCTTTCAGTGTACGCATGATTGGGTGGGCTGGAATTTATTGAACTTTGTGGTTTCCTGACAAGTCAATCACTCCCAAAGAGCGGTGATATCTAGAAATACAGCATATAGAAAAAATAATTCAGAAAGAATGGTTGAACATTTTAAAATAAATTTACTTTGCTTTAGAAAAACATTTCTCCCGTTTCAAAAGTTTCCTCCACCGGCTTTAAAGGGCTATGGCAGTTTTTGATTGCTTTTTTTTAAATGTAATTTTAATGATCTAAACATCAAGAGGCTGGATGGTATGGCTTATATTTGACGGTAAACAAAATATTTTAATCTAACTGTCAATGGCTTTTTTCATTGTATAATAGGTTAAATGGCTACTATGACCATTATACATTAGTAATACTGGAAGAGAAAGTTTAATTTCTTTAGAACTACTAATAAACCTTTAAAATCATTTCTTAAATATTTTATTAAGTATACAAACAGAAAGACTAGCATAAGAAGATCCAGCACTGGGGCACCTTTTATACAGGTATCATATAGATTCTTGTCTTTGTAAATGGTCAACGGTACCTCCTAATGATCACGCTGAAACACAGGAATACATTGTGGACATTTTTTCACTCGTAGCACTATCATTTATGCATATCGTGATTTCTTAACAACCACATAGGATTTCTTAACAACCGCATTAGTAAATCAAAATGTGCTTAAAGTCAAATATGTTCTTTACATTCTCGAATTTCAAGGACAATTCCTCAAGAATTTCTGTAGATATTCGACAAGCCGTGTAAAAAGCTAAAGCGTCAGGTCACTGCCTATTAATTTTTGAACAGCAGTGTATTACGTTTGGCATAAACTTAACTGTAAACTTCTTTCTCAAAAGACACTTTTTATCACTGTCAAACATGAAAGTGATACTGTGGTTCATGTGAGAGGCTGTCTGTTTCAAATAGGGTGGAAAACTTACCTTTATTTATAATACAATCATGGATAAAATGAAGCAAGTAATTGAATATATTAAAAAACAATCTTAAAGGAAGTGCCCGAAATTTAGATTTTAGGCAGTTCGTTTGTACTTTGGCTTTCAAAAAGGTAATAACACTAAGCATAACAGCTAAAATTTGCAAGTTTTAACTGCTGTGGAGTTGTAACAATGCAATTGCTCACACTACTTTAATCTCCAGATATCAGTGTGCTAAAAATTAGCGGTCTCAATTGCAAAAAAATGTTAGAAAATATCATATTGAGAGAACACACAGAAACATTTTTGCAATGAAAATGGGCGAAAATAATCTAGAAAAACAACACAAACTTTTGTCAACGTAATGCCACACTTTAGAGAAGCCGTCCTGAATGTAAAATTACATCGAATAAAATGTTAATTAATGCTTATTTCCTTTTTTAACGAATTATATTAGATATACTATATTAGATATGTTATATTAGCTATATTATAATTATATTAGATTATTAGATATACTCAATTTTGTGACTTCCAAATTTGTAACTTTGACTTAAAAGGTATGCTAATCGAAATACTATAGGTTCCCAGTTCTTTGCATATTACCGCTCCTGTAAAAGTTAAGTAAAAACAATAACTTAATATTATTTTTAGGCCCTTAAAGAAGAGAATGAGCAGTATAATTCAATTTTGGGAGTCACTGTATTTCAATTACTATATTAATTTTATTTTATTTTAGATATGAAGCACTCATAACCAGAACTTTACAAATTTTATAAATTATGGTAGCCAGCAAAAAAAATCGAAGTCAGCGAAGGGAGCAGCATATGTGGAACAGTGGAACCTATGATGATTTCCCTTTAAGATCATTGTTTGCCGCGCACGGTTAAAGGTGAGGTAAAAAATTCCGTTTTGTACTCATTTCTTCGGTCAATTTTTGTACAAAAAACCCTCGCCAGATTAAATAACTTGATCGCCAGTGGCGACCTCATTTATCAAGCCCTGCTCATAACACCATTGTAGTTTTTTTTATATGTTTTACTTTATTATTCACATATTACCATATTAAAGAAAAACTACGATGGTGTTTTTAGCATATCATATCGAAAACAAAATCAAGTTGTTTAATAGAAATACATTAAAATTTGTTTAAAAAAACTATGGTTCTCAATTTGTATAACACATTTAAATAATCTTCAAACTAAAGTCAATCAGAAAGACAGTAAATATCCATCTTAAATTATAATAATACATTCAAAACATTTGAGAAAAAATAAAAACGTTTTCAACCCATTGAACGGCGGAGGTATATTTTTATACCACTTAATTTTAACCCCGAAATGTCACAATGGCACCAGAATTTCGGAATAAAATTTTTCTTTTATAATGTACGGCTTTTACTTATTTTCAAAGAAATTTGTTCGCCAGTTCTGCGGTCATTCATAATCATTTTAACATTTTAGTAACACAGTTACTTTCCCCCTGAAAGGGTTAACAATATCGGGGGAGGAGGCTAAAAATTTATACCTACAATCTACATACCTCCTTATAGATATATTCAAGACCTGTTTTCAAAGAAGTGGCATAAAAGGATAATATCTAAAATACTTTGCAAAACTACTTCATATTCACCTTTACTGAAACAGGATAAAATTGAGATTATAGTCATTATCAAATGACTAAAGAATTTATTTTACAAATAAACATCCAGTGCTCCCCATTCGCCACCTAAACCATTTTCCACATTTAACTTTCACACGTTTTGTTACCAAAGGTAACATTTAATTCGCCATGCATGACTAAAATAATCGCGTATTACCTAAGGTATTTCAGTTTCTGTGTTAAATGAATATCACATATTTGGCTATTATTAGTCTGCCTGCATAGAGCAAAGGCTTCATTAACATTGCAAAATTCATTGGGATGAGTAAATGTCACGAGACCTTTTATCTGCGAAAGGATGCTTAAACTAATTTAGATTTCAGTAGCATTTGCAATTCTGATATCAGTTCAATGCCAATCCTAAATAAGTTAGTTGAGAAGTGCGCCACTTTGATGAGGGTCAATCATAAATTACGCCCATATTACACGTAGCACAGGTATATTTTAAGGGAGATGCATAAGAAAAACTGAAAAATTTTATAGTTTATTATAAAGCAATGCTTTTTTTTTCAGGTAGAGGTACACATATCGATCATCTATGTACATTAAAAAAACTTCTTTTCTTACAAATACATATTATGTTTTTTGCGCACTTTTTAAGACGATTTTCAGATTTTGTAAAATACTACTACTCTGTGAATTTTTAATATGTTTGCGTTATTTAAACTTTTACAGGTGTGTTATAATATGCACTAAAGAGCTAGTGAAATTTTATTTTAAACTTATGTATCATTTGTTTTATTTTAAACATGTTACTCATTACATCGTAAATTTCCACAAAACCTTCCATATTAGAATATTGATTAATTTATAAGATAGTTTTCTGATTGTTTACTCAAAAATCTTTCCCTAAGTTTCTCAAATATTAAATCAAGAATTTAAAAATAAAAACACTTTAACTCTAAGTATTACATAAATACCAAAGACTTAGCACTTTAATTGGGTCAAAATCATGAAAAAATAATTTTCAGATAACCTTCAGAAATAAAAAAATTAATTATTTCTGAATTTCTGAATTATTTCCGTCCCGTAAATAACCCCGTTCGAAAATGATAGACAGTACTTTTAAATGTTTGCAAGTGATGAAAATGGGCTAAATTAGCACATGTTATAAGAGTTTCCAGACTCTGAAAAGCGTAATATCATTTTCTAAGATTTTTTTATAGTTTGTGTAAACTAGTGTATGGGCCCAGGGGCTGATTATCACAAGGGCACATGGGACACATGCCTTTGTTCCCCTGTTATTGCAGTCCCCCAAATGCATTTTGTGTAGTCTCTGTGAAAAATACACGTTAAAGAAAATTTCTGTTTACAATTCGTATTAAAACAATATTTCATCTATTTGTCATCACTGAACTATTTCAGTGTTTGCAAGTAAGTTTAAAAGAAACTGACACGTTTCGAAAAATTGAATATTATGCCAAACATGCTTGTGTAAATAACTTAAGTCATTACGACTCTAAAATTAGTATCACAAAGACAAAATAACGAATTTTTTAAGTATAACATAATGTATAAAAATTTAACTGCCCGTAAAGCTGTATGTTATGTTTTTAATGCATTAATTTTGTAACTTGAGATTATTTTAGAAAGGGGGGTCCTCGCAAATAGTACAGGTGCCCCACATGGAAGCTCTGTATGTGTCGGCCTTAAGAAAGCTTATTATTGTCAGCCGACGAGGCATAATGTTCAAGAAGGTTCATTTCAATATTGACCTGTTCAATAGAATTGAAACAAACACGGAAATTTTGATACATGGGAAATTAGGGGAATAAAACTAAAAAATTAGACAAATATGTCCAAAGAATTTTGTCTGGAATAGGGTTTCCCAAACTTTTAGGCTGACATACCACTAAATTGAAAATTTTAATTTTGCCGTATCACCAAGTAACGAAGGTAAACGGAGACTTATTTGCAGCTTGTCTTTCAATGTGTGTGTCCTGCCCCTCCCCCACCTCTCCAAATTCTAAAATAAGCCAAATAAAATAATTAATATGTATATAAAGTTTACTAAAGGAAAAGGTTAAAAAAAAAGCGTGCATCCAATTAATAATTCGGTTCCTGATTGCTAATACTACTTAACAGAACAGGAATATATTACTAAAATAGTACTTAAATTACCTTATTTTATAGATACTCATATATGGAGTTGGAATAGCACAGGAATATATATATGTATAATATTCAAAATATCATAAAACAATTTGGAGAAGGGAACTTACAAAAACTTCAGATGTATTGGCATATGCTTATATCTGCTATTTGCTGATTTATACAAATACTATGTTTCATTCGCTAAATTGATTTTTATCGCTCATTCGAAGAGTGGGCCTTCTTTAACAAACGTAGCTTTCGCATATGCGATACCTTATTTTTAAAATTTAGTCACGTATGACTCAATATGTAATATATTCTGAATTTTGTTTTAATCTAAAGAAGGAAAGAAATGTATTCTCACATTAGATAAATTGTGCTTCACAAGCAGAAATTTTACATTTTTTGCAGAAATTAGTAGCTTTTCCGTTCATCTCATCGAACAAAATTTTACTTTGTCATCAGAAAGGTCAGTAAGATTTTGAGTTGGCCAGTATCCCGGTGAGAGAGTACTGTTGTTGAAAAAAGCATTTGTGATAAAAGATTTGTTATTTTTTTTCAAGAAAAGTCTTTGAAATCTGCTATATGCATTTTCAAATATTTATGTATATCAGGCATCAATTCAAGATGTATTTTTATTATTTCATGTTTTCCTATAAAGTTATATAAGAATAGAATTTATGATATTGTTTCGCTATTTAAGAAACCCAACTGGGAGTTATCCTGAATGAAATATTTACCTTCAGAAAACATATTCTTAACACATTCGCATCGGTATGTTTTTGTGAAATCTGGGTTTTAAAATAATAGTAGGTCTTCCCTTTTCTGAAAGTCTTTCGCAAATTGTTTCTTAGATAGTTTTCTCAAGTTTATGCATCAGTAAATATCATTCAATATACGGATTTAGTTTACATGGTTTGTGTAGCAAAAACGCAATAAGAGCGGATTCTGTGGATCTGTGGATTTTGCTGCTTCTAACAACCTAATCATAAGCAGTACATGTTTTAAACATAAGAATACACATGTTATATAAAAAATTTATTTCCTTCGTATAGCCTTCGCATTTATTTCGCATTATTCCTTAATTCTTAATAATATTTATTCCTATTTAATGTCCTTTTAAAAGTAATAACACGTATATTAATATTTATTTTATTCAAAATCTTAATCTAAAACTTTAAGTTCATTCGTAGCTTTTATCAACTCCCCAATCTATAAAATTCTGAGAGACGCTTGTGTCATTTCGAATGTTTTTAAAAGCCATTTTTTTTAAAAATTTATTCCATGCTTTGCTTCGCGCGCTGGGTATTTTTCACTTCAAAATTAATGCGCGGCTACGAGGGGGATTCTTTCGTGTTAAATCTTCTCCCTCGCGCCTCATTCGCTTGGCTTGAATTCGCCTCTCACTCATTGGATCGTGCGCTCGTTACGTCGTTGTCAGTAACCCTACACGCCGTGAACAAAACGCGCTAGCAAGCATTTGGAGAGCAGATTTTTGTTGTGTTTGGAAGTGCTGACCAAATGGTTATCTGGTGTTGAAGTAACGTAGAATTTTCATGACAGCTCTTTAAGATCTATTAAATGATGTAGTGAGCCATCGTCAAGCCTGAGGGCTATAAGTTTATACCGGATACTGTGGGAACTGTTACTTGCATCGCTCCTGTTCATTAATAAAAGATTTATCTGGAAATTGGCTGCTCCTTATTGAAGAAACTCTTGTGGTGTCTCATCATTGCCTAACCTCCTCGCCATGACTCTTGATATCGACTGCAAACATTCTACATCTTTAACAAACTTTCATTTTCTCGTGGATTGAAAAATCATCTTCGTAAAAACTTCACATACATGAAGAACCTTAGATTTCTCTTGATGAAAGACAAACAACAACAAAATTGACTATATAATGATCGACAAAAGACATGCTAGCAAAGTTACAGAGGTGCTGATTTAGATACTAATAATTTATTTCCTGGTTATGAAACACACGCAAAGGGTTGCAAGATTTCGAGATATAAAGGGGACTAAACAAATAACATTTAAAGTAAAAGATTTTCTAAACAAGCAGAGAAGAAATCTTTACCGAAAAAAGCAAAGAAAAAAATAGCTAGAAGAATATGGAAAGTGAAAAAATTATGAAACTTAATCCAAGACACAGTGAAAAATTCTATAAAGCAATTAGAAGAAGTGCACAGAATTTGTTACGTACAAAAAAAAAAAAAAAAAAAAAAAAAATTTAAAGAAAATTAAAAAAAAAAAAAAAAAACGAGATATGGAGCAATATAAAATTCAGGAAGTTGAAAACATATCAGGGATAGGAGATATCAGCCTAATGAATTCAAAGCTTAAAGTAATCAAAAAGGGCTACCAACCACGCTAACCCCCCCCCCCCTTTTTTTTTGTAATAACAGACATGTTAATCTTATTGGAGGATATGCAAATGTGATACATCGATGGGCAGAATATTTTGAAGAATTATTAAACAAACAGACAAGTGACGAAAGATAATGAATGTGATGTGAACGAAGAAATCTATGAATTACCAACTGTAGATGACATAAGGGATGCTATTGCAAAATTAAGAAATGGAAGAGCATCTGGTGAAGATTTGATAGTACTGAGCTGCTGAAATATGGAGGAGAGAAGTTACAGCTGTATGTTGATATGTTGATAGGTGACTATCAGTATGATTTTAGAAGAGGACTGTAGTGTTTGTGTTTCAGTTAATAGTCTGTAGATGGCAGCACCAAATTGAAGATAAGTATTCTTACACCATCCTTTTAAAAAATCTACTTTTCTTCATGATGTGATAAGTCTCAGAATCAGGGCCGTGCGAAGAGGGGGGCGAAGGGGGCCGTCGCCCTGGGCGCGAAAATTGAGGGGGCGCCAAATTTATACTACCAACCATGGTTTTATTTATTTATTTGTTTGTTTTTTGGCCGTCGATCATTTTCCGGGGCATTTCGTTTTCTCTCTTTATCATTCCCTTATTTTCTGTCGCAAAACATCATGATTTCTCTAAAAAATATGGGCAATTTTCTCATGTTATTTAGTTATTTGGAATTTCCAAATTCAGATTAAAAGGGGGGGGGGGCGCCAAATCGAAGTTTTGCCCCGGGCGCACTTTTCTCTTCGCACGGTCCTGCTCAGAATGTTCCAAATTGTGTGTATACATCATGTGTCTTCTGTTCTGTAATAAATATATGTTAATGTGTCTTACCCAGTGCTACCTTATTGAGTTATGTGCTTATTTTATATAACTAATATCTGAGATATTATAAGAACAATCCATGGTGGATGAAATTTTTAGTATTACGAATATCCTTGAAAAATTCTATGGATAAAATATTAATGTACAGCAGTTATTTATTGGTTTTAAACATGCCTATGACAGTATAAGCAAAATTAAGTTGTTTGAAATATTAACGGAATTTAAAATACCTGATAAAATTATTAAACTTGTCAAACTGACACTGGAAAACACAAACGTTAAAGTATGAAAAAGACTTTGAAGAGAATTTACAGTGAAATTGGGATTAAAACAAAGCGATATGTTCTCTCGACAATACTTTTTAACTTATGCCTGGAGAAAATAATTAGAAGCATCTACAGCAACAGAGAAGGTACTATTATGAATCACTCTTTAAAAATTCTTGCGTTTGCTGATGATGTAGACCAGGCATGTCAAACATGTGGCCCGCGGGCTACAACTGGCCCGCCGACAACTTATCTGTGGCCCGCGAAGCCTTTGGCAATTTACTTGTGTTTAGTGTAGTTGTTAGAACACGCACGAAAATACTCTTTGCACGAACACGCTTACACTAACCATGGTCTTAGAGATGAAAAACATAGGAAAGATATGTATATCAGTGTTACTAGTTTGGTGGGCTTTTTTAATTCAGAATGCTGCCACTATTTTTGAATAGTAATATTTGTCTTATTTTTCCGTCATTAAATAAGGGGAATATTTCTCTTCAAGCTGTGGTAGCATTCTGAATTTAAAAATTCCACTTATCTGGCAACCGTGCATTATATTGACAGATATAACTTAATTTTAAATTTTAGCACAAAATAATCTGTGGATACAAAAGACAGCAAATTAGAATGTGGCAAAGCGCGGAATCTGAGTCTGAATATTTAAAGATTCATAAAATTTTTACAGTATTTTACTTATAATTTGTATTTGTTTTATGTCGAAACGGATACTTTATTTTACTCTACTCTTCGATTTTACACCACTTGACAAAATAATATCCTTTATTTATCAAATACTAAGAAATGTATTATAAATTTAATAAAATTCGGTGCTAATTAAGAACATTTAAAACTTTGTAAAAATCAAAATATAAAATCAAATAGCTTTAATTGAGTCGCTTTGAAAATCACACAAATTATCACTTTTGTCCTTGGCACAAAACCCCCAAATTTGTCATCTAGGTTCTTCACTTGCGCTTTAGACATATGAATTTTGGATTTAATCTCTTTACTTATTTTAATTACTTAGGTTAGTAATTGTGTCATTGTTAACGAATCCGGCGTGATCTTTCATTTTTTATCAATATGCACGCATTTTATTGACATAGTTTCATATATCTTAGGAAGAAAAATATGTTAAAAGTTCTTTACCACTATGAATAAATATGATTAATAGAAGATGAACATCGGAGATTTTTTAAAGGTGATTTACAATACAATTATATTGAAAGGACAATTTAAATTTTATGCTTGATATGAAGACACTGTTGGAGTTTGGAAATAATGTAACATTAACAGGTGCTACAGCACAAAGTATAAAGAAAACTCACAAAAATCTGGATAAACATCGAACAGATAAACTGTTGTAATTGAAACTGATACTTCTTAAAAGAGAATCAAAGTGTTTTGACCAAGTTATTGAAGAAAATACATTTGCTTTAAAAAACTAATTATTGTCTTTATTGCATTGAATATCCCGCGAGTCGAAAGCATTCACAACGAAATTGAAGAATTGATGTCTAGAGCAGTTAAAAAAATTTGAAAATACTATAAGCATAGCATAAGTACCATTGATAGAATGATTTATATATAGCCGGATAGATTTATAAATGCTGGATATGTGGAATGCTGGATTAATACTTTTGGTGCTTATAAACTTGTATTATATTTGTACGCCTATGCTTAATCATCGTCAATGTGAAGATAAACAGATCTGCCTTCTTATATTGAGATATTTGACAATTTTCTATCACAGAGTTTTAACTATTAAACAAAGTTATCATTTTCATTTTAAAAGAACAAATTATGAATGTAGATTATTAAAATACTGCTAATAGACAAAGTACATAGAGTTTTTATTTGAAATTACAAAGCACCTGAGTAAAATTGAACTTCAAGGCAAATTCAAGATACTATATCGTATCTTGTTATTTGATAGTATTAGCATTTTGAAATAACAAGATAGCAGTATGAAATTTGACTTGAAGTTGAAGTTTACTTTGGCAAAACAATTTTCAAAAAGAAAAAAATGCATTTCCTTTTAAATATTTCCTCCAGGCATTGTTACAAAAATCACCATAGTGAAAATTTTTAGAAGATTTTTTTGAAAAAAAAAATATAAAAAAATTTATTCAAAAGAAGATTTTTGAATTTCAATATGAAAATCAGTTCAATCTATTTACTTCCTCTCTAATGACAAGGGCTGTAATTGTTGTACAGAATTTATCAAAAGTGCAGTTAATCAAAATTCAGTACTTATCCCATATTAGATCGAAAATATAATGATATGGGATTTCCAAATTTTTGTAATTATTCATAAATTGACCTTTTTTTTTAAATATAGTGCACTGAAAAAAAAAATACTGATTTTACTTTATAATACTAGCATCCCAGCTGCCAACCGTATCAACCGTAAAATCAACATTTTTTTTTTTTTCAGTGTGTGAAATTAGGCATATTTTAGCTATGTTCAGTAGTGCACTTTTATACGACTACATCTGTGCGTAGTTGACAATCTTTTGTTATTTTTCAAGTCAAATAAACATAATTTGAACCAGAAAATGTATTTAATAAATGAAATCAAATAAGTAGCGCATAGATATAAGACACATTTTATTAAATACATTTTCTGATTCAAAATATCTTTATTTTTATTTTTTACTTGAAGCAAACACGGAAGATTGACAGCTATGCCTTTGCTGGATCAAGATAAACAGACCAGAGTTTACAATTAATTTTTAAATTTAATACAATTTAGAAAATTCATATTTTTGTAGGTTTGGTTGATGAAATGTAATTATGAGTATTTCTTCGAAAAAATAAAATAACATAAACTATAACATATACTATAACAATAACTGTGGAACTTTGCATGAATATTTCTTTAACATGGCTGTGTTTTATACGTACACATTTTATTCTGTGAAAATGGTACTACTTTTACAATCTACTTTTTTTTTATGTGGCCCGCGGCTTTGTTATATGATGGTTAATTTGGCCCGCGGCGATAAACGAGTTTGACATGCCTGATGTAGACTTAATAGCCAGTAATAAGGAATATGTGTTACGCAGGGAATCTGGACACCACGGATATCGTTATTGATTACACTACTGGCTGTAATGCACTAAAGGATTTTTAATTTATTTATTACTACATTTTTTGCAAGTAAAATGTACAATTTAAATAAACATTAAAAATTTATTGAACATCATATGTTTTGAAAGTTAATACTTTATACTGATTCTTGCACATTTAATGACATTATCCATTTTTTTTAGCTGCATCATTTATTTTAATTAAATTTGTAAAATATAATTTTAATTCGATGAAATGAAAGTAGATAAACATTTAGAAAAGTGTATATTATGACGCATTTAATACTTTTTTTTAAAAATTAGAATGAAAATAAATTATATGAGTTTCATGTGCCATTTTAAATATTGTTTAGTGTTTAGCCTTCAAAACTATTAATTTTTCAAAAAGGAAAGTAAAATAAATTACAATGAATTTTTCAATTGATTTTTAGGCGTGAAATTCTCCCGAAGCTAATGAATAATAAACATGTGAATTTTTACATTGCTAAACTGAGCGAGGGCGATACCTAACATGGCATCTCTCACTCACATGTGTCTGACAGGCTGCAACCTTAGCACAAGATGGAATGTGTAGCTTTATATATGTCGTCTCAACTTTACCACAGGATTTGTGTGCTCATGATGATACATTTCCATCTTGCGCTGTGGTTACAGCCTGCCCGACACATGTGAATGAGAGATGCCATGTTAGGTATCGCCCTCGCAGCTCACTGGTAGAGCCTTGGAACGTTAATCTAAGGGACCGCGGGGTTCGATTCCCGGCATGGACATTTTTCACTCTGTCGGTTTTACACTCAGTTTAGCAATGTAAAAATTCACATGTTTATTAAGAAAATAAAATTTGGAATATTTTTTAATGATTCTACAGAATTTTATATTGCATATGGAAAATATATATATATATATATATATTCTTTCCCGTATGCAAACTAAGAAGTGGTGCAATATAATAAAAGAGTAAAATAAAGAAAAGAAATTGGGATTTATCGAAAGAAAGAACATATTTCCAATTTAAAAATTCCCCTCTTGAATTTCCCACTTTGTTTTCACGTTATTTTCAAACTCTTTCAACACGACCTATCAACTAAGAACCAATAAAACCTTCAAACAAATGAAATATAAATTTAAAAGTAGTTTTCTAAGAAGCAAAATTAAAGATTAATTCGATGTCCAGCATAGTTTGTAAAAAGTGTTTTATAATCGCCCGTATTAAACAAGTGATAAAAGTACTTATCACTGAAGTACTTATCACTGGCCTAAGAACATATTTCAAAATTGAGATGTTCTGGTAATTATAAATATACTTTCTCATCCTTTCCACTCTACCTCTCAAATAAGAACCAGTAAACAGCTCAACACTCAAACAAATTACATATCAATCCAAGAACATAGTTTTCCCAGAAGTGACAGTAAAGATTAATTAGATGTCTAACATAGTTTGCAAAATCGTTTGATATAATGACCCGAATTAGAACAGAATATTATTGTTTTTACAGTTATTATCAGTTGGACTAAAGTTTATTCCGGTGTATAACACGCACCTAAAAATAAAGACTACATTTTTCGATTCAGACTACATTTTATCCCCCCCCCCCTCTTCTATGCAAAGAAGCTTTCATGAGATATGTAGTAAAAAATAAAATAAAGAACATTGAAAAGTTCGATAACTAGTACTTTTTATGTAATCTGAAAATAAACAGGATTTTTCTGCAAATATTTTTAGCATGCTCTTTAATTTGAACATGTCATTTCTTATTATCATCTTTTTTATTTTCTTACTTTGTAAACCTTCACTTTTATAACTACAGTTTTGTCATATACATTTATATGAAATATAATGAAACGATCGTATTATATGGTTTAGAACAAAATATAAATTTATTAAAATTGTTTCAAGTTCAGAATTAAGGTCCGATTCTGAGCACTGTCAATTCAGCTTAGATATTTTTAGTTTAGAAGTTAGAGAACAGTATTGTTCCATGGAGACAACGACTTATTCCGAAATTTTTAACGACAGCGTTCGTAATCAGGCAGTTAGTTTTAAAATAGACCTAACACTTATTCAGTCGGTGAAACCGCATAAAATTAAATAACTGTAGGAACACGCGACTTATATATAGTATATACACTGTTAAAAATTTGCAGCAAACTGTCCAGTCATATGACCGTTTTTGCAGAAAACTGTTAGATAACCGTAATTTAACTATATTCTGACCATATTATTACTCATTTTATGGTCCGAATATAATTAAATTACGGTTATGTAATTGTTTTCTACGAAAACGGTCAAATGACTGGACAGTTTGCTGCAAATTTTTAACAGTGTAAGCTTATAGAAATAATAATAAACTATTTCATCATTAAGTTTAAATTCGTTAAGTACTCATTTAAACACTCATTTAATAATTGTCTAAATCTGTTTTTTATTTTGTCTTTCCAAATGCATGAAAATCACTTGCATTTGGAGAAGAAAAAGTGTTGCTCGCCAAGTTGCGTGTCTTTGCGCCAAATACCCGAATGTATTTTACTATTATTATTTTATTTTATTTTAATTTTTTATTTATTTATTTTATTTATTTATTTATTTATTTATTTATTTTTTTTTTTTTTTTGCGGATTTTCTACTGGAATTCCGCAGCTAAATTTGACTGATCCTTTGTAATGTACATGAGTAGTTTCATTAATGCTTTTTTTTCTTCAAAATATTTTGAGTATGCGCTTTAACGAGAATTTCCCTGTCAGTACTTTTCAGTAGTCTATCACATAATCTTCCTATCATTTCCCTGCTTGTACAATTTTACTGTCTATTTTGCTTTGTACGATTGCTTTCAACCACGTGTTGACTCTGCACCTGATGAAAGATCAATTTTATATGATCCAAAAATGCAATCTTGTGTCTATTGTATTATATTTTTTCGTATCGTAATACTAACAAAATCTTCAACTTTATTTAACAAAGAATATATTCTTCGAAAAAAAAAAAAAAAAAAACACACAAATAATTAAAAAAAAAAAACGCACTTTCACCCTTATTTTAAACCAAACCACAGAGTAACAAAATCAAGACACTAGTTATGACGATCTAGTGTTCACTAAATACAATTTTAAAACGAATACTTTAATTTACTTATTTCTTGCACTCATTTCTTTTTCTGTTTTTTATTACGGAGCACAATATTTTGGAACTTTATCTGAAGTAAGTATAAGTTTATATTTTATAATTTTCACTTCTCTCTCCATCCAAAAATAAATAAATAAATGAACTAAAAATAAATATATAAAATAAAAAATAAAATAAAATAAAATAAAATAAATATATAAATAATAATGTCGATATAAACTGCACTTCTTATCACACATAATTCACATAATCGATTCTATTTTAATTCTTTTGGCATTATTATTATTATTTTAATTTGTACTTTTAGCCCGTTTTGAAAATAGAAGATATGTTTAAATGTCTAAAAATTTAGGTTCGGAGGAAATTAAAAAAAAAAATAAGATATTGATACAACAAGATTTTTAAGGAAAGGGGGGGGGTATAAAAGCTACAGTTTATACACTGGTGGAAATTGAATTATGAAAACACGGTTTTTTAATCAAAGCATTTATAATATTAACTAAAAATTAATGAATTTTCGTACATTATACATGCTATGTACAACAAATAATTTAGAAAAATAAAATTTCATACAAATTAATAAACTAAAACATAACATCAAATATTAGATTTTAGTAACTTATATGGGAATTGATTTATGAAATGTCACATTTGATTGAAATTAATAATTAGTAAAGCCGCCTTTATTCATTAGAGTTTCTTTTATTCTAGATGACATTGATAAAACAAGATTTTGGATGTATTTCTGAACAATTAGTTTCCAGTTTTGACAGATTGAAGCTTTCAAATCTACAAGTGATGTGTGCTGCATCCCATTGGCATAAACCATTCGAACAAGCTGTCCCCAAGCGTTTTCGATGGGGTTCAGACCAGGACTAATAGGTGGATGATCTAAATTCTAAAAGAACAATATTCTGTTCGTCAAACCAATATTTCATTGTATTTGAAATGTGAATACTTGCATTATCTTGCATGAAGATATAATCTAAACCATAATATTGCCATGCAAATGGAAGAAGTGAATTTTCTAAAACTAAACTATAATCAAAAGAGTTCTGGCGACCGTTTAAAAATACAATTTCACTTTTGCCATCATAAGCAATCGCTGCCCAAATCATCAAACTTCCGCCACCAAAATTTCTGCTGAATGTAGATTTCGGTTCTTTTCGGAGATCTCTCCAATAATACCTCAAGCCATCTGGGCCATCCAAATTAAATATTTTTTCGTCAGAGAAAAATGACTTTCTTCCAATTGTCACCAGAGTTGCCAAGTCTCCGGCTTTTTGCACACCAGTATTTTATTAGAGAAAATGTTGTTCTTTTAAATCGCAGAGTGCTCCGATGAAACAAGTCAACTTTTTCTGTGCTAAAATACTGGTATCCAAAAAGCCGGAGACTTGGCAGCTCTGTGTTACCCATTGCCATGTACTTCTCGCAATACTGCAAACGCATCTGCTTGTGACGCAGAAGTAACTTTGGACACGGCTTCATTTTCGACCATTTCAAGCTCCGTGAAGAATGTAAAATTTACCCATCTCTTCTAGAAGTAACAGGCAGGGATAGATCTGCACAAATCTGCTTTGAACTGTGACCAGCTTTCGATGCAAGTTGAAGAATCTCCCTTTTCTGTCTCTTGCTTAAACGTGGATTACCTTTTTTGTTAAAATTTTTGCCATATGAATGGATTTGCTGGATCTTTTTTATATTTATATATCACACCAACATATCTTTTAATTATTTTACTAATTTCCGGGACAGACTTTCCACATTCTAAATATGCGTCGATTTTACCTCTTTCTTCCTCAGACAAAATCTTTCGTTTACCCATCGCGAAAATTGTAAATGAAACGTATTGCTTTCACTGTACAACGCTTTTTATGTCTACTTTGCAGGTCACGTTACCTTGTTTTATGCAAATTTTTGTCACATTGCTTCGGAATAACCAATGAAATGTGATATTTCATAAATCAATTTCCATGTTCGCATATTACGAAAATTTAATTTTTGACTTTTTGTTTATGTTTAATATTATGTGTGAAAATTTATTTTTGTAACAGATTTGTCATACGTACTGTGTATACCCTATGAAATTTCATTCATTTTTAATGAATATTATAGAAGTTTTTGTCAAAAAACCGTGTTTTCATAAATCAATTTCCACCAATGTAGCTATAGCTTATCCTCTAGCTAAAGAGGATATACTAGCCATGAAGCATTTTGTTTCGTCATTTCCGCTTCTAGAACTATTGTAGTCCTATGTCCGACATAAGTAATGCTTTCATTACAAAAATCACGTATTATATACCTTTTTAGAATAGAGATATTTCGAAAACATTTTATTATTTATCAAAAAAAGAAAAGAAAGAAAAGAAAAGAAAATACAAAGAAAAATAAAATAAAAATAAATTAAACTAAAAAATATATCAAGTGTGTCCCTAAAACTTTAAAATGTGAACTTCCTTCATTTCGTAGGAAATGTTCATAAATAAGAATCGCCTTTGTAGATCCCACTATCAGTCCGATATTTTCAATTATGTTTCATATTTTATACCCTATCATCAAAATTCGAATCCCTTACAGCAGAAAGCTGTTCAGGAAAATATTACCTCGATCGAAACACGACAGTGCGTCTCCATTCTATAATCTTTAACGGCTACCCTTCTAAGCAAGGGATTGTGGTGGTAGGTATACATTACATATAGGGTTTGTGTCACAGAATTCTCGGATGCCGTGTAATACCGCAATTTTCCCAACAAGTCAACTGTTTGTATGTCACGAAATGGGCGTTTTATTATGAGCAGTTGAAATGTCACCCATTCAGAGACATTTTTATTGTCTCCCTCTCTGTCTGGATTATTTTTATTGATTAACAAATCGAAAATATCCCATTTAGCCCTCGAAAAGTACTTTCATAATTCTGATATTTTTCATCTGAAAGTCGAACATGGACGTCGTGCAGAACGAAATTGAGCGAAGCGCACATTTTTGAAACATTTTTGCATGTGGACTACAGCTTAAACCACCTTTTTAAAATATGAAGAATGCAACATGAAATAAGCTAAACGAAGAAATTTTTACCAAAAGCTTTGCGGCCAATACATTTTTTAAATATGCAAAATCAACACTGAAATGCAATAAATAATGAATATCAAAATTAAGAATTACGTTTATACTGTTTCTTTTTTTTTTTTAAATGGAGGATTGAAATATTTTTTTTATTATTTCAAGCAACATAGGAGCGTATGAAAAAAAATATATCATGGCAAAGGGGATTTATGGGAGAAGATTGAAATTCATAGTTTGCCTATTTTGTAGAAAATTTCAGCAGTAACATTGGTTTGTTTAAAATAAAAACGAAGGGTTTAGATAGAATGACAGTAGAGTAAGTCAAAGTTTAGTAACTGGGGAAATGAACGGTTTTGTGAAACTTGTTGTATTGCCGCTGCATTGAGTGGCCCAACTTGTTTTGCCCTCTAGCGACTCCCTAAGTGAACTATGATTTATTTGACTGGCAGTTTGAACAGAAATTAATATACATTCTGTGAAAATAGGGTTATCTCGATTTTCAAAATTTTTGACTTACTCTACTATCATTCTAACACTCTCAAATATATGTCTACTTGTAAAGAGGGAAAGAAAAAAAAAATGTAAAATCTAAACTAAACTAGATCGCGAGTCTTCCACATTTTCTGCTCGCAATCCAGTTTAGACTTAGCAAAACTGCCCAAAAAAAAAAAAAGTCATTTGAAATATTAGTGAAAAGAAATAAAAGTTAATTTTATAGAGAAAAAACTGTTTAGCCGGGAAAAAAAAGTATTTGACTGTCAAAAAACAGAAAATTAACGTAAAGAGAGCAGTGATTTTTTTTTTTTAAAATAACAAATTATTTTTTAGTGTTATTCCAATTTAATTTTTTTCTGTCAGTTTTACATGATTTTTGTATAGTGTTTAAATGTACATTTCTCGATTTAAAAATTTGCAACTGAACACTAACTCAAAATTATTTTTTTGTTTGCTTTATTCATTTACTTTTTTAAGTAGCAATCAACTTAAAAAATAAATAAACTAGTCGTTGGGGGCCACCGTAATACTTACCCATCATGTATATGTATAATGTAAAATATTAAAATAAAAATGTGTAAACTACTTATAAAATGCATTGCAATTCAAATAAAATCGTGGCTTGATGACGTCATAAAAAGGCTCGATTACTGAATTGCTTGAAAGAGGTTTTTCCTTATAACTCCAAAAATAATACTCCTATTAACTAGTGGTTTATTGCATCTGATTAAGCGTCAAATTTCCAATTAAAATATATCTTTGAAGTGAAATTTGGATGAAATACAGGGTCATGAAAAATCGAAGAGTGTGGAAAATAGGATTACAAATATCTCGGCAACTCATTATCCGATCGACTTCATGTTTTATGCAAAATTTGTTTTTTTATTGTTTTTTATATTTACTACTTAAAATAAACAATTTCGAAAATTTTTATATACCTTTCATCAGAATGAATATTTCGAGAGTCCGAAAAAAAATGTTCCGGTTAATCGAGGTTATTGAAATGAAATAGGCTTCTTCCCATTATTACATACTAAGTACATACCAAATTGCAAGTCTCTATCTCAATTTGTTCGGGAGATAGAGCGTTTACAGACACACACACAGACACACACACAGACACACAGACGGACGGCAAATTTTTTTTTCTAAAAATATGTTTTTTGGAATCTCCAGTGTCTGAAACGTGTAAATCCGTCAAAAAATTTTTTTCGATTTTCAAAACGATTACAAGACTTACCCTATACTACGTATGATGGGTAAGTAAAAGGGATCTTATTATCTCATTACTAACGAATTAAATTACTCTCATTATTAAATAGTTTCTTGCTACTTAAAAAAGTAGCAATCAACTTTTTAAAAAATAAAAAGGGATCTTATTATATGATTATTAACTTAATTTAATAAATGTTTTATTGTAGCTGTTATTTGCAAATTAATTTATGTAACACTAGACGTTATAGATCAACACTAGTAAAAATGGCAAAAATATGCGATACTTTTTCTTTTTATTAAATAACTAGCAGATCTGCAAGGCATTGCCTGGGATTACCTTGCAGGTTTTAAATTTTAACATGAAAAAAAAAAAATGTTTCCGGTACACCAATAAGGAGGAATGCTTCTACGCGCTAAATCCTTTAACCTTCCAGCAAGCGTCATGTTGCAAAATTAAAGACCCAGAAAACGAAAAATGTAAAAACGATTTTCAGGATTTTTGTTTTTAAATAGTAAATATTCATATTTTTTAAAATGAAAGGTACCGTTAAGATGACGAAGGTACAGGCTATCCGTGGATATTTTTTGTTTTTCATAAGTCCGTCCCGACTACGGTAAGAACAATTTTAAACTTCGGAGAAAATGAAAAATATGAAAACGACCTTCAGTAAAGGATTTTATTGAAAGAGTAAATATTCCTATTCCTATTTTTTTTTAAATAAAAGGTACCGTTAGTTCTTTGAAGGTATCGGCTATCCATAGTTTAGTTTAATTTAATTTAATTTAATTTATTTATTTATTTATTTTAGTATGTTTATCTGGGCAACTAGAATGGCAATTTTAAAATGCAAAAATATGTAAAATATGAAGAAGGCCTTCAAAAATTTTTATTTTTTTTTAAATGAAAGATACTTTCATTACCAAGAAGGTACCGGCTATTCGCAAGTTTCATTATTTTCTTATTTCCTTCGGGCACCGAGCGATCGTAATTTTAAATTCGAATAATAATAATAATAATAATGATAATAATAATAAGGAACATTCTCCTCCCGTCTGCTTGAAGAACCACGTTTTCCCAGATAGGCGTAAAAGCGAACGCCAGTACTCTCGAAGCTTATTAAAAATCGAATAACAAATTAAATTTTAAAAAATCTAATGAAAAAATTGCAATTGTGGCATAATTTCAGACATATAGATGCATTCTTGCAAATTCGTGTAAGTTGCAGCGGTCTCTTCAGAAAACTGCAGACAAACATACACACAAAGGGAGAAAAGTTGTCTTTAAATATCTACAATCTTAAGTGGAGTTTCACCCGCTTTACCGGTCGGTTTTTCCAAACGAACCTCTTTTAAGACCAACCTGGGTTTTAGAAGCCAAAATTAAATATATATATATATATAATCGCAATTAAGAAAGAAAAGAAAATGGCTGACTCTTCTTTATTCATTTTATGAGTTTGTATATTGCACTTTTATTGGCATAAATGGTGAACAACAAAACAATAGAAGTGGAACTTTTCAATTATTTAATTAAATAAATAACTAATTAAAAATCGGAAAACTTCTTCGAGGTGCATAATTTCATACATACAGTACCTTCCTGCCAAATCGTGCATATCTGCGCACATGCAAACACAGAAACACCTGTCTTTAATATTATATATTATAGATTACAAAATTACAATGGCAGTAGTTTTCGCAACAAATAAGGTAAAATCTTGACGATGTATTCTTTTGCCTGATCAGAGCCCGATTAAGGACATGTGGGGCCCAAGTTCTAGTAACTTTTCGGAGTCAGTCTCAAACCAGATAATAGCAATATTTTTTATTTTTTTATTTGGTGGGGAGAGGGGGGGGGGGAGTATTCAGTGGTTATCATTAGATATTATGATATGGTTACGAAGTTAATCAAAATCTTTTTTGATTTTGGCGGAAATAATTGCAAAGAACTGCATTTTTAATAAACTTTTTGTAAACCATTTTATTTATTTTGGGCCCCCATCAGCTGTGGCCCCAAGGCCACGGCCTAGTTGGCCTGTACGTTAATCAGGCCCTGGGCCTGATGATGTATCCTTTTCACCAGGCTTATCAAATCTTGCGTTCATTTTAATAGCAGACCTGCATCGTATATTAAGGTGATTTTTGCTTTTGATAAATCTGATAAACCTGTGCATAATTGCTGCCGAATTCTTATGTGTACAAATACCTTTTAAATCATTTAAAAAACGCATCTTAAAATCGTGTATATAAATGATTGAAAATAGTTTGCTGTAGAATGCATTCGCAAAAAAGTAAAATGATGTTATGATAAGCTCAAAACAACCTCAGTTAGTGGATCACAGTCAAGGTTTTTTTTTGTTTTTGTTTTCAATCCTTTATATAGTGTGAGTGCACCAGTAATTAACAATTTAGGGGAAATTTCATCAAGTTTTCTTTTTTTCTTTTTACAGTATAATTATTGACACATTTTTCTGCAAATATGTGTAAATATCAATTAATGCATGACGATTTGTAATCCGAAAAAAAAAACATCTGATTTTCTTTTTCTGCAATTTAAATTATTAACAGTATAAGTTGGGAAATGAGACTGCATTAGAAATGACCTCCTGGACCGAGTAATTGACCAGGCTGCGCTAGTAATTAAGCATTTCTGTTTCAGCGTAAAAAAATAAAAATAAAAATGTTCGTATTAAATTTACTGCTAACAGACAAATATATACCGGATGATCAAAAAGTAAGAAAACAATTTAAAAATGAGTAGTTCACAAACTAATGAAGATTGAAAGGTGCCGATTTCAATATTTAAATGCAAATAAAGTCCAGTAAAATACTTATTCACCCCCTGAACTTTTGAAATCCTGCAGATACAAACATAAACATAGTGTCTATGAACAGTAAAATGACCATGCCCTATTTAATAGACTGATTACAACGCCTTCTAGCGGCAAAGTAAGGAGGAAACGTGCCGATTTTTAAAACTATATGCGATCCGGGAATATAGGGAATTGTAAAACTGTACAGCAAACATCGATTTAGTATGAAAAGATATTTTGTAAACATAACTGTGGAGTGGAGAATATTACACGTACAACGCTCTTTTGTTTGCTGGAGATTTTTGGAATATTTACGTCGCGAAAGTTGTCTTAAAGGAACAACTAATTGCCACTGGGTGCAATTAGTGTCATTGCTCAAACTGTAGTATTCAATCAATAGTGTTTCGTATTTGTTTATTGAAGGTGATATTATCTCCCTTCTGACGCGTTTCATGACATAATGCTGTAAATCGAAAAAAAGAGAAAAAGAGAAAAAGAAAAAGAAAAGAAAAAGAAAGGAAAAAAAGAAGAAAAAGACAAGAAAAGTAAAGTAAAGTAAAGTAAAGTAAAAAAAAAAAGTTTTACGCGTACTATTCTTACCATTCATGTGTACAAGGTGTCTTTTTTACTAAATCGATGCTGCTATACAAATTTGTAAAGAACTCTGTTTTCCTGTACGTCCGTCATAGAGTTTTCGTGATACATACAATATACATTAATTGCTGAATTTGTCTTTAGAAGGCACTGTAAGAAATTTCATAGAAAAGATCATGGCCGCTTTGCTACATCTAGAGATTATTTTTAGGTAGATTTCGTAAGAAATACTACCTATTACATTCTCACCTAAGTTGGAAATTTTGAAAAATTTTTGCAGATCTACGCCGATTATGACTCCCAGAACCCAAAACCACCCCCAGTTCAAAACTTTATCTATCTATCTATCTATCTGTCTGTCTATGTCACTTTTTTATGGACACGATAACTGGAAAAATTCTGCATAAATCTCTTCCAAACTGATACATAAAATCAAGGGGCATAAAATCTCGGTCAAGTTCGGTAATGGGCAAAATCGAACCAGGGGGGGGGAAATGGGGGGCCTTTTTGTGAAAACAGAAAAAACGCCATAATTTCTTAATTATTGTACGTATCGAATCCGTTTAAAGTTATTATTACTTCTAGGAAAAGGGCCGAAAATTTATGTATGACAGATTTTTGATATAATTAAAAATGGCCCCAAGGGGGAGAAAAAAGGGGGGTTTTAGAAGAAAAAAAATCATAGCTTCGTCAATTCACAAGATATCAAATCCGCGTAAATTTATTATTAATCCTCTTAATATTATCTAAAACTTTTATATTGACAAGTTCTTTATAGGACCAACCGTTATAGCAAAAAAATTAAAAACAAAAAAATCCCTGCCGGCTCCGCTTGCAAACAAGTTATTTTTCGAAGTAGGCGGTTCCAACTCCCGCATCTTTTCGAAACTGATACATAAAATCAAGGGGCATAAAATCTCGGTCAAGTTCGTTAATGGGCAAAATCGAACCAAGGGGGGGGGGGGGTGAAGATATTGCAAATCGAAATTATTTATTATTCTTCGAATCAGGATCTACTTCAAACTAAATTTTCACTGTTTCTTATTTTTTATAAAATATTCTCGATGATATTACACATAATAAAAAGTTCAGTTAAATTAAAATTAAGAAATTTATTGTTACCAAGCAAAAGCCTGGTTCAGATAAAAGCTGGTTATACCGCCAGCCACTCGGTTCACGAATTACATCACATCTAAATCAGAATTAAAACTGAAAAACAACAAATGAAAGGGTTACAATAATTATTGTTGGCGACGCCTAATCTCGCCAATCAAAACAACAGAAATGGGGTTTTCACACACTGCCCCCGGATGAACAATTACTATTGTTCATAATTCAAATTAAATTTCTAAAAAATTTTAAACAACATTGATGAGATAAAAATAGAACATACTTACAATAAGGAGATTACACAAAAACAGTTTTCACAGGAGTTAATACTGAAACTAAAATATACAAAATAATGGGATTAGAAAACGTTAATAGTAAGAAAATGAAAATAAAATGTTCATTAGTTCATAATATCCAGTTCCAGTTTATAAATCAATTGGACTGGTCTTTTTATCACACCGGAAACAGTCTGAATGGCACAGGATCTAATTTTCGAATCTCTTCCTAAAAATAGTTCTGTTATTCGTCCACATTTCCACATGTGCTTTGGAGTTTTATCCTCATTAATCAACACAATATCTCCAACTTCGAATTCAGTTGGAGTTTTGACTGGAGCTGTAAAATTGGCAGAACGAAGTTCTAGCAAATATTCCTGTCTCCAACGTTTCCAAAAATGATTTAAAACTTGATCTCGATATCTCAAAATTTTTGTCAGTGTTATTTTATTCGATTTAGTTTCTGAAACACAATGAAGATCTGGTAGAGAATTTATTCGCTTGCCGATCAAAAAATGAGAAGGTGTAAGTGGAAGCGGTTCACTGTTTTCTTCATAGACATACGTCAATGGGCGACCATTAATCACAGCCTCAATTTCGGTCAAAGTGGTTTGAATTTCTTCAAATGAGAGACAAGATCTACCGAGAACTTTCTTCAACGGAGTTTTTACCGAACGAACCATTCGTTCCCAAAATCCCCCCCACCAACTGGCTCTTGGAACAATAAATTTCCAAACGATATTATTTTTATTAAAATATCGTAAAACTTCAGCTTTAGATATTCGGCTCCAAACTTCTCTAAGTAAATTATCTGTTTTGATAAAAGTTTTCGCATTGTCATTATACATAGTTTTACAAATTCCTCTTCGTGATATAAATCGTTTAAATGCTAAAAGGAAGGTTTCAGTAGAAAAATTCGTACATAATTCGAGATGAACGGCTCTAGTGACTGCGCACGTGAAAAGAACGATGTAAGCCTTTTCTTGACCAGTTTTTGTTTTGACATAAATAGGACCTGCAAAATCCACAGCACAGGTCTGGAAGGGGGGGGGGGATTCTATTATAGGGTCTTTAGGTAAAGGTGCAATTTCCTGCTTTCCAGGAGAAGCTTTAAATTTTGTACAAATGAGGCATTTTTTCAGTACGGATTTTATCAATTTTCGTGCTCTGATTATAAAATATGTTTCTCGTAAATGAGCTAATGTAGTTGTGATTCCATAATGGTAAACCTTTTTATGGGCATTCTGAATCAACAATTTTGTGAAAGTACTGCCATTTGGATGTATAAAAGGATGTTTTCCCTTTGAGAAAATTCTGAAAATTGTAATCTGCCAGATACAATCAGTAAATCATTCTCATCTAATTTTGGATTCAGATTATACAATGCAGAATCTTTATCGATGGGCTTTCCCTTTTTCAAAAAGTCAATTTCATGATTAAATACAGATAGCTGAGTTTGCTTTATCCAATAAATTTCTGCTTTTTCAATTTCTGGAGCTGTCAGCTCACCTGAAATTTTAGTTTTACTTTTGTTGATATTATTTAAAAATCTAAAGATCCATGCTGTGATGTTTAGTAATTTGGAAATATTACTAAAATTTTCTAATTTTAACAATGATTCTGGAGGTACAACACCTACTGTACAAGATATTTGGTCAGAACTCAACTTCGATGATTTTCTTTCATTCAAAGTGCTTTGATTTAGAAAGTTTACGTTAAATGGTGCCTTTTCAGGTTTTGGCCAACTGTCCTTTGGTAATGATAACCATTCTGGACCATAGTACCATAATTTATTTTTAGTGAGGTTATGTAAATTCTCGCCTCTAGTAAGAAGATCACTCGGGTTATCCTTACCCGGGATATACTTCCACAATTTCGGATCAGTCAAAGACTGTATTTCTACAACCCTGTTAGCCACAAAGGGCTTCCAATTATTGGCTGATCCTTTTATCCAATATAACGTAATAGTGGAATCTGACCAGATATGCATTTCCAAATTTTGAAAATTAAATACATTTTTTAAATATTTAGACATCCTAGCAGCTATTAATGCCCCCATTAATTCAAGACGAGGGATTGTCAAACACTTAATCGGGGAAACTCTAGATTTTGCCCAAATAAGACTGGTCATAATTTCATTATTACTTGTGATATATCGAAAATAAGCTACAGCCCCATAAGCCTTAGGGCTGGCATCGGAAAAAATATGAATTTCAATTGGGTCCGAAAATTCTAAGCCCTGCCGAAAATATTTGCGGGGAACCTCAAATTTATCTAAATGTTCGATTTCTGAACACCAATTTTCCCATTCACTTTTTAATTCATCAGGGAATTTTTCATCCCATTCCAATCCACTTTTCCATGTTTCCTGTAGCAAACTTTTCATACGAATAGAAAATGGTGCGATGAATCCAATCGGATCAAATATTTTTAACATGGCTTTAAGAACAACGCGTTTCGTTGGATTAAATTTCCATTCATCAGGAAAGGATTGTACATCAAAACGTTAAATATCCCAATTGGTATCCTATAATAATCCCAAAATCTTCAAAGAATTATTCGAATTTTCTTCTGAGTCACATAATTTATTTTCCTCCCATATTTTTCTAAGTTTAACAGAATTAGTATTGAATTTTCGCAAATTCATACCAGCTTCCCTAAAAATATCCGAAGCGGTTGATGATAGATAAAAAGCGTCTTCATCAGATTTTGACCCCGTTATTAAATCATCTACGTATAAAGATGAATTCAAGATCTTAACAACTTCAGGATGATCAATATATTTCCGAATATGATATCTAATCGTTGCAGCCAAAATGAAGGAACTGCAAGTTACCCCAAAAGCAGCTCTAGTAAATCTCAAAAAAGTTAAGTTATCATTTTCGTCACCAAACCACAAAAATTTTAAATAATCCCGATCCTCTTCTGATATCCCAATTTGAAAAAAGGCCTTTTCTAAATCAGCGCAAAATGCAATATTATATTTTCTAAAATTCATTATAACATCAAATATGTTCGGATTAAGATTAGGACCTGGGTATAAACAGTCATTTAAAGAATTTAAAAGCTTTTCTTTAGAAGAAGCATCGAAAACCATCCTCACTTTGGTAGTTAATTTATCCTCTCTTAAAACTGGTCTATCAGGCATAAAATACCCAGTCTCAATTATTCTATCAGGGCAGTCTTCTACAATTCCGGTAGTTTTTTGTTCCAATACAATAGCCTTATATTTTTTACATAAGTCCTTATCCTTTTCAAGTTTACGATTTAATTCGTTAAAACGATTCCTTGCTATTATAAAATTATTATCTACTCTAGTTTTCTCATCCTTCCACAATAAACCCGTTTCGTACCTATTATTTACAAATTTTAAATTATTCTTAAATTTATTCACAATTTCCTTATCCATATCTGAAATATTTTCATTTGATTGCGTAATACCCAAAGATTCAATTTCCCATAAAAATTTCAAATCCTCTCTCTCTATATTTACAACGGACAGATTTAAAACAGATGCGTATTTCAAATTCCTTTTTTCATCCTCATAGAACCCACATAAAGAGTGTCCGAATAAACTTTCACATAAAAATAGAGATTTAGTTATTTTCTGTACCTCTCCCTCGTGACAGATTTGATAAAAATAATCCGCTCCAATTAATATATTTATTTGAGAATCGCATGGCACAGCAAATTTCGACAACTTGTAGGGCGCCAATTTGTCTGTTATCTGTTTATTGAGAAGTGGGGGATGAATCGTTGCATTAGAAATTACGTCTGTAACCAAAGCCTCAATAAAAATGAAACGTGATTTGTCTTCAACATGAGATAATTTTAATTGCACAACATCATAAGTTTTTATTTGCGGCTTAGTAGCTGCAAAGGAGAAAATCTGAAGTTTTTCTCTACGAATAATTCGTGGATTTAATTTTGAAACTAATCGTTCTGTTACAAAAGATTTTTGACTACCTAAATCACATAAACATAAGGAAAGTTCAGAATTTATTCCAGATTCCCCTTTTACGCAAGCTGTTTGTAAAATAAGCTCTTTAAAAGAATTTTCATTTGAATTCACTTTACAATGAGAAATCGAAGTGATTACAGAGTCAGCTGATTTGATTTCTTTCGGGACAGTTTGATTAGAATTCCTATTTAAACAAACCGAAAAACGGTGAAAATTGCTATTACAAAATTTACATTGTTCAGAATTAAATTTACACTTGGCCGACACATGAATTTTTCTGAAACAAACAAAGCAACGACCATGGATGCGCAATTTATCACGTTTTTGAAGAATAGAACAATTTTTACATGATTTAGAATCGTGATCATTTTCACAAAATATACAAACATTTTTTACATTAGTCGCCAATGCAGAGGCTGAAGGAATGTCGCGTTTATAATTATTCAACTGTTTATAATTTTATTATACTTTGTATTTTTAGCACTAAAACTATTTTCGGAGTTCTGCAGTGTCATCGTAGCTTCTCGAGATTGCACTTCGTTTTCAATGAAGGAAAGAAGCTCTTCGATCTCCATTTTATCAGTATTGGCTCTTTTACGATTAAAATCTAGTGCTATTTCAAAAGGTATTAATTTCATTAAAATCGGGCAGAGAAGATGACCATAACTTCCTGACGTAACACCAAGAGAATTTAAATTTCTTATTTTTATCTCGCATTTATCATACAATTCTCGCAATTCTTTAACATTCGAAGCATTCTTTACCTGTTTTAAATTTAACAATTTGCTCATATGAGCATTGATAACTAGGTCGTTACGACCATAGCGATCTTTTAACAAATCAACAGCAGCTTTGAAATTTTCCCCGGAAAGTGAAAAACCTGCAACAGCATTATACGCACTGCCTCCAAGCAGGGATTTTAAATATACGAATTTATCAATTGGGGTTAAATTAGAATTCTTCTCAATAGCATTAGAAAATTGCCCCCAAAATTCGAGCCAAGAACTGCTATCACCAAAAAATTTGTTTATTGTCAGCTTCGGCAATTTCATAGATTTTTCTATATTTCCGTTTTGAGAGCCGGATTCATTTTTCATAAAATTTTGAAAAGCGTTATTTTGGTTTTGGGAGTTGCGTTCATTTAAGAACTTCGTTATTTTGTAACGCGATTCGATAATTTTTTCACAATAACTTTCTGAGCTTTCAATTTCTTTTTCGAAATCTGCATCAGCAATTTCGTCTTGTATGTCAGAATTTAGTTTTTTTAATGTTTCATATTTTTCATTTAACTGATCTTTACAAATATTTAACGTATCAAATTTATTTTCTAATGACATGGAGTCATCTTCAAGAATTGTACATATTTTAGTACCCAACTTAGTGGTTTGCGTTCGCAAACCAGCACGTTTCTTTTTTAACGTATCAATAGTGGTCATTTCAATTTTTTTTTTTTTTTTTTTTTTTTTTTTTTTTTTTACAGTTCAACAAAAAATATAAATTAGACTGAGCTTACCTCAAGTCTTCAGAGAACCATTTATCAAAAACAAAATCATAAATCCAGTGTAGACATCAGGTCGCGGGACGCCAGAAATGTAGATAATGCAAATCGAAATTATTTATTATTCTTCGAATCAGGATCTATTTCAAACTAAATTTTCACTGTTTCTTATTTTTTATAAAATATTCTCGATGATATTACACATAATAAAAAGTTCAGTTAAATCAAAATTAAGAAATTTATTGTTACCAAGCAAAAGACTGGTTCAGATAAAAGCTGGTTATAATACCGCCAGCCACTCGGTTCACGAATTACATCACATCTAAGTCAGAATTAAAGCTGAAAAACAACAAATGAAAGGGTTACAATAATTATTATTGGCGACGCCTAATCTCGGCAATCAAAACAACAGAAAGGGGTTTTTACAGGGGGCTTTTTGTGAAAACAGAAAAATCCCATAATTTCTTAATTATGATACGTATCGAATCCGTTTGAAGTTATTATTACTTCTAGGGAAAGGGCCGAAAATTGATGTATGACAGATATTTGATATCATTAAAAATGGCCCCAAGAGGGGGTGGGGAAGGGGGGGGTTTAGAAGAAAAAAATTCATAACTTTGTCAATTCAGAAGATATCAAATCCGTTTAAATTTATTATAAATTCTCTTAATATTATCTAAAACTTTTATATTGACAAGTTTTTTATAGGACTAACCCTTATAGAAAAAAAAAATCCCTGCCGGCTCCGCCTGCAAACAAGTTAGGTTTCGAAATAGGCGGTTCCAAGTGCCGCATCATCGCAAAAAGGTCATTTCTTCCGCAATTCCCAACAAACAGGCTCCCCACGGTCTGCGTCTTCGAAATCTACCTGTGCATGTAGGCCGAGCCGTCAGGGATTTATATTATTATAGCTGTCGACGTTTGAAAGTTAAGAGGATAAGAAAGGACATTACTGGATACCTTGCATATACAATCAATTTAAATACAAATACTAAAATATCACTAAAATTTTAAGTAAGGAAGTCTATAATTCTTTATAGAGTAACAATTTTAAATTTATTTTTATTTTTAATATTACAACGTTATTTTAAATAATATCTGACTCACGAAAAGAAAATATATATTGAAAAACATTTCAAGTCACTGCGCCATTTGCGAATTGATTTCTCACTAACCCATGTCTCTAATTTAATAATTTCAGCATCGATTTTTCTAATTTGTGCATGAAATTTTAATACATCATTAAACGAATTATCACCAGCTTTGTTATCATGAAAAGAGTTAGGATAACAATTAGCATATTTTTTCTTGAGGTGTTTAAAAAAGCCTTTTTGTCTTTCAAACCCTTTTTTTGGATTTGATTTTGATTTGTTGCATAAAATGTGTTTTTACTGCAGAAGTAAGGATTATTGAAGATCCAACTTTTCGTATAATTTTACTTTTTATTTTGTTTATTAAATTAGAATGGCGAATGTTGTGTCTTGTGGCACTTTTATAAATTTTTCTCTCTTTCTCTCTTTTTTCAGTAATTGCATAGTTCAAGTCCTCCTTAAAATACTTTTAAAATGTTTACGCTTACTCTTCTGTAACTGCAAATTTTATCTGTTCTTAAGCGGAGAACAGATTCTTATAACGTTATAACTTTATATTAAAGTGCTGCCTAATTTTATCCATATTTGTTTATCTGCGAAAATTAAATTCAATCTGAATCAGATTTTATTTTCATAATACAGAAAACAGTGGATATTATGTATACTTACACGTTCTAAATGTTTTGAGTTGCAACTACTTAAGGCTTATGTGAAAAAAAAAACTAAATTACTGGAAAATGCATTTAAACAGTAACTGACAAAGACAATTTAGTAAATAACCACACTGTTTAGTTATTGGATAAATCCCTTAATCCTGACTAAAAGTAACTAAATATTCCAAAACGAATAAGAATTTTTATGCGCATTTTGCTTCTCAAAGATAAGTATGAAAAATAAGCGAAAAGTCGGTGTTACATAATCATATAATAAAATCACTAATTATCATTAGAATAGAGATATAAATATAATGATCGTTTAATATAATGATCGACATTATTACTTATTTATTATTATTAATTATTATCATTTATTACTTTAATTACCTAAAAAATCAATAGAAATCTATATGCATAACGAAAACATATGCAATGAATCAGCCATTTTTGAATTACCTAAAATTTGGCAAGAGGTGTTTTTCAATTTTAAAACAATAAGGAGATATTAATTTTCACGTTTACAGTTGACTATTTTTAAGCATCTGTTTTTATTACACATATGATGTCGTGGTTTATGTTTTTCAAGTTTATTCACAAAAATTTTTGGGAGAATAGTTTGCTTATCGTGTAGATCTTGATTATGACGCCGTTTGTGCGTTCGCAACATGTCTATCATTATATTAAAAAGTTTTTATAAGCCTTTTTGTGTTCTGTTTTTATCACTTAAACTTTTATATGTATTTTAATAAAAACTCGGTGGTTTTCCATTCTGCTCAATTACTAGTGCAATTGACATTTTAATGATCCAGTAATTGACCAGATACTAATAACTACATTAATCTTTTTTTGCATACTAAAAAAATTCATTAAGCAAATGAGCCACATACCTCAATTAATGAGACAGGGGAATTAAATTGAACTTGATCTAAATAAAATGAACATACCATGGTTTCTTTCCTAATAGTGGGAGGATGTTTTTTTGAAGATTTGTGGAAAGCTTTCTAATTAATTCATTTTAATATCTAAGTAGAGCTTTAGTTGCAACTATAATTTGTAACAATGCATTTCTATGGATGTTATATACATTTTCTATTAACCAATATCAGTATATCCGTGCTTTATTTATTTATTTATTTTTCTGTAGTTTTATGTCTTGGTGGTCAATAACTAGTGCACTCACCTTTATAATATTATATGCTTTTAAAATACGTGCTTAAAACACTGCAGAACGTATTTGTACATCTATTATAAATGCTTTAATATTTTTTCATAATAAAAATTTAAAACCCGTTAAAAATTATAAACCCATTTAGTAGAACTTTATATAGTTTTTAATTTATCAAAGTAATAATGAAATGACATTAAACTGAATCCATTAATTCAACAAAATATACTAAACATATTCTGTCAAGAATGGGAAGCAGCTGTGAAAAAGGTCTTAAATCCGCAGAAAATTGCAGGCATTAACTCATAACTTGTAACTATAATCCTCTTAACTGTTACAAAATGTGATTTTAATCCTCTTAAACATTATTTAAAGTCACAAGATATTTTTAGCTCCAAAAATTCGCTGAGCAAGAAAAAGACATTCATATTAATCCCATTATTCTGTAAATTTTTATCCTATTATTGAGTTATTTAATTATAAATAATAAAAATGAAAGTTCAGCAACAGTGTTAGCCAAAAATGCAACGAATAAATATTAAATAACGTCAATATGATTTTTTTTTTAAAAGGCCTTAGATTCATGCTTGCGAAAGTAATGCGGTTTTTCTTACAATATTACGGTTTTATATAGTATGTGATTTATTTATAAAGTTCTTACCCTTTTTTTTTTAAATATAAACTAATATTATTATCTGTTTCATTTCATTTCAATTTTATTATTACTTCCTTACTATCTTTTTATACTGAAAACTATTTAATAAAAATTAAGGTTCTTTGTATATTGAATAAAATGCTTTCAAATTTTTACACAAGATAATTTTTGAAAGCACTACTTCATTTGATCTCCTGACTGTAAACTTCTCATGCAACATATAATAAATAAAATAAAATAAAATAAAGCAGTTCAGTATTTTTTTTTATCTGCGATTTTTTGTGGCATTTTAAAACCACGCATCTGGGAATAATTGATACAATTTTTATTAATAGGGGGAAAGTGACTATGACTATGCCTTGATACCTTCTCTAAAATTCAAATAAAAAAATTATTATTTGATTTTTTTTAAAAGAAATTTCATTAACTGAGTGGAATCCGTCTAAAATATGCAGACTGTTTTATATATGAATTTCTCATATACTATCAAGATGGACACACTGAGAAAAATGACACTTTTATAGCTAAGTAAATCGATGTTTTTATTTTGTTATGAAACTTTTTTTTTCAAATATGACGAGCCAGTGCTTTCAATTCTGAAATACCAGAACTACTAAGAATATTGAAACATTTACATACTCAAAACTGAGCACATAGAGGTCAGTTCATACTCATTTTTGAAACATGGATATACTCAAAAAAGATTAGAATCAGTTCAAACTCTTTTTTTAAACATGAAAATACTGCAAAAGGAGCACATGATGTTTTATTCTTGAGTGTGTGCATGTTTTCAAAAATGAGTATATACATTAAATTAAAGTCTAATTAATGCTTAAAGTGATATGAACTTTTAGCATTAATTAGACTTAATTTAAAGTTAACAAGTGATTTTATTACATTATGAGTATATACTGTTTCAAATTTGAGTAATTTTGATTAAGAGTCATTTTGATTGTGCGACATACTCATATTTGAGTATTTTTTGCTCAGTTTTGAAAATTTTGTTTTTAGAGTGCACGTAATATAAAACATAATGTAAGCAAAAATTATTCTGTGTATGTAAAACATAGAACAGAATTGAACAACGACGGGTAGAAAAGGCTAAAAAACTGTTAAAGCATTTGTGCTACAATTCGTGCAGAAATTATGTGACACATTTTGTATTTTCGAAGCTTGGGCGATAAATTAAGCGCTACGTCTTGTCAAAAGGGTTTGTTATAAAGGTTCATCTTATTTTATTATCCAAAATTTACACGGGTGTGTGTAAGTGTGTGTCTACATGTAAGCACGGGGAAAGTTCTATAATCGGATCCATAGCCAAATGACATATTTTAGAGCGTGTGATCTGGAGTATAATTAACTCCAATGTTATAACTTTCTTGCATTTGTAACTAGAGTCATACATTGGGTCGGGTGACCCTATTTTACCAAGCCGTGGTTCGAGTCGGTTTGGGTTGGCACTTATTGACGCTAACTGTTTCGATTTCGGCGTTTGTGGGTCGGGTTCAGGTTAATCCGATTTAAAAGGAAAAAGATGTCCATAATATTTTTTTCACACGAAAAAACATATGTTTAAATATGAATAAGTATATATATATATGTGGGATTATGATGAATAACAGTTTCAACACAACAGAAGATTCTTTAAATATAATACAAACAAAGGTTTAATAAAATAACAACATATACAACTGAGGATTGGATTCAACTACAAATATATAACTAGATTGATATTTATGAACGATACAAACTTCCGTTATCTCAATAAAAACATACTTAGCAAGCTTCCCAGAGCATCGCATACGAATTCAGTCAACAACCATGACTAAAATGTATAGAACACTTGCTCTTGCTTGCATGCTTTTCTTCTGGCATTGCGTGAACTCATCTTTGTGCTCGCCTTTTTCAGCTCGTTGATATTATTAATTCATTGAGTTTATATTATTGTTGTTGTTACTTGTCATGATACCCACACACACACACACATATATATATATATCGAAATAAAATATCAAATTGATATTAGAAGTAAAACTGTAGACTTTTTTTATAATTGTATTTAGAAAAAGGGGGGGGGGGTCTTTTGTTCTTTTACGGTTTAACGCCGTCGAAAATCATTTTGTGGATTTTCGAGTCAGCTATAACAACTCGTGCAGAACTCTAGTTGTAATCACATTGTTGCCTGCATTGTTACGACGTCTGCGTTACTAACGAACACGTTTGTGATAGACGGATATAAAATTGCACAAAATGTATGTGCAAAATGAAACACTGCTGTGCAAAAAATAATCTAAAGGAAATTCTAGATTTTAATCTGAAGAAATTTATGTAATTATTTCGCTTTACTTTTATAACCATTTTAAACATAGATTTCTCCTCCCACCACAGACTAGAATCAAATACTTCAAATATTAATGATATATGTGCATTAAATACAATTCAAAAGGTCAAACTCCAATCTTAATTTAAAACAGATTTTAAAAAGAGGGCGATTATATGCAAAGATAGTGAGATTAAAAAATTCTGTTCTATTTAAATAAATGAAAAGTGTTGATACTTCGCCAGGAATTAACACCGTTTCAGAAAGTAAACAAAATCTCATTAATCTAGATTAGCATTCTATTCACATAACGTAAGACAAATCAATTATTTTCGATAAAAATCTCGTTTATCCGAAGTTGAATCATAAAGTTTAGTTTTAGCTGAAAGGATTTCTAAACAAATTCCGCAAGCTAATGAAAAGAAAATAATGAATTCTGGCTGAATAGACCACTTGCATGATTAAGGGAGCAAGCATAAAATAATAAACAAAAGGAGAAAAATCTGATTAAATTAATTAGTAATATTTTGAAAGAAGGACATCTCTCTCTCTCTCTCTCTCTCTCCTTTAAAGTCTAATGACACTTTTGTTTGATTTTATTGTAAACTGTTCTATAATAACAACAGGTTTATCCTTTTTTACGAAAGGATATTTTAACAATCATACCCTTATCCCATTTGTATCATTGGCGCAGATATGCGTGCATTTTAGGAATTTCTTTATTATTCAGAAATTTCGAATTCATACCAGAAATTCTGAAGTAATTTCTGCATTGGCAACACTTGACGATGAAATTTCGGTTTTGCGATTATTGCTACTGCAATTTTTTTAATTTCTAAACATCGCATATTTTCAATTTTTACACCGTTCTATAGGTGAAAAAAAATCTACTTTCATATGCAGTTTATTTGAAAACTGTATCGTAATTTACTTATTTATAGTAGCATTTAAATTAAATTTCAAGCGTGATTAAAAAAAAAAATCTATCTCTATCGCTTGCAGACGATTACAAAATATTAATCCGTTTGTACTTTAAACAATATAAAAAGTTCAGCGTTTGTTTCCCTAATATTTCATAACGAAATTAAAATTTTATTAAGCAATAAATAAAATAGTATAAATAAAACACAAATTTACCAGACATGTAATCGAAATATGCGCTTAAAACCGCTGAAATTATCAGAAGATTAAAAAAAAAAACTACTGTAAATAACGAATTTTTTAGCGATTTCTTCAGCTATTAACTTCTGACACGAGACCAATACAAAATTACCGCTTTTAATAAATTTCAAAATTTCATTCAACTATATAACTGACATATTATCATATAAAAATGCTCTTTGGTGTTGTTAGATGGCAATCTAAAAAAATTATTAAATGTAAAAAATCTATTAGAGATTTCAATAAAAAAATAAATGGCTTTCACGTAACTTCTCTATCCCGGGAAGACCGGGTTGGATGGCCTAGTATGCGCTAATGATGCAAATGGGTTAAGTGGTAGTTTGTGTCCATTGCAATACTTTCTTCTATATTGTTTTTATATTTTAATTTAAATAACTCATTTAAAAACTATCAATTAAATTTGGAAATACAATGCATTTATTCACTGGTTTAAGTTATTGGTGAATTAACAAAAGCACCTTACAATAGCTAGAGTTTATAGATTCATGTACATTCAAAAGAATTTCCCTCTGCAATTGTGTGGATTTCCTCACAAATATAATATTAGGTTGCTTTTAATACAAAAAAGTATAAAGCTACCTATTGCAGCCGTTCAAGCAGTTCCAGAAAATTTCGATATATTTTCACCGATCATGACCCCCAGACCCCAAAACCACCCTCCATTCAAATGTTGATATATATCTGACCTATGTCATACGATAACGCTCGTATTTATAAATCAATTTGGATGAAACTAATTGTGTGTATTAAGCTTACCAATGTCCCGACCGAGTTCGTTGGCCAGCTTGGTCCGCCATCTTGTTTCAAGATGGCGGCCACTTAAAGATTTAATAAATATTTAAAACTAAAATAAATATACAAAAAAGTTAAAAATTCAAATTTATTTTTTAATTAAGTGTTTGGCCTTGATACAAGGATTCCAGAGCATTTTTTGTTTTACCTCTATCTTAAAAAATGGCTGAGATAGAGTAGTTTGAAATTCTAGGGTGGCTGACATTTTGAAACAAGACAGCACATTACAAAAATTTTCATTGTTGTAATCATTTTCCCAATCATACGCATAAAACTAACACATGGGCTGATAAGTTCCCGGTCTAATAAAGAAAACATAGCTTTTTAATAAAGCTTTATAACTTTATAACTTTAATAAATAACATAACTTTAATAATAAATAATAATAATTTAATAATAATAATAATAATAATTTAATAATAATAATAATAATTTTATAATAATAATAATAATTTAATAATAATAATTTAACAATAATAATTTAATAATAATAATTTAATAATAATAATTTAATAATAATAATTTAATAAATGAATAATAATAATAATTTAATAATAAATAACATAATTTTATAACGAAAAAGCTCCAAACAGTGCTCAGAACTCGTTGTTCTTTTTCGTCAAAAGTCAACACGCGCGGCAGCCACTTTCACAACAGCTTTTTCATAGGCAAATGTTCATTCAAAATAAAACCTACACGTTACTTGGATATCTTCAGAGTCTGAGCTATCTCCTGCAACTTCACTTTACGGTTCCCCAAAACGATTTTGTGGACTTTTTTTATGTTTTCCGGAGTAACCACCTCTTTTGCGTGGTGCATCACTGCGGTCCATACGACCACGTTTAAATTCAGCGAACCAGTCAATGCTGGTTGATTTACCTGGTGCAGTGTCCGGATAACGCTTATCAAGCCAAACTTTTGTTTAAACGGTGTTTTTTCCCATCAAATAACAATTCTTGAAATTCTTGTTTATCCATTTTTTTGTTTATCAACAAAGTCGTTCAACTGAAACCACTCTAACGTTTTATCCACACAGCGAATCGTCATGACATTTTTTCTGCTACCTTTTAAAGGTTAGTATTTACTAAAAAAAAAACATCGGTTCGGCGATTGCAACGCTATCTGTGTGCCAGACCGGGAACTTATCAGCCCATGTGTTATATATTCATATCCGTTAGCGCCAACTTCTCGCCAAACTTGGCGACACTTGGCGAAATATCGCCAAATTTGGCAACCAAAATAAGTCTTCAATAATGAAGCCAATTTGGCTATAGCTCAATAATTTGGCGAATTTCTTATTTTAATTCAGTATTAACGAATCTTTTCTAAACATTTTCTTTGCATTTTAGCTTGCTGCTTTCGTGTAACATTAGCTAAAATTTTAAAACGAATATATAGGAAAGCTACCTTTTCCTCCCGGTACAGGCCGAAAGGACTTTTTTATTTAGAGTTTGGTTACGCTGTAGTTCTCTCATTAAGGTAGTGGCGTTCGCTTGTGAGTGTCATCTGCAAATGATTTCCACTTTGAATTTCGATGATGTGATACCGATGACTACAGTTATGACGTGACTGTATTTTGTGAAGCTATAATTCGATATATATCCACGCTGGACATTCGGCGGGAGCCAGTAAGTTTAGCCATTACGATGCAACTATTGTTAATAGGTGGACAATTGTTGGACGAATCGATATTGGAATGTGGTTGTTGAAAGGTGGTATTAGATGCCGACGAAGTGGGTTCATGAGAACTGTGAGGAATGCTTATCTTAGAAGAGGGATCACGCGAGGAAAGTGTTTGGTAGACAGGTCTCTGCTTCCTCGTTGCTAGAAGTAATGGATAGTTGAGAGTCTACAATATTTGCAGTATTTTGTGATCTGGCTACAATAGTTTTAAGTTGTTAATCCATATTTTCTAGTTGTGTATCATTATTATGCAAAATTTCAACGATGGCTTCGAGATCTTGAGTGTTAGAGATACTTGCGGTGAGATCAGCAATGATCCTCCTGAATTAATTTAACTGCCGCACCCCAGCCAGAAGAGATTGTTCTAGAACATTAATCACATGCCTTGTGGACAAATCAGTTTCTTGTATTTTTTCAAGTAATTTTCTGACAGTTTTAATTTTGCAATTAGAAAGTTTTAAAAGATTCTTGTCCTTTGAAATTTTAGTCAGTACTTTATTTGCTTTTTCTACTATTTCTGAATCAGTAATCGGTTCATCTGAAGTATACAGCTGATGGCTAGATGGCTAGCGCTTTAGTAATTTTCAGATTATATTTACGCTTCGGATCATTTTGGGGTTTAAAGATAGCAGTAGGAGATGTATCAGCGTTTTGTCCATAAGCTGATTCAAAATCTGACGAGGTTAAATCAGACATTATGAAGATGTGAGACTAATGAGAAAAATAGACTAATATTTATAATTAAAATTAGCAAAAAGCTAGATGAGAACACTTGGCTTAATTCTTAGAATGAAAGTAATAGTCCATGCGTAACTGTAAAAAGAAAGGCGAAAGTAAAAAACTAGAACTTTTTAACTTTTTTTTAAACTTTTTATTCAATGGATCCAAAATTATATTCCGCACAAATAATCACCTGGAAGCTATCATAAGAGAGTCTCTAGAAATAATATCTAAAAAAGAAATAGTCTGTAACGATGTATTATCATATGATATCAACGCAGTCTGGAATGAATTAATACATCATTGATTACCTTTCTCATCCCACCTTATATTCCAAACCCTTGAAGTAAAATAGTTTATTCCGGGCAAGCAAGAAAACGGGAAGAGACAACAACTCAACTGAGCAATTAGTTTTTCACTGATGATGACCGAGTTGTTCGGTTGAAAACGTTTTGAATTTTTTAAAAGGACTTTAATGTGATTTTAAATGCTTTATGTATGTTTTTACGCACCTTCAATCAATATATTTACATTTAGTTGTATCTTTATGAATTTTAGAAAAAAACTAGAGCTCGAGAACTCCGAAAATGACAAAGATAAAATTAAAAAGAAAGAAAGAAGCCAAACATGGGTAAAATGTAGAAAGAGTAAAAAAAAAAAATAATATTTTTGAATTAGAAGGGGGAAGAAGTGATGTTAAACCACTTGTAAAACCTGTTGAAAAACTTGTTGATCTAAAATCGGTCCACGAAAAAGATTAAGAGAATGCACTATTAATAATTACCAACAATTAGTTGAGAGAAAACAAAATAACGTTCTCATGATGAGAAAGGGAAAAAAGACTTAGATGTGTTCACCATATCGTATTCAAAGTACAGCAAAATAAACATTTGAAAATAAAGGCCCTTCTTTCAAAGATATCATCTCATTCATAACAAGACCTAAAAGTTACAAATAATAAGGACGCTTTTATTCTCATATGAAACTCAGTATTTAAAGTAAGTGGGACTTAAGGGGCTAAATAGTAATAAAACGAGTGGGTATTGCATATAATAATAGAAATATTAGAAATTTAGTAATTGACAAGTGAGGAAGCAAGATACAATTCTCTATGTAATATATCTTCTCATAAATAATATATCCGGAAATGGTATAGTAATGACGCAGCAAGGATTAAGTATTGAATTTCCTATGCGATGGTGGTAAAATCAGCTGAGACCTTAAACATACTTATATACAAAAATTGGAAGAGGTAAGGAAATTTTATACCATATAAAATATTAAAAACTATAAAATAGGGGACACCTTTGTGCTCATGTGACTCACATGATGTGACGCTCATGTGAAAAACTCATAATAAAATATGTTGAACCGTATACCTTTTCGTTGACAAAACAGTCCAAGTTGACGTAGCGTGGGTTAAGTAATGAATTTCTTGTGGAATGGTAATAAAGTCAGCTGAGAACTTAGACATGCTTAGATACAAAATTTGAAAGAGGAAGAGTAATTTTATATATAAGATAAAAATACAAATCTGAAAAATTGGGCCCAACTTTGTACTCATACGAAACTTAAAACTTAAAATAGGTAAAACTGAAGGAGTTAAATAGTTATAAAGCAAGAAAAAATTACGTATAGTAGTTGAAGGATTAGAAATCTATGAATTAGCAGGTGAGAAATAGATCATAATACACACGTGATTGAGTAGCCCAAATCGCGTATCAAGGGTTGAGTGAGTAATTTCTAGTATTATGGTGTGTATTCATATGAAACTTAGAGTTTAAAATAAATGGAATTCAAAAGGTTAATTAGTTATAAAGGAAGTATCAGGTAACCAAAAAAGTTCTGTCGTTTTTATGAAATGGCAAACGTTAAAGAATATTACACGCAATGGATAATAGATGGCGCTACAAACGCCGAAATATGTTAATCAAGATGTAATCCAGAGTCATCATATATAAAGAAAATTGGAATGGTTATCTCGTAACAGTAGAAAAATGAACGTGAACAGGAGTACTCCAAACTGTATAATCCGTGCTTGTATGTTGTATGAGTTTAAACTTGGAAGAAATGCTGTGTACACGGCCCAAAAAATATGCCAAGCTTTCAGAGAAGGTTGTGTCAGCATTCTCATCCCCCAAAGGTGGTTTATAAAATTTGCTGCTTGCGATGAGTCGCTGAAAGATGCCCCACGAGCAGGGCGGCCATATGTCATTAATGATGAGGAATTACAGGCTGCATTAGAAGAAGATTCCACTCAAATCTGTCAGATGTTATCAGAAAGGTTCGCGGTCTGTGTTGAAACTATCCGTTTACATTTGCATCGTGTGGGAAAAGTGCACAAGCTAAGCAAATGGATATCTCATCAATTGACACCTGCCCAGAAGCTCGAGCGCCTGAACATTTTTTTGAGGTTGCTGCATCACCATCAAATGGAACCATTTCTTGCCCGTGTATTAACATGTGATGAGAAGTGGCTGTTGTACAGCATTCTCGAAAAATCGCATCATTGGTTGTCAGCCATTGATGCTGTGCCACAGACCACCAAATCCAAGATCCATCAGCAGAAGTTGTTATTGTGCGAATGGTGGACAGCAAATGGAATTGTTCACTATGAACTGTTATCATCTGGTCAGACGATTACTGAGAATGTCTATAGTGGCCAACTCCGTCGAGTTCACCAGTCCTTTTTTTAAAAAAGCCAGCTTTGGTGAACCTTAAAGGCGTTCTTTTCCTAATGCTAGGCCGCATGTCGCGCGTGTGACCTCTGACACAATTCAGACCCTTGGATGGGAACCGCTTTTGCACTCTCCTTATTCCCCTGACATTAGCCCTTCTGACTATCACTTATTTTGAAGCCTCGATAATAATCCGCGCAATAGACAGTTCAGAAGTCGAGAGGCTATAGCAACGGAGTTAGAGAACTTTTTCAACTCTAAAGATCGTCACTTTTATAAAAATGGAATTTATAAGCTTCTTTCCCGTTGGGAAAAGGTTATTGCATGTGAGGGTGGTTATTTTGATGAATAAATTGTATTCTTTCCGATATATTTTGCTGCTTGTTTACTTTCACCTTAAAATGACAGAACTTTTTTGGTTACCTGATATAAATTAAATATAGGAGTATAAATATTAGAAATCTATTAATTGACAGATGGAAAACTAGATTCAAATCATAATGTACACTTTCTCTATGACAAAATAGACCAAGTTTACGCAGAAAGGCATAAGTAATGAAATTCCTATGCAATGGGGGTAAAATCGGCTGAGACATTACCATACTTGTATACAAAATTTGAGAAAGGGGAGGGATTTTGTACCATATAAAAATATATGAAACCAAAAAATAGGAGACACCTTTGTATTCATATGAAACTTAAAATTTAAAATAGATGAACTAGTTAATAGGTTAACTAGTTGTGGGAGCAGACTACAACAAAAGGTTAAATGGTATTAGGGCAGACTCTGTCCAAAAAATATGCCAGTGCATCAATATTCGTGAAAATAGACGCAAACTTAAATAAAATTATCAAGAACAAAAAAAAGGCATCTTCACAATTAGAAATAAATACAGCTTTTAAGGGCTGTCTCGCAGGGGTCCTGTTTAGAGCCCTTGCTTTGGTCCATAGTTGCAGATAAAATAATTAAAGAATATAACAGAATTACACGATTCATAATCTTTTATGCGGATGATTCAGTGGTCCTTGAGGACGCTGATACCAGACAGGCACTGGAAACCAGGATCAACAGGTGGGTGCCTTACATAATTTATTTTAAAATAGCTTATTTAACTACATAACTACAGATCTACAGCTTTCTTTACGAGCTAAGAAGTCTACATTAATTAGTTTTGGCCTTTTTACTCTTCCAAATCTTTAAGTTACCTGACATTTCGATCTCGTTTAAGAACACCATCACGTTGTTGGGTTTCGTTACCCATGCTAGGTTCACTTGGCTCGAACATCTAAAAATAGTCCTGAACAAACTTCTAGACTTCATTGTTAATCTTAAAAAGATCGGATGTAGACATAATGGACTATAAGCTGAATTTTTAAAACTAAAGTGTTATTGAAAAAAATAAATCTCTTATGCTTTTGAGGTGTGGATTCCAGATTTAAAGATACCAGCTCTAAAAAGACTGAGTTCATGCCAGCGGTTGGATTTACTGTCTATAACAAAGGAATGTTGCTATGTATCTACGGATGCGTTATGCGTGATTGCTGGTGTTCCTCCAATCCATCTTGCATTGAAAGATAGAGCAGAAGATTGAACTTTCTAGACGGGACGGGTATGATTGAGAAAGAGAAGGTATCATTATATCTTTGCAAAGAGCCCACTGCTGAGACATAATTTTATATTCAATCGTGATCGGTCTTTGAGATGGAGCTTATTCATAACATTATTTAAGGACATTTACTTAAGGACATTTACTCTGAGAGAAGGATATATACTTTTGATTTTCCATATTATTACAAAATTCGAAATAATCGGAGGATTGATTCAGTCATTTCGGTGGTTCTGTCTTCAAGTTCTCCTATTATTTATACTGATGGCTCCAGGATGGAACACGGTGTGAGTGCATCATTCACGGTTAACTATAAAAACCAATTTATTTTTGATAATCGACTTAGATTGCGAAAAGTTAACTGAATTTATCAGGCAGAACTTCTTTCAATACTGCGTGTTGTTGACTGGTTTCTTAGCAGAAATTCTGACGAAGTGATATTTACTCACACAGTAGCTCGTCAGTGCACGCCCTGTTTCGGACTTTTCCTACGAATTGTATCGTTAAGCAAATATACGAAAACTAATTGCCAGTTCAAGAGTTATTAACATTGGATGGATTCATGGGCGAATTCACGGTAACGAGCGCGTTGATGCCTTGACAAAAGCCGCTGTTGACAACATTACTCTTGTTTTTGATGATCGAGTCCCCTACCCAAGATAATTTCGTATTACATATTACAGAGACAAAATTATTAACAATTGGAAAATGGACTGGTCTAATTCAGACAAAGGCAGGGATACTTATCATCAGATCAACAAAGTGAACACGGACTTTTTGTGCAACCAGCAAGTGCTGGTATACTATCTGACTGGGCACGAAAGCATCCCCAGTTTCCTCAACAAAATTGGTAAAAGGAATTCTGATCATTGTGATAAAAGCCAGGCTGTTGGTAATGTGACTCATTATATCTTTGCAAAGAGCCCACTGCTGAGACATAATTTTATATTCAATCGTGATCGGTCTTTGAGATGGAGCTTATTCATAACATTATTTAATCGTTGGAACTTTGAGGCACCCATTGAAAATTACAACACCCTAAATGACTTGCATTCTTTTATTAGATACAAATTCTGATGTAACAATATTTCTCTCGTCTGTGAACTATTTTAGATACTGTAATGGCTATTTCCGGACTGCTATGTACTAACTCAGAACATTGTGCACCTATATAGTAACATATCCTATATTAACATTACACACCTCTGCTGTAACTCCCTGTTTAGGATAATTTGTTCAACTACTTGTTAGTATCTTCTTTTTATTATTTTGATGCTTTTTGTTTAACGTTTAAGAGGCGCATGTTGATTAATTATATTCAGGCTCAGTTATTATCTAGTTAAATGTACTTGCTTTATAATAACTGTTTACTATATGTATGTTTTATTTTACAATTAAATATTTTTTATAGGTTCGTCAGACAATTGTAACTAAAATTGTCATTGAAATATTTCAGTTATCTGATTTGGTCTAGTTACTTTTAGTTTTTGCCATTCTGTTGGTTAGTCAATGATTTTAAGTTAGTGTGGTTAAATGTTTTTGTAAATAGTTCTTAATCTGTATTACTGCTATTGTTTCTTTTATCTCCCTGCGTGAAGATTGTGGATGTATTATCTTTAGTTCTGTAAAATGGGATAGTGTTCCCATTCTTTTGTTCTTAATTAACGCCCACTGTCTGGGCTTGTTCCCTTGCTATTGAGTTTGTTGGATGGTGTTAGCGAATTTACTGCCGGAGCGTTATGGCCGTAAACCTTCGGGTTGGTTCTCCGGCTGGGTGTTTCTGTTTACTTAGACACGGACATGGTTCGTTGTGCTCACAGCCATTAGGTAGGCCTCCCTGCCTGGTCAGAACTTGTTTACTTACACTTTAGTCTTGTTTACTTACACTTTTGACATAATCTTTCATCTTATAACACGGGGAAGTTTTGTTACATTATTCTGAATGTGTTGGAAAGTGTTTCATAATCTATGCTTGATGCATGATTTATCTTTGTTGTTTTATATAAACGTTCGATGTGGCAGTGTTTCGTCACTCTTACAAATGTCTCACCAGAAAATCGTCTCTTACCATATGTTTAAGAGCTTGTTCACGTCGATGAAACCAAGTGCAGTGCTGATTCGAGTTGTAAATTGAGGAATGAATTTCAAAAGCAACAAATTGTAAATCAGATCTTTAACAAAATTCCATGCACTGAAATCAATAAAATTGAAAGATCTGATGAACACGGTGGGCACGGAATATGTCACCAATATAAACTTTCATTTATTAGAAGAGTTATTTTTTATTATTTTATCACTGCAGCATTACCGGTAGTCATACGCAAACGTAGGATGCGTATGACTACCTCCAATAAACATAACACAATGAACACAATGGTTCACGTATTTGAATAGTTTTTTTTTAATAACTGTGTATATTGTTATTGCTGTAAACTATTAAACTGCTGTCTACAGCCTAAACTTATTTGCAATTAACTTTTGTTAACGTTAAGTCTTAATCTGAATACGTAATAAACGGAAAAACAAATAAATACTCTTAAACATACTCCAGGAAATTTTACGATTTTATCTATTTCAGTCATACGCAAACGTAGGATACAATACTACTAATCTGCCACTGAACGGATACTTTATAATTACTATTTCGCAAATTATTCAGTTATGAAATTGCCCCATTAATTTGTGACAACCAACTGTATTTTCTAAACAACATGAAAAAAATTCTTAAAAGGAAGTGGGAGGACAATTACCCCCGCTACTTTCCCCGTAAAGCCGTCATTGAATACAACACAATTGACACGATGGTTCACGTTTATGCGTAGATTTTTTTAAGTAACAGTGTATATTGTTGTTGTTGTAAATAAATAAACTGCTGTCCAAAGCCAAAACGTACTTTTAATTGCTAACGTTAAGCCTTAATTTGAATGCATAATAAACGAAAAAACAAATAAATAGGGGAGATGGGGGATGGATGGGACGCTCTCAATAATTCAGACAATAAACATTTTTTTTTAGTTGCTTCCTATCCTCATAGATTTCACTACCATAGTGTACTTCAGAACCAAAAGCAAGAGCACATGGCTGTTTTCAGTTTTCTTCAAATTTGCATTTCCTGAAAACTATGCTTAAAAGTAAATTTTTTTTACATTTGAAGTTACTTAAATATCTTATGCAATAGAAACAATTAAGATATGTTGTAGTTTTTTTATTTAAAGGCTCAATATTGATAATTAAAATGAATACATATTAACCATTGTGACAAAATAATTTCTGAGACAAAACAGCTGACAATTGAATATATGCATCATGGGGATGATTGGGACATTTCAAATGGGGGATGAATGGGACTGCTTCATTTGTTCCTAGAGGATACTGAAATTTTTTTATTAACTAAATAATATTATATTGGTTGATAAATTAATACTTTATGGTAATTATTTTTTTTAACATTTCATTCTCTTTGTAGCCATCGTCTTCAGTCCACCGTTTATGGGCCTTTTAAGGCAAAGCTGAGATGAGTCCAAGATCATTGACTAACAAATAATCCTGGAGATCATATTACAATTTATAATCTCTCAGCTTTTGCCAAGGCGGCATTTTTGTCAGCTTTTAGTCCTCAACATTGAATACGGGGAGGAAAATGTTTGTGTCCCATTTATCCCTGCTGTGGGGATGATTGGGCCATAGAAGAACTTTTTTTTAAATTTAATTTATATATCTGTATAATAATAATCTTGAACAAATATTGTGCATAAGATGTAGTCAAACACTTAAAGTTTGACATGTGATATATAATATTTATAATAACTTATATAAAATATTTAAAATAAATATTTTTGTGAAAATGTCCCATTCATCCCCCATCTCCCCTACTCTTAAAAGCCGACCCGGCAGCGTGGTTGGTAGCAAAGGCGACAGCCACGGTGAGGGCTTGTGGTTCGAATCCCGGTAAGGCAGGGATGTCATTGTGTGTGTGTCTTCAGTGCTGTCTACTTCCTTGTGTCTATCCCGTCCCCAAAAAGAAGATTTATGTAATTTGTCAAAGTCCTGTATCTATTTCTGTGAATAAAAAATAGGGATCATACGAGACAACAGCCTTGTAGCTTATATGTCTCAAAGCAATCTCCGTCAAATGTCAAATGTCACCCTTAAAAACACTCCAGAAAATTTTACGATTTCATGTATGAAATTTCACACTCTTTACAATTTCTTTACTTTCGTTACTGAAGATGGTTCGTATTTACTACGACTAGAAATAAACAACCCTGTGTTCTTATCTGACCTTACGAAAGACAAATGAACAAGCCAGTGTCAACTGTTATTTAAGTATACATAGTCAATACTAATTAAGTCTCTAACTTGCTTCGATAAAGTGCTTCGTAATCACTTGCATTAAAACAGAATAAGAGTTATATAAGTGTATTTTTACATTACTCTGAAATAAACGTCGCAAATAAACTTTACGTGTGAAAGCTGGACTTTATTTATTTTATCCTGTTTTAATGTTTAACTTCAAGATAAAAGTAAAACTATAATTAAAGGTGTACACAACAGTGTCAATAACACTGCAGAAAATTTTACGAGTCCATTTATAACAGAGCTCGCCGTGACAAACTTTTGGTGTTTCGCAGAAATTTTTTTTAATTATTTGCATTTTTCACTTTTTATTAATAACAGAACAAAAATAATATTAATACTTGGAAATTTTTACAGAGAGAAAATTTCACACGCCTTGCATTCATAATATTCAAAAATGTGTTTTCTTTTTTAATTGCTTAATAGGCGTATAGCCAACATAGTGAAAGAGTACCCAAGCCGGGACTCGAACCCGTGTCATCAGATTAGCGCACTGACGTTCTACCAACTGAACCACTTGGGAACGATACTCAGCCTGGAACTTTTTCACCATAACATGTTGGCAAGGCTACAAACGCAGCACAAGATGGAATATTTTTCCGTGAGCCGCCAACCCTGGGGCAAACACGAAATCAAAGAAAATCCAGCATTGACAATTGCAATAAATTCATATTAATCTATTATTTCAATTGTCGATGCTGTATTTTCTTTGATTTCGTGTTTGCCTCAGGGTTGGCGGCTCACGGAAAAATATTCCATCTTGTGCTGCGTTTGTAGCCTTGCCAACATGTTATGGTGAAAAAGTTCCAGGCTGAGTATCGTTCCGAAGTGGTTCAGTTGGTAGAACGTCAGTGCGCAAATCTGATGACCCGGGTTGGAGTCCCGGCTTGGGTACTCTTTCACTATGTTGGCTATATGCCTATTAAGCAATTAAAAAAAATTGAATATACAAAAATAATATTCTAAGAAATTCTTATATTTATATAATTTTAGATTTTTTGTTTTGAAATTTTAAATTATAACAGGCATCGATTTTATTATATTAAAATATATAATCTGTTATTTATTTACAAAATAGGTGATAATTTTTAATTCTTTTTAGGATTCCGTACTTAAAAAGTCAAAACGGAACCATTATAAGATCACTCCTGTGTCTGTCCGTTCGTCTGTCACCACCCTTTTTCTGGTAAACTATGGGACGTGGAAATTTCAAACATGATAAAGTTATAAAACCTTTTCACACACATATTTTCAGATTATTAGTGATTCACAAATATGTTTAGGACAAATTTAGGGGGCTAATTAAGTTGCTCGAAAAAAAATGTTTTCTTTTTGTATGTGGTGTGGGGTATCGTAAGAAAGATCTCGTAATATCGAACTCAAAAATACATTTGTTTTAATTTTAGGTATTATATTTTCAGAGATATCATCGAAAATGCACTGAAAAAAATATACCCCTGCCCCTCTATTTCCGAATCTACTGGAACCAAAATTATGAAAAAATTAGGGGTAGTAGAAGTTCATTTAAACCTTGCAGGAAAACTATATAGATTTTCCTAGGTGACATAGTTTTTGAGAAAAACACATTTTTCCGTTACACATAAACTTTACTTTTCGGCGATTAGCGGGGGAGTTGACGGACGCTCGAAGTATCTATCGACGCAGAATCATCCAAGGATAGTTGATGATGATTTTCGAAAAAAATTCTCGGTAATTAGCCGAGATATTAATTAAGTTTAAAAAAAATCTTTTTACATATCGTTCGAAAGATCTTGTAACATTGAAAAAAAAATTGTTTTAATTTTAGGTATTATATTTTCAGAGATATCGTCGAAAGTATACTGGAAAACTATGAACTCCCCCCCCCCCCCTTTCCTATTTCCGAATCTACTGAAACTAAAATTATGAAAAAATTAGGAGTGGTAGAAGTTTATAATTAGTAAATTGTAATTAATACATTTAATGTACGGAATCCTCTGAGCGCGAATTATACTCGTACTTGACTGATTATTTGTATATAAAGATCCCATATTTGGCTACGCATAATACGTAAATACACATTTCTGGGTGAGAATTCTGATTCAGCTTTCAACAACATATATGTGCGAAAAGTTACTTTCATCTGTTACAGCAAATTAAAATTCAGTCTCCGCTTGACATATAAAAGATTCTCTGGCTTGCGATAACGTCACTGGAACGGAGCCAAAAATCCATGAACTTGTTTCGAACAAGCAGGAACAAATTATCACACTAAAAATGTGTGATATTTAAATGAGATTCAATTATTTTGTACAGGCTAAATTAACTTTAATAATTTTGTTACCATTAAACAGCGTTTGAAAATTTTTGTTACGCTTAAATAAGTATTTATGATTTTCTTATAATTAAATAAGCATTTGAAATTTTGTTACATTAAATAGGTGCATTTCATATTAATACAAGAACGAAAAATCATACGTCCGGAATAGATTATGAAACACTTTCCAACACTAACAGAACATTATTATGAAATTTAATTTTTCTCATACGATGAAATGAGACATCTAAATAAGCAATTAAAACTAGTCGTTGGGAGCTACCGTAATACTTACCCATCATGGATATGCATAATATAAAATATGAAAATAAAACATGTGTAAACTATTTATAAAATGCATTGCAGTTCGAATAAAATCGTGGCTTGATGACGTCATAAACTTTAAATGCTTTATTACTGAATTGAGTAAAAGAAACATCCTTAAAACTCCAAAAATGACAATCCTTTTAACTAACGGCTTATTGTGTAATTTATGTTTTTTTTAATTGTCTTTTATATTCATTCCTTAAAATAAACAATTTCGAAAATTTTTATATACCTTTTATCAGAACGAATATTTCGAGAGTCCGAAAAGAATAGTTCCGGGTAATCGAGGTTACTGAAATTCAATAAGCTTCTTCACATTATTACATACTAAGTACACACTAAATTTCAAGTCTCAATTTGTTCGGGAGATAGAGCGTTTACAGACACACAGACGGACGTCAAAATTTTTTTTTCTAAAAATATGTTTTTCGGAATCTCCAGTGTCTGAAACGCGTAAATCCGTCAAATTTTTTTTTTCCGATTTTCAAAACGATTACAAGACTTACCCTATACTACGTATGATGGGTAAGTAAAAATACATAACTCAGTAAAAATCCATTTTCAGCAATTGCTGCCCATATTCGAAGTCTTTCGTGCAGCTCTGTATAGGATCTATATAATTTGTAAACAACACGCAATACACTAAAAATTACATAAAATTGCATATCACAGCGGAAAGAGCACTTCTAGCAATTATCAATCACAGTCAGTCCTTTAATCGAATTATCTTGTGTGTCCCTGTACATGAACGATAAATCCTACACATTCCATAAGCTATAGAAAATAAGTTGTATTGGACCTTAGTGATAGTTTTAAATTTCATTATGTTTCAAGTATCATAACATGTTCAAAATGCACCGCAGACGATTTTTCTGCAAAGATCATAATGTAAAGGAATTAGTTTGTACGTCCCTGTAATGGAACTATAAATGCTACTAATTGTACACTCCAGTAAAAACATGCTCTAGTCCACCTCAGTAATGCGTATTAATTTCATTATGTTTTAAATATCATAGCATCAATAAAATGCACCGCAAACGATTTTTCCATAGACCATACTGTAATGGAATCCTTTTGTTTATCTCTGTAAATGAACTATTAATACCACACACTTTATTTTCAGTACTGAATATCCTATAGTAAAATTCAATAATGTGTAAAAATTTCATGACAATCCGAGTATATTTACGAGAGTTAGAGCACGGACAGACGGACATGCAGACAGACAAACCGAATTCATAAAGACTTTTCAACTATGTTGGAAAGTGGTAAAAATGAAAGTTTTCGGGACATTATTGTATAAATGCATTTATGTGATTTAAAAAAAAATCATTTCCTGTTCCTCGTGTCTTGAAATTCTGAATTTAATGTCCGTGAGGTGCGAATGATTGGCGACCTCTGATTTTATAGGATGTTTCATAAAGACCCCCTAATTTTTGCATTCAATAATGCATTAACTATGACATATATAAAGATAAAATAATCAACATATTTATCAGGCAACGCATAAATTTTGTATATAGTAGTCATTTTAAAAATAGTTCAAATTTACATTTACCTCAATAGACGACGACGCGATGCCTCACAGTGTAAGAATGCTCAGATTTACGTATAAAACTGCATCAAAGTTCTCTCAGTTTTCACTTTTTATTCTATTTAGCTATTGAAACGGAAACAAAATTAAGTTTCAAAGTTAATTTGAGACAGTTTACAGTTTGAGATTGCGCAGACGGTAAACACTGTGCTATCTATTAACTAAATTTTGAGCTACTTTTAAAAGTACTGTGTACAAATTTTATGAACTACCTTACAAACATTTGTGTGTACCTATTTTATCTTTATCTTTATATTATAGTTAAAAGGCTACTTCGAAAGTGAAAGTGTCATAAAAAAAACCTGCAACCAAAATAGAAAAAGTAAAAAAAGGCCTTTGTAGAGATCGACCTCAGCTGCCAGCTATCCGATGAAAATAAATATAAATATCGAAATGCCAACGAGATATTTTAAATGTACGCTCCCGTAGGCTTAAAATTACCTTGCGAGACTTAAAATTACCTTCGCGTGACTGAAGCAGCCTCTCAATGAACTATTGAAATTGAAATTTAGGATGTCCTTTTTGAAACATTCTGTATGAAAATACACATTTTTGAAGTGAAAACTTTTTTAGGCGCGTTGGGCATTTTTTGAGATGGGAAAAAATCATTGAACTCGCGACACTGTTACTGTAACCGACACCTCTGTATATTTGAAGTGAAAACTTCTTTAGGCGCGTTGGGCATTTTTTGAGATGGGAAAAAACCATTGAACTCGCGACACTGTTACTGTAACCGACACCTCTGTATATTTGAAGTGAAAACTTCTTTAGGCGCGTTGGGCATTTTTTGAGATGGGAAAAAACCATTGAACTCGCGACACTGTTACTGTAACCGACACCTCTGTATATTTGAAGTGAAAACTTCTTTAGGCGCGTTGGGCATTTTTTGAGATGGGAAAAAACCATTGAACTCGCGACACTGTTACTGTAACCGACACCTCTGTATATTTGAAGTGAAAACTTCTTTAGGCGCGTTGGGCATTTTTTGAGATGGGAAAAAACCATTGAACTCGCGACACTGTTACTGTAACCGACACCTCTGTATATTTGAAGTGAAAACTTCTTTAGGCGCGTTGGGCATTTTTTGAGATGGGAAAAAACCATTGAACTCGCGACACTGTTACTGTAACCGACACCTCTGTATATTTGAAGTGAAAACTTCTTTAGGCGCGTTGGGCATTTTTTGAGATGGGAAAAAACCACTGAACTCGCGACACTGTTACTGTAACCGACACCTCTGTATATAAGTATGTACATGTATTGTGTATAGTTCGGTATGAGGTAGGGCGGGGCGGGCGCGTCGCATGCTTGCCTCTGCGCTATTGGTTCCCGAAATACACGTACGAGAGTTAGAAAAAGGGAATGCTTTCAGTAGTGCTGCTACCCAATTCAACGCACGTTTCTGTTAATTCAACATAGATATTATAATTGTGACAATTCTTAAATTCATTATTTTCATCTTTGATTTAGCTAGCTACATATAATGTATTATACAATTAACTTACTAATGTGAAGTGTTAATAATTATATACTGTATATTGTTTAAATAAGAAATATTGTACTGCAGTGCTTTTGAGTTTGAATTTGTAAATCTATCATTGCTGATAAATTAATAGAACTGCTGCTCATCATCACGTAAGTAAACAATTATTTAAATAAATAAATAAATTTACGTTAACATTTAAAAGTATTTCCTGCACAATAAAACAAGGTGCATTTCGCCAGCCCCCCCCCACCACCTCACATTTTTTCGAAAATATTACCAATCGTTTATACCTCGTTTGTACCCGTTTGTACCAACAATCTTTTCGTTTGCACCTCATTTGTACTAGACTAATAAAAGGGTTTTAGTGGGGGGGCTGGAGAAACGGCCAGCCCCCCCACCTCAATGTTTTACAAAATGGATAGTGCCAATCGTTTATACCTCGTTTGTACCCGTTTGTACCAACAATCTTTTCGTTTGCACCTCATTTGTACTAGACTAATAAAAGGGTTTTAGTGGGGGGGCTGGAGAAACGGCCAGCCCCCCCACCTCAATGTTTTACAAAATGGATAGTGCCAATCGTTTATACCTCGTTTGTACCCGTTTGTACCAACAATTTTTTCGTTTGCACCTCATTTGTACTAGAGTAATAAAAGATTTTTATTGGGGGGGGCTTGAGAAACGGCCAGCCCCCCCACCTCAATGTTTTACAAAATGGATAGTGCCAATCGTTTATACCTCGTTTGTACCCGTTTGTACCAACAATTTTTTCGTTTGCACCTCATTTGTACTAGAGTAATAAAGGGTTTTTAGTGTGGGGCTGCCATTTCTCCAGCCCCCCACCTCAATGTTTTACAAAATGGATAGTGCCAATCGTTTACACCTCGTTTGTACCCGTTTGTACCAACAATCTTTTCGTTTGCACCTCATTTGCACTAGAGTAATAAAGGGTTTTTATTGTGAGGTTGCCATTTCTCCACCCCCCCCACCTCAATGTTTTACAAAATGGATAGTGCCAATCGTTTATACCCGTTTGTACCAACAATCTTTTCGTTTGCACTTCATTTGTACTAGAGTAATAAAAGATTTTTGTGTGTGTGGGGGGGGGGGGGGCTGGAGAAACGGCCAGCCCCCCCACCTCAATGTTTTACAAAATTGATAGTGCCAATCGTTTATACCTCGTTTGTACCCGTTTGTACCAACAATCTTTTCGTTTGCACCTCATTTGTACTAGAGTAATAAAAGATTTTTAGTGGGGGGGGGCTGGAGAAACGGCCAGCCCCACCCCCACCTCAATGTTTTACAAAATGGATAGTGCCAATCGTTTGTACCCGTTTGTACCAACAATCTTTTCGTTTGCACCTCATTTGTACTAGAGTAAGTAAAGGTTTTTAGTGGGGGGGGGGGGGGTGGCTGGAGAAACGGCCCGCCCCCCCACCTCAATGTTTTACAAAATTGATAGTGCCAATCGTTTATACCTCGTTTGTACCCGTTTGTACCAACAATCTTTTCGTTTGCACCTCATTTGTACTAGAGTAGCAAAAGGTTTTTAGTGTGGGGCAGCCATTTCTCCAGCCCTCCCCCCACTTCAATGTTTTACAAAATGGATAGTGCCAATCGTTTATACCTTGTTTGTACCCGTTTGTACCGACAATCTTTTCGTTTGCACCTCATTTGTACTAGAGTAATAAAGGGTTTTTAGTGTGGGTCTGCCATTTCTCCAGCCCCCCCACCTCAATGTTTTACAAAATGGATAGTGCCAATCGTTTATACCTCGTTTGTACCCGTTTGTACCAACAATTTTTTCGTTTGCACCTCATTTGTACTAGAGTAATAAAGGGTTTTTAGTGTGGGGCTGCCATTTCTCCAGCCCCCCCACCTCAATGTTTTACAAAATGGATAGTGCCAATCGTTTACACCTCGTTTGTACCCGTTTGTACCAACAATCTTTTCGTTTGCACCTCATTTGCACTAGAGTAATAAAGGGTTTTTATTGTGAGGTTGCCATTTCTCCACCCCCCCCCACCTCAATGTTTTACAAAATGGATAGTGCCAATCGTTTATACCCGTTTGTACCAACAATCTTTTCGTTTGCACTTCATTTGTACTAGAGTAATAAAAGATTTTTGTGTGGGGGGGGGGGGGCTGGAGAAACGGCCAGGCCCCCCACCTCAATGTTTTACAAAATTGATAGTTCCAATCGTTTATACCTCGTTTGTACCCGTTTGTACCAACAATCTTTTCGTTTGCACCTCATTTGTACTAGAGTAATAAAAGATTTTTAGTGGGGGGGGGCTGGAGAAACGGCCAGCCCCCCCCCCCCCCACCTCAATGTTTTACAAAATGGATAGTGCCAATCGTTTGTACCCGTTTGTACCAACAATCTTTTCGTTTGCACCTCATTTGTACTAGAGTAAGTAAAGGTTTTTAGTGGGGGGGGGCTGGAGAAACGGCCCGCCCCCCCACCTCAATGTTTTACAAAATTGATAGTGCCAATCTTTTATACCTCGTTTGTACCCGTTTGTACCAACAATCTTTTCGTTTGCACCTCATTTGTACTAGAGTAGCAAAAGGTTTTTAGTGTGGGGCAGCCATTTCTCCAGCCCTCCCCCCACTTCAATGTTTTACAAAATGGATAGTGCCAATCGTTTATACCTTGTTTGTACCCGTTTGTACCGACAATCTTTTCGTTTGCACCTCATTTGTACTAGAGTAATAAAGGGTTTTTAGTGTGGGTCTGCCATTTCTCCAGCCCCCCCACCTCAATGTTTTACAAAATGGATAGTGCCAATCGTTTATACCTCGTTTGTACCCGTTTGTACCAACAATTTTTTCGTTTGCACCTCATTTGTACTAGAGTAATAAAGGGTTTTTAGTGTGGGGCTGCCATTTCTCCAGCCCCCCCACCTCAATGTTTTACAAAATGGATAGTGCCAATCGTTTACACCTCGTTTGTACCCGTTTGTACCAACAATATTTTCGTTTGCACCTCATTTGCACTAGAGTAATAAAGGGTTTTTATTGTGAGGTTGCCATTTCTCCACCCCCCCCCACCTCAATGTTTTACAAAATGGATAGTGCCAATCGTTTATACCCGTTTGTACCAACAATCTTTTCGTTTGCACTTCATTTGTACTAGAGTCAATTTCCATAACTACCGATATTTTTCCCTTGGAATGTTATATGTAAAGAATTTATTTACAGAGAAATGCAAATCTGTTCTGTTGCCATATCACTGTTGTGAATAGTGTGTTACGTTTTAATTTACACAATGTTATGGCTTATTACTATTGTCATCAATACATATTGTAAGAGTATTAAATGTAATATATTAAATTACAGCGAATATCTATAATTCCTGCATTGTTCTCTGAAAACAATATAACCTTTCATATCAATGGTAATATAAATTATCATTGTCATATAATTATACTCTTTACATGTCATATAATTATACTCATATGTGTAAAAAATATTTTATTGAGTACAAGTATTTCTTAGTTTTAAAAAAATATATTTTGTATTTCACTTTTCTTTGACCAGTATTGAAACTCAGTATTACCAAATAAGTATTTTAATAATGCTGAATGAAATGAGGAAATTGTATGCACTTTTTTTTTTGTTATTTTGAAGTTCCATTCAATTTCAATAACTAGCAATTTTTTTTTCTTGGAATATTATATGTAAAGAATTTATTTACAGAGAAATGACATACTGTCATCATTTCACTGCTGTGAATAGTGTGTTACGTTTTAATTTACACAATGTTATGATTTATTACTATTGTCTTCAATTCTTATTTTAAGAGTTTTAAATGTAAAATATTAAATTACAGCGAATATCTATAATTCCTGCATTGTTCTCTGAAAACTATATAACCTTTCAAATCAATGGTAATATAAATTATCATTGTTATAAAGTTATATTTTAAAAAGCGATTGATTATAAGATATTCTCACTTTGAAAGTATGTGAAACTTTGCACAAACTTTGCACAATTATTTTATATTACATGTTATAAAAAAAAAACTTACCTTAAAAAAAATAATAATAATATTTCTTTACAATTTGTAAGCTTTACAGCGTAAATGTGCAATTGCTCCATCTCTTGTTCTAAAAACTCAATAAGTTTTCAATTAGTATTTCAATATTTTTTTGGTCATTTAATATAATCATAATCTTTATTATTATTATCATTAATTTTTTAATTGATACGTTACGTTGACGATAAGCAATTGTGCATATTTTTGCGAGTTTGGAAAAGAAAAATTCTGAAAGTTATTATTTTATACTTCATTTGAATATGGTCTATTGTAATTATTTTTATTACCATTTTATTATTGCTCACTTTTTACTTGTTACATTTATTTTGACATATTCAAAATTCAAAAGAAAACACATGAGCAAATATATGTATGCTTTAAAATGAGAGCTCAATTTTTACTTTAAAAATGTGCTACATAAAAGAATATTTTTATAGTATTTCTCTAATAAAAATTTTGTATGGCATTATGTATAGTGAAATATTTTCTAACCTATGTTTCTTTTTCTTAAACCTTTTTTTAACGTCTTGGCAAACTTATTTAAATTATTATAATTACTAGCATTATTAAGACTGGATGTTCTTTGATATATTTCTGTAAAAGAAAGATGCAGCCTTTTATTATAATTAAAGCTAACATTGTTCCTTAATTTTGGATACTACTATTTCCATTTGTAAACTTCAAAATTTTTTATGATAGTAACTCTGATTAAATAAGGCAAATATTAGTATTTAAAAATAGTGGTTTTCAAAAGTAGGAGTGTGTGAGCCATTATTCTTTATAAGATCATTTTCTATCGTATAACACCTGAATCTGCATAAATCCATACATATTCAAGAAACATGCAGAGTGATAATTTACTACTATCTTTGTACAATATCATTTAAATTATATAAAGCTTAAGTTCAATTCATTATGTTAATGTAGAATCCTTGAATATTCCATTTTGTGCTTTTCTAATTGAACTTTTATATTATATGATCAACTATTATATGTAAAATATTTATGTATGTAATGTCTACATCAAATAATATATGTATCTAAAAATATTTAATAATAGTTATGTCACAAATGTTTACATATCAAATATTTCTCATCCTTCAATTAGTATTACATTCTTTGTATTGAATTTGTAAGTTATAATGATTATTTACTTTTACATATTTTTTGTATTTTCTGGAACAAGGAGAAATATTTTTTCTTCTTATTCAATTAATTTATATATTTTTAAGCTGTTACTGAATGCAGCCCATATATTAGTTTATGTAAAATTTTATTAATAAACAACATTTTTTCAAATGATCAATTTTATTCAATATTAAAACTAACATTAGTAAATGCGGCACAAACGATTAGCGCTATCCGTATTTAACACTTTCCAACATAGTTGAATTATGAATTTGGTTTGTCTGACTCTGTCTGTCCGTGCTCTAACTCGCGTAAATATAATAAGATTCTCATGCAATTGATATATGTTACTGAGGTTTACTATGGCATGTTCGGGATTGAAAATGAAGTGTGTAACACTTACAGTTTTTTTACAGAGACAGTCAAAAGAATTCAGTTACATTACAGTCTACGGGAAAAAATCATTTGCGATTTATTTTAATACTATTAACCAATTTCAAACACATTGAAGTTGATGTATATCTATGAGGTACACTACAAGAAGCTTACAATAGAATACGGTGTGCATAGCACTTATAGTTCCCTTATAGGGATACTCAAAAGAATTCCGTTACATTACGATCTATGGAGAAAAATTGTTTGGGGTTTATTTTAATAATGTTTCACTATTTTAAACATTTTGAAGTTGATATAGAATGTCACTAAGGTGCATTCCAAAAGGCTTAGTATAAAATATTTTGTGTTTATTACTCATCGTTCATTTACTCGGACACACAAAAGAATTCGGAACTGTATGTTAACAATAATTGCTGGAAATGCAATTTCAGTTGCTGAAAGCGTTTTTAAATTAATTAATTTTTTATCGATTACGTGGTGTGTATAAATTCTTTCTTTCATATACAGGTCAACACAAAAGTCCTTGAGTAAATTTCCATTTATTGACGTAAATTAAATAAGAAGTGATGGGTACCACTAAAAAGCTTTAATTACTAGTACAAATGCGCACAAACGAACTATAAATGATTGGCGCTATCCATTTTTTAAAGCATTGATGTGGTTGGGGCTGGCAATTCCTTCACAACACCCACTGAAAACATTTTATACCTCTAGTACAAATGAAGAACAAACGAAAAGATTTTTGGTACAAACGGGTACAAACGAGCTATAAACGATAGGTACTATCCATATTTTAATAAATTGAGGTGTTGGGGGGGGGGGGGTGCCGTTTCTCCACAACCACCACAAAAAAAATTCTTAATACTCTAGTACAATTGAATTATAAACGAAAAGATTTTTGGTACTCACGAGTACAAACGAGGTATAAACGATTATACCTCTAGTACAAATGAAGAACAAACGAAAAGATTTTTGGTACAAACGGGTACAAACGAGCTATAAACGATAGGTACTATCCATATTTTAATAAATTGAGGTGTTGGGGGGGGGGGTGCCGTTTCTCCACAACCACCACAAAAAAAATTCTTAATACTCTAGTACAATTGAATTATAAACGAAAAGATTTTTGGTACTCACGAGTACAAACGAGGTATAAACGATTGGCACTATCCTTTTTGCAAACATTGTGGGGGGGGGGGGAGAGAAAAGGCAGCCCCACATAAAAAAACAAATGATGTACAAATGAGTTACAAACGAAAAGCTTGTTGGTAGAAACGGGTACAAACGAGGTGTAAACGATTGGCACTATCCATTTTGTAAAACATTGAGGTGGGGGGGCTGGCCGTTTCTCAAGCCCCCCCAATAAAAATCTTTTATTACTCTAGTACAAATGAGGTGCAAACAAAAAAATTGTTGGTACAAAGGGTACAAACAAGGTATAAACGAATGGTACTATACATTTTGTAAAACATTGAGGTGGGGGGCTGAAGAAATGGCAGCCGCACACTAAAAACCCTTTATAACTCTAGTACAAATGAGATGCAAACGAAAAAATTGTTGGTACAAACGGGTACAAACGAGGTATAAACGATTGGCACTATCCATTTTGTAAAACATTGAGGTGGGGGGGGGGTGGAGAAATGGCAGCCTCACACTAAAAACCCTTTATTACTATAGTACAAATGAGGTGCAAACGAAAAAATTGTTGGTACAAACGGGTACAAACGAGGTATAAACGATTGGCACTATCCATTTTGTAAAACATTGAGGTGGGGGGGCTGGAGAAATGGCAGACCCACACTAAAAACTCTTTATTACTCTAGTACAAATGAGGTGCAAACGAAAAAATTGTTGGTACAAATGGGTACAAACGAGGTATAAACGATTGGCACTATCCATTTTGTAAAACATTGAGGTGGGGGGGCTGGAGAAATGGCAGCCCCACACTAAAAACCCTTTATTACTCTAGTACAAATGAGGTGCAAACGAAAAAATTGTTGGTACAAACGGGTACAAACGAGGTATAAACGATTGGCACTATCCATTTTGTAAAACATTGAGGTGGGGGGGCTGGAGAAATGGCAGCCCCACACTAAAAACCCTTTATTACTCTAGTACAAATGAGGTGCAAACGAAAAAATTGTTGGTACAAACGGGTACAAACGAGGTATAAACGATTGGCACTATCCATTTTGTAAAACATTGAGGTGGGGGGGCTGGAGAAATGGCAGACCCACACTAAAAACTCTTTATTACTCTAGTACAAATGAGGTGCAAACGAAAAAATTGTTGGTACAAATGGGTACAAACGAGGTATAAACGATTGGCACTATCCATTTTGTAAAACATTGAGGTGGGGGGGCTGGAGAAATGGCAGCCCCACACTAAAAACCCTTTATTACTCTAGTACAAATGAGGTGCAAACGAAAAAATTGTTGGTACAAACGGGTACAAACGAGGTATAAACGATTGGCACTATCCATTTTGTAAAACATTGAGGTGGGGGGGCTGGAGAAATGGCAGCCCCACACTAAAAACCCTTTATTACTCTAGTACAAATGAGGTGCAAACGAAAAAATTGTTGGTACAAACGGGTACAAACGAGGTATAAACGATTGGCACTATCCATTTTGTAAAACATTGAGGTGGGGGGGCTGGCCGTTTCTCAAGCCCCCCCAATAAAAATCTTTTATTACTCTAGTACAAATGAGGTGCAAACGAAAAAATTTTTGGTACAAACGGGTACAAACGAGGTATAAACGATTGGCACTATCCATTTTGTAAAACATTGAGGTGGGGGGGCTGGCCGTTTCTCCAGCCCCCCCACTAAAACCCTTTTATTAGTCTAGTACAAATGAGGTGCAAACGAAAAGATTGTTGGTACAAACGGGTACAAACGAGGTATAAACGATTGGCACTATCCATTTTGTAAAACATTGAGGTGGGGGGGCTGGCCGTTTCTCCAGCCCCCCCACTAAAAATCTTTTATTACTCTAGTACAAATGAGGTGCAAACGAAAAGATTGTTGGTACAAACGGGTACAAACGAGGTATAAACGATTGGTAATATTTTCGAAAAAATGTGAGGTGGTGGGGGGGCTGGCGAAATGCACCTAATAAAACATTTCCTGACGATTCAAAAAATACACACGTAATTGTTCAAGTTTTCACTCACGGAGTGCCATTTTTTTTTTTTTTTTAACAGCACATGAAACCCCTTTTGTCAATGAAGGTACGACTAGAAATAAAATTCTCTGTTTTAAACTGATCTTACAAAAGACAAACGTGCAAGTGAAAGTCAACTGTTATTCAAGTAGCCATAGGCAATGCTAATTAAGTCTCTAACTTACTTTTATAAAGTGCTTGGTAATCACGTGAATTAGCCCTTTATGCTCCAAGTTATTAATGAAAAATGAAGAAAGTGCTCCACTTCAATAATTATTTTCCTTAGTGCCTGAAGATAAATTAGAAAGATTATATAATAACTAGTTACGTGGCAATCCGATGTGTTGCCTTTATACTCAATGAGATTTTCCGATTTCTTGAGGGAAAAAAATCAAAATTATTGTACATTTAGAAGATAAATTATAACATTAATGTTATTAAATACTAAATTTCAAGTGAGAAATCATATTTACAATGTCGGATAAATCCAAATTGCGAAAATATCACTTTGCAGGCTACCTGATTTTTGATCCAAAACGTTATTTGCAGGGCTTAATTGTTAACAAATAAAAGTACCGGAGCCCTAATATTCTGCAGTACTAATAACCGTAGTGTGACCCTCCCCACCCCCTCCACCGTCACTCCAATCTGCATATTTATATTTCATACATTATATGTATTTTCAAAATTTAAAGAATTTTTTTCTTTAGCAAAATAAAAATTTTAAATATATCTATCTGCATTTACTTAGCTGTCAATTATTCCACTTTTTAGGTATCATTCCAGCCGAATAGAAATCTTTGCCTAATTTTAATGTTAATTAATTTCAGCATTCTGCGATTAAATAAAGTAAGGATTGTGATTCGGAAATAGTGTTAACACAAAAAAGAATAGTCCACAGCTGTGCATTTTTATGAAAAAATGAATGAAATTTTCAAAAATTAATATTTATAATGCTGAAGAATCGAACAAATATATGAACTTCGATATGAACTTCGATATGGGAGGAAAAAGAAAAGGTAATTTAGGCTTCGGTTTTTCGGAAGCGCTTGCACTAAGCTCCGGAGCCCAGTATTTATGGGCTCCGGTGAATTCCGATCAATATTTAAATATTTACTAAAAGCAGAGAAGTACCGGAGCCGGGCTCCGGCGCAATTTAAGCCTTGGTTATTCGTCAAAAGTATATTGTTCTTTTAACATTTGGTTTCCAATTTAGGAGCTGGTAAAATGAGATTGACGTCTCTTTGACGAACTTATAAAAAAAAATATTTTAATTTATTTAAATTAAAATAAATGCTTTACAAGGGGAAAAATGTTATTTTTACCTGATAAACAATTTTACTTTTAGCGCCCATGTGAAATGTTTTAACAACCATCTTTCAAAAATAATTAATTGAAAAAAGTATGGGCTTTTTCTTTAAACTCATTTCTTGAGAATATAGGAGCAATAATTGTTCATCTAAATATTCCTCCTTGGTTAAATGTAAATCTGAAAAAAAAAAATCTACGATGTAATTATGTCTAAATGTCAATGTGTATAGTTGCGTTTTTTGGTTCTATAGAATAAATTTATTCATTAACTTGAATACGTGAAAATATGTTTTTATTTCTTCGAATTTTCTCGGAAAATTTTATTCAATTAAGATTTTCTTTTAACCATCTATTCAAATTGAAAATAATTTCTCTTTTCAATTTTAATGAGCAAATGACGCCAAAATAAATAAATAAATAGTCCTTTTTTTTACAATTTCCCTCATTATCCACAAAAATGGAATAATGTACTTACCATGATAAACTTCGTTAGACGTTAAAACATAATATCTCGGAAACTAAATAAAATTTTGAAATTCTGACAGTTTATGACATCCTTAGACCCATGCGAATAACTGTTGTTAATTTCATCGCTCTACGCTCCATATTCTAGGAGGAGGAGTTGTGAAATACAAATTGACAACCAGAATTTTATATAATAAATAAAAGGAAATTTATATAGGCTTTTTCATTAAAACTGATTTAATAAGTCGGTTAGCTTTTTTTTGTAAAACGCTTACAAGAATAATTAGATTCATTAACAAAAAATAATGTTATAGAAATCTAGCAATTTTTATAAAAACATTTTAAATAAATGTATTTTGATCCTATCTGTAAATGGACAGGTTTTTGTAGTTGCAAATTTTTCATATAATATTTTTTATTAAAAAATGTTATCAATGAAAGAGATTTTTAATGTATGAGAAAACCTCTCGCAATGTAAATGGTTAAGAAAATAACCACTTAACTTCAATCGTTTCTCTGTGCTTTTTAAATGTGATCGAGCGAAGTATTTTGCATGAAAAATATAATCTGCCTCTTATTAATAGACGCATTAAATAAATTTTATGTTAAATTTTATTTAATTGTATTTAAAAGTACATCGGAACATAAAGAGGTAAAGTAGAATAAGCGATTTACTGTATAAGAATATTTTCACATCACTGCGAAGTAAATTTCTCAAAAAAAGCTTTATGTGTAAAAACTTAGGTAAAACTTAGTTAATTAGGTATTTTATCTTTAAAGTAGAATTTGACATATTACGAAAATACAAACCTGAAACATGATTCGAACCCTTTGCTTCGTTTTTTGTATACAGATTCTTGATCTAGCTAAGTCATACTAGGATTGAGAGTGTCTGTCATAAAGTATAGTTACTTAAGTTTGAAGTTCGATATCTAAGGCGTTATAAAGTATACTTAGTTGTTTGAAGTGCGATATTTAATGCGTCATAAAGTATAGTTAGTTAAGTTTGAAGTACGATATTTAGTGCGTCATAAAGTATAGTTAGCTAAGTTTGAAGTGCGATATTTTTTGCATCATAAAGTATAGTTATAGTTAAGTTTGAAGTGCGATATTTAACGTGTCATAAAGTATAGTTAGTTAAGTTTGAAGTGAGATATTTGAGCATATCAAGTACTCATTCATCATACATTAAGAGAAAAAAAGAGCAGTCCCAGAACGATACCGGTAAGACGGTAGAAAGACGTTAAATTTCTTCGAATTTATGATTTTCCAAAACAAAATGAACAAAAAAATACTTACAATTTTAAAGATCTAGAGTATTATTCGCACTATCCTCTTCATAAAAGGAATGGAAAGCTGAAACATTCAGAGGTTCTCATATTTTTAGTAGATTTTATTTTACGTTTAATATTGAGATTGTTGTTGCTGTGGATAATTTTATTTCTGCCTAAGAGAAAAAATATACTTAATTAACTTTTGCTAACGTGAAACCTTAATCAGAATACATAACAAACGAAAAAAAATATAGATATTTCTAATAACACACCAACAAATTTTACGATTCCATGTATGAAATTTCACATTCTTTACAATTTCTTTACTTTCGTTACTGAAGATGCTTCGTATTTACTACGACTAGAAATAAACAACCCTGTGTTCTTAACCGATCTTTACAAAAGACAAATGAACAAGCCAGTGTCAAGTGCTATTCAAGTATCCATAGTCAATACTAATAAAGTCCCTAACTTACTTCGATAAAGTGCTTGGTAATCACTTGCATTAAAGCAGAATGAAAGTTGTATAAAAGTATTTTTGCATTACTGTGAAATAAACATCACAAATAAGCTTTACTTGTAAAAGCTGGACTTCATTTAGGTATTTAACCGGTTTTAATGTTTAACTTGAAGATGTCACCCGTCAAAATGTTGCTTACAATGTATACACAGCTAAATAAACGTAAAATTATAATTAAAGGTGTTTCAGCTCGTGTTCCGAGTGATTTTCGCATATTTGGTTATAGTATTTCGGTGAGCTGCGTTGAACAAAGCTTCATTATCTTCGTTAAATGCTTCTGACTGAATACATAATACGAAGTTATTCACCTAGGCGAAAGATGTTTGAAATAATTAAAAACATTGTATATAAGCAAACTGTCTATTAAAGTTAGCTTTTCGAATGCACATTGGTGCAAATTTTGGAATTATATTCTATTATAGATCCCGATTTGTCATGAAATGTATGGTCTTTTAAGCGCATAAATGTATGATAGAGTCTCTTTTGATGGTAAACGCACTTTAAAAATACTGGAACTAAAACTCTAATCGTGTTACTTTCTTCTATATTCACAAGAAACATTTTTGGACTAATGAAAAATATTGATCCTGTTTTTAATCGATTTACATGTTTTGGGATTTCCTGAATACAATTTCACGATTTTTGGACCGACATCTGTCTGTCTGTCTGTCTATGTGTTACGCAAATTTTGTGGATGCTCTAACTCAGAAACTAATGTACGGAGTTCCATGAATCTTTATATTTAGTTGGACCCTAACATAAATTTATGCTGATTCAATTTTGGTGTATATCGCCCAATATATGTGGCGTTGCTATGTCATGTTTTTCATCATGTGCGAGATAGTTATAACATTGGCATCTATTGGATGGAGCTGTACCTAACGTCGTCGTAATATGTAAGAAACTCATGAAAAACGTATGCTGATTTAATTTTGGTTTTGACCCCTTGATCTCCAGTGTATCCACTTTTGGATACATGTGATACATAGAGTTATTTCATCTCAGAGCGAAAGGATTAAATCTCTTAACGAAAAGCAATGCAGTGTTCTATGCTTATGCTATGAACTAAAGATGTGACGGGCTCAAACCGAGCCCGGCCCCCGAACGTGCTTGGACTCGATTTCTACATCAGTTTTCGGGCTCGGGAGGGCTCGACTCAAAGTGAAAATTTTATTTATACACAAATTAAAAAAAAAAAAAAAAAAAAAAAAAAAAAAACTTACCAAATGATATTTGAGAAACAAGAATGTAATCCGAATTTCTTAAAGTATTTTACAATCCTCTAAAAATCAGTTTGAAAGGGAACTGAATTGTCATTGGCAGGATATAAGGAGAAATATTCTACCGATCCCGAAACATTGCATTGTTAGTTTTTGTAATATGAAAATCCGAATGAATATGTTGTACTAACACAGAGGAAAGTTGGATGATGCTCACAGCATATTAGTATTTTTAATTGGTCTTAAAATAATAATAATAATAATAGTAATACACTACTTTTATCTGTCAGCTGGGTGACCGCAGTTATAGTTAATTATTTATCCGACAAATTTTGGTATAATCCTTAGACAATCACATGTATTAAAACAAAATAAGACTTATATACAAGAATTATATACTTCTATGAAATAAACTTCGAGTGAAGATTGCAGGTGATTTAGGTGTTTTATCCGCTTCTAAATGTTTAACTTCACAATGTTACCATCAATAGTGTTACCCACAATATATAACAATGTAATTATATGCAAAATTATAAATATAAGTAATTCAGCTTTTGTGCTGAATGCGAGTTGCATATTTTGCTATTATTAATCGAGGACTGCAAAATTTCATTAACATCGTAGAGTACCCACTCTGAATACATAATATGAAGTTATTCACTTGTGACAAAGATGTTTGGATTAATTCCTATATCACGAGGCTTTATAATTATGATATCTGTTTAGCGTCACAAATGCTGTAAACGTTGGCATTCAAAAACATGACCATGAAAGTACATTGTTTATTTTAAGATATATTCAAAACTACATGTTCATTTCTTTTCATAAAAATAATACATTTCGAAAAATATTTCGTTTATTTGTTTTTAGTCGCTGGTAAAAAGATAAAATATAGAAAATCCCTACCCTAAAAAAATCTTACCTGAAAGAATTATGTGTCTGAAATATAAAATGGCTAGTAATTTCATATATTAAGAGGACTCATTAATTTTAAACCTTCGAGAAAACATCGAGAATTTCTGTTTTGCTTTTCAAATTTTTTAAAACATTGATACAATTCTCAATCAAACAAAACAAACCGAATGAAAATATTCAAATTAGACCCAGGTCAATTTAAAATTTAAAATGCGTACTTTAACACAGACAGCAGCTAATTTTTAACTTAGCATACACCTTTTCTCAAAACTATGTTTTTCTACTTGCGCACACTGAAAAAAAGAATCGTTTGTAGACAGATAATTTATTTTTATACAGATATATATATATATATATATATATATAAAATGAATATACGTTCAATCTCCACCTACTGTTTTGTCAATTAAACGATGCAAACTTTATTTGTTACAATTAGAATGTGTTCTTTAAGATATATCCATCGCCCCCTGAATACTATGCCTACGCGCTGATACAAAAACGGCGGCTGGAGTAGACGGGCTTTTTTTAAAGCGTTTGTAGGTTTCCTGAATTTAGTTTAAAATGTGTACTCTGTGTAAAGTGTAAAAAAATTGTGTAAAAAAACATCCTAAAAGTTTTCTTTTAATCTCAGAAAAATAAGGTTGTGAAAACTTTTAGAAATTATTGCTATTCAGATTCAAGAGGCAAACGCGGAAAAAAAATCCGTCTACGACAGCCGCTATTTTTGTTTCAGCGCTTAGGGAGCGATGATGTATGCTATTTAGATGTAATCAAAATATAATACATAAAAAAAAATAGATTTTCTGAAGGTTTAAAACTAACGAGTCTTCCCTCTCAAAATAGAATAAGAGATTATTCCGCAAATATATTTTAAGCGAAAGTTGGACATTGGTTATATCTCTTATCCAATTTTAATATTTAACTTCCAAATATTATCGTCAAAGGCGTTTCTAGAATAGAATTATCTATATTATCAAATAAACGTAAAATTATAATTGAAGATGTTTCAGCTTCTGCCCTGAATGAGTGTGGCATACTTTCGCTTCTGAATCGAGATCTGCAACCGCCAAAGCTTCATTAACCCTCTGTTGCCCATGGTATCAAATATACTACCATATCTTACAAATGTTTTTTTTTTTTTTTTTTTTTTACAAAATAATAGTAATAATAATGGAATTAAATTCTCATGGTATCGTCTTTTAGATTTTTTTCAGTATTATTTTATATTCCAAACAGTTGATAGCTCTACTTGTCTATGCGCTAGAGAAAAGGAATGAATAACAATGGCTGACAAATTTAACGACACACAATTTTGCAAGGAAAGTTTTATTGTATTTATACAAATATTATAGCTTTTCTTCTGTATTATGGGATATTTCATATTGTTCATAATCGGTCCTAACATGACAGAATAAAAATGTCTCAAAAAAAAGCAATAATTTATATTGAAATTCTAATTGCAAAAACGTGGTAGCTAATTTTCTACACTGTGTTTTTACTGTAGTAAAAATAGCAAAAGGTACCAGAAATTCTACCAATAATTTTTTGATAGTTTGTGTAGTTTTGATAGCTTATTATTGATATTTTTAAGGATTTAAATCATTCTAATGAGTTTTTATTATTTTTACTTACGCATCATTCGTAGTATAGGATAAGTCTTGTTTATTTTATTCTAATAATAATTTCGATGTATATAATTTTTTCAGCCATCCACATCTGCAACCGCTTTAACCTACCATTCCACTAATCGCATAAAATTGTTTAAAAATGAAGAGGATGCTATCATTTTCACATATGAGTTTTGGATAATAATTTATCTCAATTTTCAGAACTCGAAATGCACGAGGAATATTTACCTCTGAAGAAACATTTGTTAGTAGCAACTCAGAGAGCGATGCTACAATTTAATATAAAGTGACCGAAGATATGTAGAGTAATAAATATCTTAACTTTTCCAGCATAAATAAATTTTTGCTATTACATAACATATATTTTACATATATATAAGTTAAAAAAGTATTTTATATATCTTACTTGCATAATAAATGTATGTATTATATTTAGTACCATGGCCTTTCACTCTTTAATGTTCATGGTAGCAAATATGATACATTTTAAAATTAAAAATATATATATATAATAAAAAAATTTTGAAGTTGTAATTACTTATATATCATAGTACTATATATATAGTATTATGTTCGTATTAAGACACATTTGAAAACTAATAAAAGTAAAAAATAGTTTCAAAAGCATATATTCAGTATAAAAATCCAACTGTACAGTTTTTGAAGTTTTTTTTACTTGCTAAGCAATACTATTGCAGAGTATATACCTTGTTTGAATACATAATATGAAGTCATTCACCTGTGACAAACATGTTTGAATAAATTCCTATACCACGAGGCTTATACTCTAAAAACGACATTTTCAAAACTGAGCAAAAAATACTCAAATCTGAGTATGTCGCATAGTCAAAATGGCTCCGAATCAAAATTACTCAAGTTTGAAACATGTATATACTCATTTCTGAAAACATGCACACACTCAAAAATAAAACATCATGTGTTCATATTTGAGTATGTCCATGTATAAAAAATGAGTAGGAACTGACTTCTATGTGTGTGTGCTCATTTTTCAGTATTTCCAAGTTTTAAAAATGAGTTTGAACTGATTCTAATCATTTTTGAGTATGTCCATATTTCAAAAATGAGTATGAACTGACCTTTATGTGCTCAGTTTTGAGTATGTCCATGTTTCAATATTCTGAATATTTCTGGTATTTCAGAATTGGAAGCATTGAATAATCATAGTTTTTGAAACAAAAAGTTTCATAACAAAATGAAAACATCGATTTACTCAGATTTGAAAGTGTCATTTCATTGTTTATTTTAAGATTTATTCAAAACCACATAATCAAAATCTGAAAAAAAAATTTTTTTTAAAGGTTTAAAACTGATCAGTCCCCTCAGGAGAATAAGAAATCACAGACGAGAATTTTAACATATTCTGAAACAAATTCCTTAAATAAATTTTAAGCAAAAGCTAGACATTAGTTATATCTCTTATTCAATTTTAATATTAAACTTTCAAATGTGACCGTCAAAGCGTCTTCTAGAATAGATGAATACTGTCAAATAAACGTAAAATTATAATTGGAGATGTTTCAGCTTCTGTGCTGAATGAATGTGGCATGCTTCGCTTCTGAGTCGAGAGCTGCAGCAGGCAGAGCTTCATTAACATCGCAAAGTGCTTCTGATTGAATACATAACACACAGTTATTCACCAGCGACATAAAGTTTAAATTAATCACCAGACTCGTATTTATTCATGATACCTGTTTACCTAAATCGTACATTTTGTAAAATTTGAAATTCAGAAAGGAAATGTGGTAGTATTATGTTCATTTTATGGCATATTGAAAACCAATAAAAGTAAAAATAGTTTTTTTTTAACACTTTTTTATAAGCATTCAATGTTTATCGTAAAAATAAGCTTAATTTCATTACTGTAATTCATGTAGTTCCAAAAAAATTCCGTTACAATACATTGATTTGGCTTGGGACCGATTATTGAAAATTCACTGCTTTATTTTACACTTGATTGAAAGCACCAACTTGTGAATTAATTTTTGTTCTGTTTCTTTTTTTTTTTAATATATGTCAACAGAAAAAAAAACTTTATTGAAACTATATATTTAAAATTTCTAAATTATTTTCTCAATGCATCGTCATACTCGTAATATAATTAATATTAAAATATTAAATGATAAAAGAGTACTCTTTAAAAAAATATATTACACTCTTCATTTTGTATTTATTTTCTTTTTTTTTTCGTGTTGAAAATATTTCATTGTTATTTTTTCAAAGCCAGTAGGCACATTTTGACAAGAGTGGTTTGGTTCATCTACCTCTATTGTTGTTGTAACTCATATACAGTTGTAAGCTTAAAGAATATTTAGTGCTTTATATGACCTACGGCCGGCTAATGAAAGAAGGCCTTAAAATTAATTTATTAATTTATAATTAATTAAAAAATATATTAAAATGTTGTATATATTGTCATCAGAAATATACCTGCTGTGTACATAATGTTTATAATTCTAGTATATCCAGAAGTGAATGAAAAATGGGTTACAAAATCTCATCTTTACATACAAAAACCAAGTTAAGTAATATAAAAGAGTGTAAAAACATCCGTTCCTTCTATTACAATTCACTTTTTAAAAATATTTATCTCATCTGTTTTCAGCAATTGTCAGAAATGTAAAACAACAGTTCTATACTGAAAAAAAAACTTAAAAATTTGTACTGGCAACCGGGTCGTCAGTACAGTTTCCTTATGCTTACAGTATTTTTTTTTTTTGGTGAAAATAATGATTTAATGAGGCTTTTAGCACCGTTGCCTGTCAAGGATATTTTCAAATCCATATTCACTACTTTATGATACATTCACACAAAATAATTTTCATCCGGAATATACATGTAGTAAATATATTCAGAGAAACCGGAAATCGGGATGGCAAAATAACTGGCAATACAATTTTCGAATATTTATGTTTTGTTTTTAATTAGGTGATATTAATATGAAAAAATCGTAGATGACACTATTTCGGTATTTTTCCGCTGTTTGGCCGTTGGCATCGTAATACGTGAGTGATTCGATGGTAGTGGTTTATCCGAAGCCAAGCATGTTTTCAACCATAAAATATATATAAGAAAATACATCTTGTTTCTATATTGTAACGTAATACGAAAATTATATTTTATTTTTTAAATAAAATTTCTGATTTAAAACGTGTTTGAATTAATTCAGACCCCAGAAGAGTACCGAAATGTTGGCATCAATGGAAAAATACATATTTTGTCTTCATAAAATGATGTTTTAAATTTTAAAGGCACAGCACTGAAGTAAAACGATCCTTCCCTACTAATTTTTCTGCAAATAATTGTACAAAAAAGTTAAATACCAATCGCTTATTAAAAGCTAGACAAATTATGCTTCATGGTTCGTCTATGTGAAGTTGCATGAATTTTTCAAAGTTAGCACTCATTTTTGAAAGTTTATTTCAGTTCCTTGGATTATATAAACACGAAAAAATATACAATTTATTCAATTTTTCTTAAATTTTCACAGAGTTATAAAATAAAACGGATTTATCCACAAAATTCGAAAAATAAAATTAAAAACTTGCAAAGAAATGTACTAGGGTCATTTAATTAGTAATTGTAAAATTGGTGTAAAAAAGTTTAAATGTAAAATAAATTAACTCTATACAAAATTAAACTACAACGTTCTATACAGAATTTCCAAAATCCATATATAAATATATATTTCTGGCTGAATCCGATTTTGTGAATGTGACTTTACACTTTAAATGTGTTTAAAAAGCTTAATTTTTGAATTTTATATTAAATGAAAGACATATTAGTTCTAAACATTATCATACCAAATTTACATTTCCGCGCTTTTTTGCTTCAATTGTTTATATCTTGGAATGCAAATTAGGATACTGGATAACCTCGCAATTACAGAGTGAAAGGATATAAAATTTTCATAACTTACAAATGTTATAATTATGTGTAAAATGAACAATAATCTTAGAGGTATTTAAACATGTTTTTTTTTTTTTTTTTTTTTTTTAATTGCCCCAAAATACTTGAAAAATTCTACCGATATTTTTTTTTCATATTAATTTTTAAAATGTAAAAATTTTATGCAAAAATATTTACCGTCCAGTTTATTGTAAATTGTATTATGACACATGAAAATTCAAGGCATTTCATCCAATGGTTGTAAAGTAATCCAGTAGCCACATCAAAATTAATATTCAAAGATAAAAGTGTTTAAAACGAGAGAGAGAGAGAAATTCTTTCTTTGTTCCAATTTTTGAAGATAAAATTGCATAGAAACATAAATATTTCCTACCAAAAGGCATTTCAAAAAAAATATTTTTTTGTAATTAATTTTCGAAAAAATATATTAATATATAACCTAAAATTTTTTAAAACAGAAATAGATTTTTAGAACCTTCAAATATGTGAATTCAAAATCAAAACTCGTTTCGCCAAATAGGTTTTCAAGTATACTTCAAAAACTACCCTCATTGTAATGTATTTTGCATAGATTACAAATAAATTTAACATTAGGTGTTTCAAACTTTAAACCTTCTTAATTCCTAAAATACTTGGCCGGATGACTTCCCATTTTGTATCCTAAGGTAAAATTTACTAATAAAAAGGCCAATTACTATGTCAAATTTAAGTGTTCGTACTGAACATTTTGGAGTATGGGACAATTTCTGTGTGAAGATAACTCCCCAAATTTAAATATTTTTAAAAACATAAATTGAAAAAAAAAAACAAAAAAAACCATAATTTCCAGTCGAATAGTATTTCCATTTTTTTTTCTGTGACAGTTTTAAGTAGAGGTCTGCGTAGGCCGCACCCTGGACCGAAGCCCTAGCATGCCCCGTCCCGCAGGCTGGGCTCGGATCAATTTTCATTCATGACACTCGGGCCGGGTCTGGTCTTCACTCTTTCCAGGCCGGGCCCGGGTCTAACATTTTTTTGCATGTTCGGGCCGGGCCAGGCCTAGTTATCACTCTTTCCGAAGGGACCTAACATTTTTCTGCAGACACTGGACAGGGCAGGCCTAGTTATCACTCTTTCACCTAACATTTTCTGCAGACACGGGACGGGGCAGACCTAGTTATCACTCTTTGCGAAGGGGCCTAACATTTTTCTGCAGACACGGGACGGGACGGGCCTAGTCAGCATTCTATCATCTATAGAAAACTTGCAGTGCACTTCAGTGATTTCGTTATGTTTGAAGTATCATAACATCAATAAAATGCACTGCAAGCATTTTTTCTCCATTGACCTTAATGTAACAAAATTATTTTGTGTAACTGTAAATGAACTATAAATGCTACACACTTCACTTTTAATACCGAACATTCTACAGTAAACCTCAATAACATATAAATATGTCATCGTAATTTTAAGTATATTTACGAGTGTTAGAGCACGGACAGACAGACAAACCGAATTCATAAACACGTTTGAACTATGTTGGTAAGTGTTAAAAAGGAACTACTACCAACAACCTCTTTCCAACAAAAACATAATTATGAAAATCGGGGCATCCGTTCAAAATTTATTCGTGCACATACTTAAAAATAAATAAATAAATAAACATTCAAATGAATTTAAAACCTTCTTTGTCAAAAATTATTTAAAAAAAAAGAACAATTAAAACACTAATTTTAGCTTTTATCTGTGTATCGATAGTAAATGCTAATTAATTCTCTGACCCATTTTGATATTATGCTAAAGCAGAATAAGACTTGTAGATGAGTATTTCACATCCCTATCAAACAAACAAACATCAAATGAACAATAAGTGAAAGTTTAACAAGATTTAAGTATTTTATCCGGATTTAATCTCAAAACGCTACCATCAAAGATGTTATTCACAATGTATAACACTGAAAAGTAAATGTAAAATTATAATTGGTAATAATTCAGCTTTTGTGATGAATGGCACATATTTTGCTACTATGAATCGAGTGCTACAATAAACAAAGTTTAATTTACGATGCAGGATATTTCAGTCTGAATACTTATCATGAAGCTATTCACAAGTGACAAGATGTTTGAATTAATTACTAAGCGTTATTATTATGATATTTGTTTATAACAACAAGAGTCATAATGGTTGATATTCAGAAAATAATGGTCTTTGGTTTAAAATTGAGTGGAAACTACATATCGCACACTTATTTCTAAAGTTACACAATTGAAAAATCATAATTTTAGGGTTCTTAATATGAGTGAATCACAATGATATTTTTTTATGTTATTAAAATCACGTTTAAACATCTGTAAAAACATCCGCGATTCGGGTTGGCGCTAATTTCGTTTTAAGGATTGTGTTGACTTTAATTGTTTCGGGTTTTGGTCGGTTCGTATTGGGATTTGTGTTATGCAAGTCGAATATGGATTGACCCGATTTTTCGAAAAAAAAAAGTCTAAAATATTTTTTACTAAAAATTAGAAAAGTTTAAAAATGCATACCACAACGGGAAACTCACTTCCATAAATTATCAATCATATAGTCTATCGTGTTGTAACCGAATATTTTTGTGCATTTCTGTATATGAACGATAAATGCTACGCACTCCATAGTCTATAAAAAGCATGATGTAGTGCACATCAGAGATCCTTTTAAAATTCATCATGTTTGAAGTAGTTTAAGATCACTGAAATACTCTACAAACACCCCCTCCCCATATATCGTAATGTAATGGAATTCTCTTCGGCATCCCTGTAAACGAACTATAAATACTACTAACTCTATACTCCTGAGAAAACATGTTCTAGTCCACCCGAGTGATGCCTATCAATCTCATTATGTTTGAAATATCGTAACATCATTAAAATGCACTGCAAAGGATTCCCTTCCCCCTCGACCATAATGTAATGGAATTATTTTGTATGTCACTGAAAATGATCTATAAATCCTATGCACTTCATTTTCAATACTGAACATTCTATAGTAAAGGACCAAGGTCCATAAGTCGTGTCTCTGGCCCATGAAATAAGACTAAAATTCAATTTCGTTATGCTGTGTAAAAACCCCCTTTCTGTTGTTTTGATTGGCGAGATTAGGCGTCGCCAATAATAATTATTCTAACCCTTTATTTTGCTGTTTTTCACTTTTTAATTCTGATTTAGATGTGATGTAATTCTTGAACCGAGTGGCTGGCGGTATAACCAGCTTTTATCTGAACCAGGCTTTTGCTTGGTAATAAAAATTTGTTAATTTTAATTTATCTGAACTTTTATTGAAGTGTAAAATCAACGAGAATTTATTATTAAAAAATAAGTGACAGTGAAAATTTAGTATGAAGAAGATCCTGATTCGGAGAAGAATAAATAATTTCGATTTGCAATTCTTTATTTTTGGCGTCCCGCGACCTGATGTCTGCACTGGATTTATGATTTTGTTTTTGATAAATGGTTCTCTGAAGACTTGAGGTAAGCTCAGTCTAATTTATATTTTGTTGCACTGTAAAAAAAAAAAATTGAAATGACAACCATTGATACGTTAAAAAAGAAAAGTGCTGGTTTACGAACGCAAACCACTAAACTGTATACTAAAATATGTACAATTCTTGAAGATGACTCTATGTCATTAGAAAACAAATTTGATAGGTTAAATATCTGTAAAGATCAGTTAAATGAAAAATATGAAACATTAAAAAAATTAAATTCTGACATACAAGATGAAATCGCTGATGCAGATTTCGAAAAAGAAATTGAAAGCTCAGAAAGTTATTGTGAAAAAATTATCGAATCGCGTTACAAAATAACGAAGTTCTTAAATGAACGCAACTCCCAAAACCAAAATAACGCTTTTCAAAATTTTATGAAAAATGAATCCGGCTCTCAAAACGGAAATATAGAGAAATCTATGAAATTGCCGAAGCTGACAATAAACAAATTTTTTGGTGATAGCAGTTCTTGGCTCGAATTTTGGGGGCAATTTTCTAATGCTATTGAGAAGAATTCTAATTTAACCCCAATTGATAAATTCGTAGATTTAAAATCCCTGCTTGGAGGCAGTGCGTATAATGCTGTTGCAGGTTTTTCACTTTCAAAGGAAAATTTCAAGGCTGCTGTTGATTTGTTAAAAGATCGCTATGGTCGTAGCGACCTAGTTATCAATGCTCATATGAGTAAATTGTTAAATTTAAAACAGGTAAAAAATGCTTCGAATGTTAAAGAATTACGAGAATTGTATGATAATTGCGAAATTCAAATAAAAAATTTAAATTCTCTTTGTGTTACGTCAGGAAGTTATGGTCATCTTCTCTGCTCGATTTTAATGAAATTAATACCTTCTGAAATAGCACTAGATTTTAATCGTAAAAGAGCCAATACTGATAAAATGGAGATCGAAGAGCTTCTTTCCTTCATTAAAAACGAAGTGCAATCTCGAAAAGCTACGATGACACTGCAGAACTCCGAAAATAGTTTTAGTGCTAAAAATACAAAGTATAATAACAATTATAAACAGTTGAATAATTATAAACGCGACATTCCTTCAGCCTCTGCATTGGCTACTAATGTAAAAAATGTTTATATATTTTGTGAAAATGATCACGATTCTAAATCATGTAAAAATTGTTCTATTCATCAAAAACGTGATAAATTGCGCATCCATGGTCGTTGCTTTGTTTGTTTCAGAAAATTTCATGTGTCGGCCAAGTGTAAATTTAATTCTGAACAATGTAAATTTTGTAATGGCAATTTTCACCATTTTTCGGTTTGTTTAAATAGAAATTCTAATCAAACTGTCCCGAAAGAAATCAAATCAGCTGACTCTGTAATCACTTCGATTTCTCATTGTAAAGCGAATTCAAATGAAAATTCTTTTAAAGAGGTTATTTTACAAACAGCTTGCGTAAAAGTGGAATCTGGAATAAATTCCGAACTTTCCTTATGTTTATATGATTTAGGTAGTCAAAAATCTTTTGTAACAGAACGATTAGTTTCAAAATTAAATCCACGAATTATTCGTAGAGAAAAACTTCAGATTTTCTCCTTTGCAGCTACTAAGCCGCAAATAAAAACTTATGATGTTGTGCAATTAAAATTATCTCATATTGAAAAAAAATCTCGTTTCATTTTTATTGAGGCTTTGGTTACAGACGTAATTTCTAATGCAACGATTCATCCCCCACTTCTCAATAAACAGATAACAGACAAATTGGCGCCCTACAAGTTGTCGAATTTTGCTGTGTCATGCGATTCTCAAATAAATATATTAATTGGAGCTGATTATTTTTATCAAATCTGTCACAAGGGAGAGGTACATAAAATAACTAAATCTATATTTTTATGTGAAAGTTTATTCGGGCACTCATTATGTGGGTTCTATGAGGATGAAAAAAGGAATTTGAAATACGCATCTGTTTTAAATCTGTCCGTTGTAAATCTAGAGAGGGAGGATTTGAAATTTTTATGGGAAATTGAATCTTTGGGTATTACGCAATCAAATGAAAATATTTCAGATATGGATGAGGAAATTGTGAATAAATTTGAGAATAATTTAAAATTTGTAAATAATAGGTACGAAACGGGTTTATTGTGGAAGGATGAGAAAACTAGAGTAGATAATAATTTTGTAATAGCAAGGAATCGTTTTAACGAATTAAATCGTAAACTCGAAAAGGATAAAGACTTATGTAAAAAATATAAGGCTATTGTATTGGAACAAAAAACTACCGGAATTGTAGAAGACTGCCCTGATAGAATAATTGATAATGGGTATTTTATGCCTCATAGACCAGTTTTAAGAGAGGATAAATTAACTACCAAAGTGAGGATGGTTTTCGATGCTTCTTCTAAAGAAAAGCATTTAAATTCTTTTAATGACTGTTTATACCCAGGTCCTAATCTTAATCCGAACATATTTGATGTTATAATGAATTTTAGAAAATATAATATTGCATTTTGCGCTGATTTAGAAAAGGCCTTTTTGCAAATTGGGATATCAGAAGAGGATCGGGATTATTTAAAATTTTTGTGGTTTGGTGACGAAAATGATAACTTAACTTTTTTGAGATTTACTAGAGCTGCTTTTGGGGTAACTTGCAGTTCCTTTATTTTTGCTGCAACGATTAAATATCATATTCGGAAATATATTGATCATCCTGAAGTCGTTAAGATCTTGAATTCATCTTTGTACATAGATGATTTAATAACGGGGTCAAAATCTGATGAAGACGCTTTTTATCTATCATCAACTGCTTCGGATATTTTTAGGGAAGCTGGTATGAATTTGCGAAAATTCAATACTAATTCTGTTAAACTTAGAAAAATATGGGAGGAAAATAAATTATGTGACTCAGAAGAAAATTCGAATAATTCTTTGAAGATTTTGGGATTGTTATGGGATACCAATTGTGATATTTTACGTTTTGATGTACAATCCTTTCCTGATGATTGGAAATTTAATCCAACGAAACGCGTTGTTCTTAAAGCCATGTTAAAAATCTTTGATCCGATTGGATTCATCGCACCATTTTCTATTCGTATGAAAAGTTTGCTACAGGAAACATGGAAAAGGGATTTGGAATGGGATGAAAAATTCCCTGATGATTTAAAAATTGAATGGGAAAATTGGTGTTCAGAAATCGATCATTTAGATAAATTTGAGGTTCCCCGCAAATATTTTCCGCAAGGCTTAGAATTTTCAGACCCAATTGAAATTCATATTTTTTCCGATGCCAGCCCTAAGGCTTATGGGGCTGTAGCTTATTTTCGATATATCACAAGTAATAATGAAATTATGACCAGTCTTATTTGGGCAAAATGTAGAGTTTCCCCGATTAAGTGTTTAACAATCCATCGTCAGTAGTGGGAAAACGAGAGTTCAAGGACAGCCAGAGGATTTGAGGATCCGCTCCTTCGGCCGGAGGCACCGCTCCTCCGACCGCTCCTCCGGCTGCAACGATCCTCCGGCTGCAACGATCCTCCGGCTGCACCGATCCTCCGGCTGAAACGATCCTCCGGCTGAAACGATCCTTCGGCTGCAACGATCCTCCGACTGCACCGATCCTCCGGCTGAAACGATCCTCCGGCTGAAACGATCCTCCGGCTGCAACGATCCTTCGGCGGGGAAAAATAATTTTCTACTGTAACAGGAGGGGTGAAAATAAGAACTCTAAGAAGAGGTTAAATGGACAAGATTATCATACTATAAGATGAATATTGATTTTATATACTAATTTTGAATGACAAACACCTTAATGAGTATCACTAATTAAGCGAAACAATGAAAAATACCAACTTTAACAAAAAAAAAAGCGGATTCCTTAAGAATTTTTCAAGTATAAGATGACGATATCAACTTATATGAAGAAATTTAAACTTACATTTTAGTTTTTGAACAATGGACACCTTAATGAAAATAATAATTAAGCAAAATAAAATAACAATTTTAACGAAACTGCTGATTTCTTATGAATTTTTCAACTATAACATGAGAATATCAAACTATAAGATGGATTTTAAACTTATATTATAGTTTCTGAACAATGGACACCTTAATGAGTATAATAATTAAGCAAAAGAAAATATTACTTTTAACGAAAATGATGATTTCCTATGAATTTTTTCAACTATAAGATGTGGATATCAAATCATAAGCCGTAGAATAAACATATATAATTATTTTAAATGACGAACATTTTAATGAGTATTACTAATTAGACGAAACAATTGAAAAATATCAATTGTAAGGTATAAAGCTGATTTTTTAAGAATTTTTCAAGTATAAGATGAGAATATCAACTTATAAGAGGAAATTACACTTATATTTTTTAGTTTTTCAACCGTAATACACAGAAAATATTCAAAATTTGAATGAATTTTATACCTAATCAATTGATTTTCCGCAAAATAATAAGAGTTTTAACAACCATTATCTAATTTTACTGTGTATACTTGATTTAATTCTGTTTAGACGTACGTAATATAATCTTTTTATATCATTTATACTTGAAATAAGAACCATATTTAAATAAAAACCAGTTGTTTATTTATTCTTAATACGCAAACTTTTTTTTTCTTTCCTAAAATGTAGCATTTCTGAGGAGGGATAATAATTCCACCCCACATTCTAAGGAAAAGGGGAGCATAACAATGACCGTCTAGGTCACAACTTTTACTATAATATAAATATTATTCGCTATCAATGTTTACAAAAAATCCATGTTGGAAGATAGATATGAGTTATATTTTAATAAAGTTTACCCTCCTCCATCTTCTACACGATGCTAACAATTATACAAAACAAAAGAAATACCGATTTTTAACGAAAAAGGGTGAATTTTAATGAATTTTACACAAGTTTTCGGTATTATTGTACACTAACAGGTATGATTTTATTTCTTAGGTGATTACAATACAGAGAAAAGTATTCACGATTAGATTACTTTTCGTGAAATATTTAACAGTAATTATATAAACTCCTGTTTACATCACTAATTTACATCTGAAAATAAGGATTTATAGGATAAAATAAATAATCTTAACTTATACTTAGTAAATGTTACGCAATTCCAATGATTTTATACCGTGTTTTTTACGAGTTTTATATTAATTAGTAATTTTACATTAATATTTTTGAATATTTTCTATGATATGGTTAATCCATTTTTATCACAGAAATACCAGTACCTAAAATTTCACTTAAACTCATATTCTAAGTATTAATATTCACTTATAACTTTACTTTTAGTTATACTTTTACTTGAAACCATGTGAACTTGTAGAACCCTGCTTACGCATATGGAATTTAGTACATCACACTGTTATCTAAATGAATATGAATACCTTATTGTTTTAAATTTTCCAATTTTAACAGAATATGCACGAATATAAACTTTAATTTTATCTAAACATTTTATTTCAAATAGCCTAGTTTATGAAAACGATACATATTACCAAATATTAGACAACATTTTAACATGAACTTAGATACTGATCACATACCTATTTTAGCATAATTTATTAGCATACATAGCATTTCATCCATTTCTTTCAGAAATATACATATAAAATTATGGATTTACCGAGTAATATCCAATTTTAGCTTTCACTTACCAATTTTTTACACCATTTCAATGATTTCAATGATTTCAAGCTATTTTATATCACAGAAACGAAAAAATAATTGAATACAGACGCGAGTAAATAATATTTGTATTGTATTTTCCATTCAAAGATTTGAAACTCAAGTTAAAAATTATGTTATAAGTATTGATATCCACTTTTAGTTTTACTTGAAACCATATGAACTTGTAGAGCCTTGCTTACGCATATGAAGTTTAGTACATACTGCTATCTAAATGAATAATGCCTCCCATTGGGCCAATGAATACCTTATTGTTTTAAATTTTCCAATTTTAACAGAATATGCACGAATATAAACTTTAAGTTTATCTAAACATTTTATTTCAAATACCCTAGTTTATGAAAACGATACATATTACCAAATATTAGACATTTTAACATAAACTTAGATACTGATCACATACCTATTTTAGCACAACTTATTAACATGCAATAGCATTTTATCCATTCCTTTCAGAAATTTACATATAAATATATGGATTTAACGAGTAAATATCCAATTTTAGCTTGCATTTAGTGATTTTTTACACCATTCCAATGATTTCGAGCTATTTTATATCACAGAAACGGAAACATATTTGAACATAAACGCCTGTAAAATAATATTTGAACTGTGTTTCCTATTCAAAAATTCAAATCTCAAATTAAAATTTATGTTCTATCACTTATCAACTATTTATCCCACATAACTTTTACCATAGAAACATCGTAGAAATTAAATATACGTTACATGAAAATAATAAATTGTAAGTACCTAAAAATATCAAACACAAAATCTATTAATCAAAACTTAAAAAATAAAAAAAATAAAAAGTTTTTACGAAGTTAAAAAAAAAAAAATTACAAATGAAAAAATAAATTACAAATGAAAAAAAAAATTACAAATAAAAAAAATTTACAAATGAAAAAAAAAAATTTCAAATGAAAAAAAAAATTACAAATGAAAAAAAAATTTACAAATGAAAAAAAATTACAAAATGAAAGAAAAAGTTTTTACAAAAAAAAGTTAAAAAAAATATTTTACAAAATTAAAAAAAAAAAAAAAGTTTTTACATAAAAAAAAAAGAAAAAAAAAATACAAAGGTTTAATATATTACAAAAAGTACCCATTTTTTACAATTTTTTTTAAAAATTAGAAGTTTAATTGCTATTATTACCACTATCACTTCTCAGAATTTAGCAGCCTAGACTTTTGTACACTATATATTTTTAATTCTATAAAGAAAATTTCAACTGCAATTTTACCAACACTATTATTAAGTTCGCATAAACCAAATTTTATACTGTATTTAGCGAATTTCCAATTAACATCTTCCGTGTAGAGTAACTTTTTCCTCTAACATTTGAAATCGTGTATATCTGCTACTTTCATATTTATAATTAATATTTCAGAATTAAGACCATACTAACCATATTAAAATAAGACCATATTTAAGCAAGATTCCATGATAAAGCTTATTATACTGATTATTTTTATTTAGTACGCATGCGCAGTTTTGTCACATGATCACTTTAACTAATGATAATATAAAATTTTGAAAAGTGATGCAGAGGTTCTAATTTCCCAAGACAAATTCTTGCAGATGACTATTCAGATGACTGTATATGTATAGCTCCAGGAAATTTCCTGATTTTAACCCAGTTGGGGAAACAATTTCTCTGTTAACGAATAAAGTAAGTTGTACTATATCATTGTAAAACATCAATAAATGATTATTTATCTATTAAATCTTTTCTAAGTATATAATTATATTTCTTTTATTGTATAGATGTTACACCAAGATGAATCAAAACTGCAGAAACTCTCTTTACCAGAAATGGATACCCCGGATGATTCATCGTCAACACATACAGAGTTAAAGAATAATATACATGTATGTACTTATATGTGATATATTAGAATACATATATTAAACATAATTAGAGTGAATTTACAATAAAATATTGTACCAGATGTTCTATAAAATGTGATGTTTTTTCGTCTATAGTGTTAGAAGGAATTCTAAATATATGCATTTATTTCTCTTGCAGATGTGTTCCACTTGTAACAAATACTTTTCAAATAAATGGAATTTAAAAGAACATATACAAATCCATACTAGTGAAAAACCATATACTTGTAATCATCGTCAAAAATCATCTACAAGAAAGCGTGAATTATCTTTTACTAGAAAATACAGACCATCAGTTCCTATGAAACCCCATCCTGTTAAAAAATTGTTCCAGTGTGAAAAGTGTGAGAAAATATTCGTTATTCGTAATAAACTGAATAGACATATGACTCTTATGTTGAACTTGTCGAAGACAGTATCCCAAATCATATTGAAGATGGATATTCAAAAATTAACCAGTAGTTTGAAGAATTTAACAGTCAAAGATCAGATTGGATACTTCGAAAAATTGACTGTATAGAACATAAACCAACATAACATTTACCCAAACTACTCATGCAGCATTATTGATTTGACATATGATATCCAAAAAGTGAAATTTGTAAAGAAAAATCCAAAGTGTTGTAAAGAATTTTATTAATATAATTGATAAAATGTATTGAAGAGAAATTGATATAAATGTAGACAATATTCACAATGTATTGTTTAAATACCCATAATAATAAAAATGTATCTATACACATCTGTGTTTATTTTTATAAAACATATTTCATTGTTAAAATACATTGTATGATTTTTAACATGAAATTTCTACATAACAGTAAATAACTAATTTTGCTTTACGTAAGACTTGAGATTTATCATAACTTGTTCAACGAAACAACATTTTCCCCAATGAATATCCAGTTTACACACATACATATGAAAATCAACTTTTGATAATACTATACATCAGATTAATGAAAGAGTTGTATAAGAGTTGAAATGTTAAGAGTAGTATAATGGTTGCCTAACCATTGTACATTTCTTTAAAATAAGAACTTTAAACAACCGAAATCGAGAAAAAATGGGATGTTAGATTTAGGCCTGATCCTGCTGTTCAACATCGATGACGTGATCAACTTGGATATCTGAAACAGTTGAATGGGGTTTCATTTTCTTTCCTTGAAGGTAAATATTTTATTGGTTGTGTAATTTGAAATCAATCGTTGTAGAATGTCGTGAATTTTTCAAGTCATAAGCAGATACACATGTTTAAGTTATACTCCGATATGAATTCTCGGTTCATTTTCGACTCATCATATAATTTACTTGTATGCATATCTATCCGAAATCAGCAGTATTCATCACTTGAAGTGATAACATAAACTAAAAGTCCGCGATACCCATTATCTGTATGCTTTGCTGTTATATTAGTCACTTCTGAACCGATGGATATGTTTTCAGTTATCTACACTTCAGTAGGTAAATCTAAAGGAAACTCTGAAGCTTTTTTATTTGATTAAGACTGATATAAATTGTTTCTTGTATCTGTCTGTAATGTTAACACCCTTAAAGCATCTCTATCTGTTAGTCTTTGGTTACTGTTACTGTCGGTAACTTCCAGATTTATAGATTGATATAACATCAGCAAAATGAGTCCCATCAGTTGCTGATACATTAATGGTTTTCTCATGCATATTTAATTTGCCGAAATCACAAATGTTTCTTAATATACCATATATTGGATCCAACATAGATTACCATTTCAAGATATTATTTTGTATTTTCACAGCGCTAACACTATGATTTTAACAACTGAAGTCGAAAAAAGCTATGTTAGACATAGGTCTGGTTCTGACTTTTGAGTAAATTTTTGTTTATGTAAATATTTTTAGAAAAACGTGAAATATTTATTTTTTTTTGTTAATTTTTTTTTTTTTTTAGTTTTGTAAACTTTTTTTATAACTTTTTTTTTTTTTTAGTTTGTAAAAACTTTTTTTTAACTTTGTAGAAACTATTTTTTTTATATATGTAAAAACTTTTTTTTAATTTGTAAAAACTTTTTTTGTAAAAACTTTTTTTTAATGGTAAAAAAACTTTTTTTTTAAATTTCTAAAAATTTTTTAATTTTTTATTTGTAAAAACATTTTTTTTAATGAATTTTATATATTTTTCATTAATCTGATGTATAGTATTATCAAAAGTTGATTTTCATATGTATGTGTGTAAACTGGATATTCATTGGGGAAAATGTTGTTTCGTTGAACAAGTTATGATAAATCTCAAGTCTTACGTAAAGCAAAATTAGTTATTTACTGTCATGTAGAAATTTCATGTTAAAAATCATACAATGTATTTTAACAATGAAATATGTTTTATAAAAATAAACACAGATGTGTATAGATACATTTTTATTATTATGGGTATTTAAACAATACATTGTGAATATTGTCTACATTTATATCAATTTCTCTTCAATACATTTTATCAATTATATTAATAAAATTCTTTACAACACTTTGGATTTTTCTTTACACATTTCACTTTTTAGATATCATATGTCAAATCAATAATGCTGCATGAGTAGTTTGGGTAAATGTTATGTTGGTTTATGTTCTATACAGTCAATTTTTCGAAGTATCCAATCTGATCTTTGACTGTTAAATTCTTCAAACTACTGGTTAATTTTTGAATATCCATCTTCAATATGATTTGGGATACTGTCTTCGACAAGTTCAACATAAGAGTCATATGTCTATTCAGTTTATTACGAATAACGAATATTTTCTCACACTTTTCACACTGGAACAATTTTTTAACAGGATGGGGTTTCATATGAACTGATGGTCTGTATTTTCTAGTAAAAGATAATTCACGCTTTCTTGTAGATGATTTTTGACGATGATTACAAGTATATGGTTTTTCACTAGTATGGATTTGTATATGTTCTTTTAAATTCCATTTATTTGAAAAGTATTTGTTACAAGTGGAACACATCTGCAAGAGAAATAAATGCATATATTTAGAATTCCTTCTAACACTATAGACGAAAAAACATCACATTTTATAGAACATCTGGTACAATATTTTATTGTAAATTCACTCTAATTATGTTTAATATATGTATTCTAATATATCACATATAAGTACATACATGTATATTATTCTTTAACTCTGTATGTGTTGACGATGAATCATCCGGGGTATCCATTTCTGGTAAAGAGAGTTTCTGCAGTTTTGATTCATCTTGGTGTAACATCTATACAATAAAAGAAATATAATTATATACTTAGAAAAGATTTAATAGATAAATAATCATTTATTGATGTTTTACAATGATATAGTACAACTTACTTTATTCGTTAACAGAGAAATTGTTTCCCCAACTGGGTTAAAATCAGGAAATTTCCTGGAGCTATACATATACAGTCATCTGAATAGTCATCTGCAAGAATTTGTCTTGGGAAATTAGAACCTCTGCATCACTTTTCAAAATTTTATATTATCATTAGTTAAAGTGATCATGTGACAAAACTGCGCATGCGTACTAAATAAAAATAATCAGTATAATAAGCTTTATCATGGAATCTTGCTTAAATATGGTCTTATTTTAATATGGTTAGTATGGTCTTAATTCTGAAATATTAATTATAAATATGAAAGTAGCAGATATACACGATTTCAAATGTTAGAGGAAAAAGTTACTCTACACGGAAGATGTTAATTGGAAATTCGCTAAATACAGTATAAAATTTGGTTTATGCGAACTTAATAATAGTGTTGGTAAAATTGCAGTTGAAATTTTCTTTATAGAATTAAAAATATATAGTGTACAAAAGTCTAGGCTGCTAAATTCTGAGAAGTGATAGTGGTAATAATAGCAATTAAACTTCTAATTTTTAAAAAAAATTGTAAAAAATGGGTACTTTTTGTAATATATTAACCTTTGTAATTTTTTTTTCTTTTTTTTTTATGTAAAAACTTTTTTTTTTTTAATTTTGTAAAATATTTTTTTTAAACTTTTTTTTGTAAAAACTTTTTCTTTCATTTTGTAATTTTTTTTTTATTTGTAAATTTTTTTTTCATTTGTAATTTTGTAATTTTTTTTTTTTTAACTTCGTAAAAACTTTTTATTTTTTTTATTTTTTAAGTTTTGATTAATAGATTTTGTGTTTGATATTTTTAGGTACTTACAATTTATTATTTTCATTTAACGTATATTTAATTTCTACGATGTTTCTATCGTAAAAGTTATGTGGGATAAATAGTTGATAAGTGATAGAACATAAATTTTAATTTGAGATTTGAATTTTTGAATAGGAAACACAGTTCAAATATTATTTTACAGGCGTTTATGTTCAAATATGTTTCCGTTTCTGTGATATAAAATAGCTCGAAATCATTGGAATGGTGTAAAAAATCACTAAATGCAAGCTAAAATTGGATATTTACTCGTTAAATCCATATATTTATATGTAAATTTCTGAAAGGAATGGATAAAATGCTATTGCATGTTAATAAGTTGTGCTAAAATAGGTATGTGATCAGTATCTAAGTTTATGTTAAAATGTCTAATATTTGGTAATATGTATCGTTTTCATAAACTAGGGTATTTGAAATAAAATGTTTAGATAAACTTAAAGTTTATATTCGTGCATATTCTGTTAAAATTGGAAAATTTAAAACAATAAGGTATTCATATTCATTTAGATAGCAGTATGTACTAAACTTCATATGCGTAAGCAAGGCTCTACAAGTTCATATGGTTTCAAGTAAAAGTATAACTAAAAGTGGATATCAATACTTATAACATAAATTTTAACTTGAGTTTCAAATCTTTGAATGGAAAATACAATACAAATATTATTTACTCGCGTCTGTATTCAATTATTTTTTCGTTTCTGTGATATAAAATAGCTTGAAGTCATTGAAATCATTGAAATGGTGTAAAAAATTGGTAAGTGAAAGCTAAAATTGGATATTACTCGGTAAATCCATAATTTTATATGTATATTTCTGAAAGAAATGGATGAAATGCTATGTATGCTAATAAATTATGCTAAAATAGGTATGTGATCAGTATCTAAGTTCATGTTAAAATGTTGTCTAATATTTGGTAATATGTATCGTTTTCATAAACTAGGCTATTTGAAATAAAATGTTTAGATAAAATTAAAGTTTATATTCGTGCATATTCTGTTAAAATTGGAAAATTTAAAACAATAAGGTATTCATATTCATTTAGATAACAGTGTGATGTACTAAATTCCATATGCGTAAGCAGGGTTCTACAAGTTCATATGGTTTCAAGTAAAAGTATAACTAAAAGTAAAGTTATAAGTGAATATTAATACTTAGAATATGAGTTTAAGTGAAATTTTAGGTACTGGTATTTCTGTGATAAAAATGGATTAACCATATCATAGAAAATATTCAAAGTTAATTAATATAAAATTACTAATTAATATAAAACTCGTAAAAAACACGGTATAAAATCATTGGAATTGCGTAAAATTTACTAAGTATAAGTTAAGATTATTTATTTTATCCTATAAATCCTTATTTTCAGATGTAAATTAGTGATGTAAACAGGAGTTTATATAATTACTGTTAAATATTTCACGAAAAGTAATCTAATCGTGAATACTTTTCTCTGTATTGTAATCACTTCAGAAATAAAATCATACCTGTTAGTGTACAATAATACCGAAAACTTGTGTAAAATTCATTAAAATTCACCCTTTTTCGTTAAAAATCGGTATTTCTTTTGTTTTGTATAATTGTTAGCATCGTGTAGAAGATGGAGGAGGGTAAACTTTATTAAAATATAACTCATATCTATCTTGCAACATGGATTTTTTGTAAACATTGATAGCGAATAATATTTATATTATAGTAAAAGTTGTGACCTAGACGGTCATTGTTATGCTCCCCTTTTCCTTAGAATGTGGGGTGGAATTATTATCCCTCCTCAGAAATGCTACATTTTAGGAAAGAAAAAAAAAGTTTGCGTATTAAGAATAAATAAACAACTGGTTTTTATTTAAATATGGTTCTTATTTCAAGTATAAATGATATAAAAAGATTATATTACGTACGTCTAAACAGAATTAAATCAAGTATACACAGTAAAATTAGATAATGGTTGTTAAAACTCCTATTATTGTGCGGAAAATCAATTGATTAGGTATAAAATTCATTCAAATTTTGAATATTTTCTGTGTAATACGGTTGAAAAACTAAAAAATATAAGTGTAATTTCCTCTTATAAGTTGATATTCTCATCTTATACTTGAAAAATTCTTAAAAAATCAGCTTTATACCTTACAATTGATATTTTTCAATTGTTTCGTCTAATTAGTAATACTCATTAAAATGTTCGTCATTTAAAATAATTATATATGTTTATTCTACGGCTTATGATTTGATATCCACATCTTATAGTTGAAAAAATTCATAGGAAATCATCATTTTCGTTAAAAGTAATATTTTCGTTTGCTTAATTATTATACTCATTAAGGTGTCCATTGTCAGAAACTATAATATAAGTTTAAAATCCATCTTATAGTTTGATATTCTCATGTTATAGTTGAAAAATTCATAAGAAATCAGCAGTTTCGTTAAAATTGTTATTTTATTTTGCTTAATTATTATTTTCATTAAGGTGTCCATTGTTCAAAAACTAAAATGTAAGTTTAAATTTCTTCATATAAGTTGATATCGTCATCTTATACTTGAAAAATTCTTAAGGAATCCGCTTTTTTTTTGTTAAAGTTGGTATTTTTCATTGTTTCGCTTAATTAGTGATACTCATTAAGGTGTTTGTCATTCAAAATTAGTATATAAAATCAATATTCATCTTATAGTATGATAATCTTGTCCATTTAACCTCTTCTTAGAGTTCTTATTTTCACCCCTCCTGTTACAGTAGAAAATTATTTTTCCCCGCCGAAGGATCGTTGCAGCCGGAGGATCGTTTCAGCCGGAGGATCGTTTCAGCCGGAGGATCGGTGCAGTCGGAGGATCGTTGCAGCCGAAGGATCGTTTCAGCCGGAGGATCGTTTCAGCCGGAGGATCGGTGCAGCCGGAGGATCGTTGCAGCCGGAGGATCGGTGCAGCCGGAGGAGCGGTCGGAGGAGCGGTGCCTCCGGCCGGAGGAGCGGATCCTCAAATCCTCCGGCTGTCCTTGAACTCTCGTTTTCCCACTACTATCGTCTTGAATTAATGGGGGCATTAATAGCTGCTAGGATGTCTAAATATTTAAAAAATGTATTTAATTTTCAAAATTTGGAAATGCATATCTGGTCAGATCCCACTATTACGTTATACTGGATAAAAGGATCAGCCAAGAATTGGAAGCCCTTTGTGGCTAACAGGGTTGTAGAAATACAGTCTTTGACTGATCCGAAATTTTGGAAGTATATTCCGGGTAAGGACAACCCGAGTGATCTTCTTACTAGAGGCGAGAATTTACATAACCTCACTAAAAATAAATTATGGTACTATGGTCCAGAATGGTTATCATTACCAAAAGACGGTGGCCAAAACCTGAAAAGGTACCATTTAACGTAAACATTCTGAATCAAAGCACTTTGAATGAAAGAAAATCATCGAAGTTGAGTTCTGACCAAATATCTTGTACAGTAAGTGTTGTACCTCCAGAATCATTGTTAAAATTAGAAAAAATTAATAATATTTCCAAATTACTAAACATCACAGCATGGATCTTTAGATTTCTAAACAATATCAACAAAAGTAAAACTAAAATTTCAGGTGAGCTGACAGCTCCAGAAATTGAAAAAGCAGAAATTTATTGGATAAAACAAACTCAGTTATCTGTATTTAATCGTGAAATTGATTTTTTGAAAAAGGGAAAGCCCATCGATAAAGATTCAGCATTGCATAATCTGAATCCAAAATTAGATGAGAATGATTTACTGATTGTATCTGGCAGATTACAATTTTCAGAATTTTCTCAAAGGGAAAAACATCCTTTTATACTTCCAAATGGCAGTACTTTCACAAAACTGTTGATTCAGAATGCCCATGAAAAGGTTTTCCATTATGGAATGGCAACTACATTAGCTCATCTACGAGAAAAATATTTTATAATCAGAGCACGAAAATTGATAAAATCCGTACTGAAACAATGCCTCATTTGTACAAAATTTCAAGTTTCTCCTGGAAAGCAGGAAATTGCACCTTTACCAAAAGATCGTATAATAGAGTCCCCCCCCCCTTTCAGACCTGTGCTGTGGATTTTGCAGGTCCTATTTATGCCAAAGTAAAAACTGGCCAAGAAAAGGAATTTATAAAACTATGTATAGTGACAATGCGAAAACTTTTATCAAAACAGATAATTTACTTAGAGAAGTTTGAAGCCGAATATCTAAAGCTGAAGTTTTACGATATTTTAATAAAAATAATATCGTTTGGAAATTTATTGTTCCAAGAGCCAGTTGGGGGGGGGGGGGGGGGATTTTGGGAACGAATGGTTCGTTCGGTAAAAACTCCGTTGAAGAAAGTTCTCGGTAGATCTTGTCTCTCATTTGAAGAAATTCAAACCACTTTAACCGAAATCGAGGCTGTGATTAATGGTCGCCCATTGACGTATGTCTATGAAGAAAACAGTGAACCGCTTCCACTTACACCTTCTCATTTTTTGATCGGCAAGCGAATAAATTCTCTACCAGATCTTCAATGTGTTTCAGAAACTAAATCGAATAAAATAACACTGACAAAAATTTTGAGATATCGAAATCAAGTTTTAAATCATTTTTGGAAACGTTGTAGACAGGAATATTTGCTAGAACTTCGTTCTGCCAATTTTACAGCTCCAGTCAAAACTCCAACTGAATTTGAAATTGGAGATGTTGTGTTGATTAATGAGGATAAAACTCCAAAGCACATGTGGAAATGTGGACGAATAACAGAACTATTTTTAGGAAGAGATTCGAAAATTAGATCCTGTGCCATTCAGACTGTTTCCGGTGTGATAAAAAGACCAGTCCAATTGATTTATAAACTGGAACTAGATATTATGAACTAATGAACATTATAATGAACATTTTTATTACATTTTCTTACTATTAACGTTTTCTAATCCTATTATTTTGTTTATTTTAGTTTCAGTATTAACTCCTGTGAGTATTATTCCTTATTGTAAGTATGTTCTATTTTTATCTTATCAATGTAGTTTAAAATTTTTTAGAAATTTAATTTGAATTATGAACAATAGTAATTGTTCATCCGGGGGCAGTGTGTAAAAACCCCCGTTCTGTTGTTTTGATTGGCGAGATTAGGCGTCGCCAATAATAATTATTGTAACCCTTTATTTTGCTGTTTTTCACTTTTTAATTCTGATTTAGATGTGATTTAATTCTTGAACCGGTATAACCAGCTTTTATCTGAACCAGGCTTTTGCTAGGTAATAAAAACTTGTTAATTTTAATTTATCTGAACTTTTATTGAAGTGTAAAATCAACGAGAATTTATTATTAAAAAATAAGTGACAGTGAAAATTTAGTATGAAGAAGATCCTGATTCGAAGAAGAATAAATAATTTCGATTTGCAATTCTTTTTGCTGACTTAATTATGTCACATTTTAATATTAGAAGGTTTATCCTATACGATTTCAACAATAGTTTTTGCATTTTGTTCGGATTTATCTGACTTCACACAAGCTCAAAGTTCGTAATTCGTAATTTTTGATGAAAAATACACAATTTCTCCTAATTTTACCTCAATTATTTATATGAGCACAATCGTGCAACACTTTCTTCTTCACATATATTATAAAAAAAACATCAAAATATACAATATATGTAAAAATAAAAGTGTTGCAAAGCTACACTCATAGTAAAAATATTAAAAATAGAGAGTTAAGTAACTGCATTCCCTCACGCCATAAGAGACTTTAGGATGCAGCAATGTGTTTAAATGTGCTAAAACGAACGTAGCTATAGCTAATGTGAAGGAATGCAGTTACTAGCAATAGTTACGTTCATTTTAGCGCATTTAAACACGTTGCTGCATCCTAAAGTCTCTTATTGACGTGAGGGAATGTTAATATTTTACTAACAGCGTAACTTTGCAACACTTTTATTTTTACATATATTGTACATTTTCATGTATTTTATAATATTTTATTAGTATAGATATATGTAAAGAAGAAAGTGTTGCTCGATTGCGCTCATATAAATAATTGAGGTAAAATTAGGAAAAATTGCGTATTTTTCATAAAAAAAACTACGAATAATACGAACTTTGAGCTCGTGAAAGTCATATAAATCCGAACAAAATGCAAAAACTATTGTTGAAATCGTACAGGATAAACCTTCTAATATTAAAAAGTGAAATAATTAAGTCAGTATAATAAAATCTAATTTCAGTCTTATTTCATGGGCCAATATTTTTATGGACCCTGATCTTTTCAATAACATATAAAAATTACACCCAGAAAAAGGAATTGATTAAAACTACAAAACATGTTTTGTGAGTACCTTTTGGTTGTTTTAGCAAAATTCAAGTAAAATTGAACCATTTTACTTGAATTAACAAAACATTTTTTGCTGACGGTACAAAAGTTTTTTTTGGAATTGCAAAAAAAAAAAAAAAAAAAAAAAAAAAAAAAAAAAAAAATTTGTTGATTCAAACAAAATTTCCATTGACCTATATTTAAACAAAAAGTTTTGTTGGGTCAACCAAATTTTTGTTGATTCAACAAAACTTTTTTCTGGGTGTACTAGGCAATTGTATATTTACGAGAGTACAATGCAGAGTACTCCAGTCTGAATACTTATCATGAAGCTATTCACCAGTGACAAGATGTTTGAATTAATTATACTAGGCTTATTATTATGATACTTGTTTATAACAACAAGATTCATAATGATTGATATTCAGAAAATAATTGTCTTCGGTTTAAGATTTAGTGGAAACTACATATCGCACACTTATTTCAAAAATAACACAATTGAAAATCGTTATTTTCGGGATATTAATATGAATGAATCACAAAAATATCTTTCTATGTGTCATTAAAAGCACTTTCAAATAGCTTTTAAAACGCCCGAATTAGAACAGTTTTATCATTTTTCGTTCCTGCCCCTATTCCATGATTACAAATCTACTGACTACAAATCTTCAAATATTTCGGTATCCCATATTAGAGTAAATAAGCTGTTTTTGACTCTAGATATAAAAAAAAATTAATGTTTCCTGATAGAGTCCTGCATCAGGTTGCGTAACCCGATTTTATCAAACCAAACCCGACCCAAGGTTCGGATCGGGGCAAATATTTTTTTGTTGCGAGTCCGGTTGATTTTAATTGTTTCGTGTTCGGGTCGGTTTTGAGTTAGGATTTGAGTCTTGCATGTTAGGTTCGAGTTGACCCGATTTTCAAAAATAAATAAATAAATAAATAAACAAATAAATAAATAAAAATCTAGACTATTTTTCAGATGAAAAAATGAATATATTTGAGTATTAATGAGCATATATTTGTTCATTTTTCAATATAAAAGAGGAAATTTATACTAGAGATATAATTCTGTGCAACTTTTCCATAACTGCATTAAAATATGGATTAAAGTTCTTCCATTTAGGGTTCAATTTATATACTTCAGGTTCGGGTCGGGCTTCGGGTTGGCGAAATAATTTTAGTCGTGATTGGATCGGTTTCGGGTTAACTTTTAATGGAATTTTCGGATTCGGGTCGAGTTATACCCGGCCCGCGTGATACTCTAAATGTAACATAATTGATGAATAAATATCGACGTAAGTTAACTCTAAGGAATGTAAAGAAGAAATCATTAGAATAAACTTAGTTATGAAGTTGAAAGAAAACACTTTGAGAATACAGTATGAATTGCTGTTTTTGAATTATGTTGTCAGATTTAAAAACCACACCTGTCTCTTTACTGATCTTTGGTTATGTAATGTTTTGTATAATTCTTACTCTGGGCAGTAAGGAATGTAAGGCACATGGCGTAAGGCGTGTATCATTCTTTCAGAAATCAGAAGTGTAATTTGAATAACAATATTTTATATAACTTATAAGATACGAATATTTTACTGAACGTCTGTGCATGTATTAAAAAAGACACGAGTGAAATTGATTTTGAGGGGGGAAAATTAATTTCCTTTCTTATATGCGTTTTCGATTTTAGACGCATTGTCGAATATCTACAGAAATGCTTGGTGAACTCTTCTGAAACGTCAGAGATGTGTAAAGAGCATGTTTGACCATATACAGGGTGCGTCAAAAAAAGTATACACACTTTGAATGATCAATCCTGATACATCCTGTATGTATATAAGTTTACTTATGGACGCTAGAGAGTTAAAGAAAAACCACAGATTTTTCATGTAACATATTCATTTATATTTATTTATAGTTTTATTTAAATTTTGTATATACATATATTTTTAAATTAAAGTATAAATGTACAAAATAAACTCATATGTGCCAACCTGTAAGTTCGTCATTCGCATTTCCAAATGCATTCAACCCCATGGTATTCAACCGCAAGTCTGCAAAGTCTCTCTTTTTTTAACACTTTCTAACATAGATTAAAAGTGTTTATGATTTCGCCTTTTCTATCTGAAGTCTGTCTGTACTCTAACTCTGTTAAATATACTCGGATTACCATGTAATTGATATATGTTATTGGTGTTTATTATGTCATGTTCGCTATCGAAAATGAAGCGTGTAACATTCATAATTCGTTTACAGGGGCTCTCAAAACAATTTCGTTTCATAATAGTCTATGGGGAATAATCGTTTGTGGTGTATTTTAATGATGATACGCTATTACAAACATAATGAAATTGATATGAATTTCTCAAGTGCACTAAAACATGCTATCTGTAGAATATGGAGTGCAAATCATTTTTCATTCATTTACAAGATCACACAAAAGAATTCAGTTGTAGAATGGTTGGTCTACTTGGAAAAAATGTTTGCAGCGTATTTTAATGAGGTTACACTATTTCAAACATAATGTAATTAATATACATTACTGAGGTTCACTACAAGTTGCTTCCTGTAGAATGCGGTTTGCATAGCATTTATCGTTTATTTACAGGGACACACAAAAAATTTTGGTTACAGAACTATGTATTGGCAAAAATTGCTGGAAGTGAGTTTTCAGTTATGGTATATACGTTTTTAAGTTTAACTAAATTTTTGCACACTACGTGTTGTATATATAAAGTCATATACAAAACTATATTAAAAAATTCCTAAACATTAATGTGTATGGGCGTGAATTGCGTAAAGATGGTTTTTAATTTAGTTATGCAGCTGAGCTGCATTTAGTGTACTTATACTAAGAGATATTTGTAGAATAAAAATAAATCAATATACAAGGCTACGCAAAGAACTGGATACATGTCTATGGATGGTAATTTCTGGAAGTCTGTTTTTAGTAGTGCTGTGCGTTTTTGACAGGATTTTCGGGTTAATATGTGTCATGTCTAAAAATCTGTACATACTATATACGGCTGTACAAAAGAGTTCGAGAATATTTATATATGTTGGAAAAAATTGCTGAAGGTGAATTTTAAGCTGTGTTGTGAACTAAATTACATTTTATCATACTATGTAGAATATATACAAATCTGCACAAAAGAATTTGACTACCTTTCCGGCTATAGATATTCCGGTAATTGTTTAAATCTGGTTTTCAAATGTTTCATGCGTTTTCTAAATTGTTTACTTAGGAATCTTCTTTACCTTCTTAAAGAGTGAAGTTTTGTAAAAGTATTCTGGAAGTGCTGGGAAGTGTTTCATAGTCTATGCTTGACGCATAATTTTACAATTTTTTTTTTGACATTTTAGCTTTTGTAAAGGTATTAGAGATAAATAAACCGTTCATTGTTCACACCAGCATCGTTCCCACACACACACATATGTGTGCGACTGAAATTTCGAAATAATGAGAGTTTATAATAAAAAAAAAAAAAAATCCCTGACGGCTCGGCCTCCAGGCACAGGTAGATTTCGAAGACGCAGACCGTTGGGCGCCTGTTTGTTGGGAATTGTGGAAGAAATGACCTTTTTGCCATAATGCGGCAGTTGGAACCGCCTACTTCAAAACCTAACTTGTTTGCAGGTGGAGCCGGCAGGGTTTTTTTTTTTTTTTTTTTTTTTTTTTGGCTATAAGGGTTAGTCCTATAAAAAAAACTTGTCAATATAAAAGTTTTAGATGATATTAAGAGGATTTATAATAAATTTAAACGGATTTGATATCTTCTGAATTGACGAAGTTATGAATTTTTTTCTTCTAAAACCCCTCTCCCCCCCTCCTTAAGGCAATTTTTAATTATATCAAAAATCTGTCATACATAAAATTTTGGCCCTTCTCCTAGAAGTAATAATAACTTCAAACGGATTCGATACGTATCATAATTAAGAAATTATGGGGGTTTTTCTGTTTTCACAAAAAGCCCCCCCCCCATCCCCCCCCCCCTTGGTTCGATTTTGCCCATTAACGAACTTGACCGAGATTTTATGCCCCTTGATTTTATGTATCAGTTTCGAAAAGATGCGGGAGTTGGAACCGTCTACTTCGAAAAATAACTTGTTTGCAGGCGGAGCCGGCAGGGATTTTTTTTGTTTTTCATTTTTTTTTGCTATAACGGTTGGTCCTACAAAAAACTTGTCAATATAAAAGTTTTAGATAATATTAAGAGGATTAATAATAAATTTACGCGGATTTGATATCTTGTGAATTCACGAAGCTATGATTTTTTTTCTTCTAAAACCCCCTTTTTCCCCCCCTTGGGGCCATTTTTAATTATATCAAAAATCTGTCATGCATAAATTTTCGGCCCTTTTCCTAGAATTAATAATAACTTTAAACGGATTCGATGCGTACAGTAATTAAGAAATTATTGGGGTTTTTCTGTTTTCACAAAAAGCCCCCCATTCCCCCCCCCTGGTTCGATTTTGCCCATTAACGAACTTGACCGAGATTTTATATCCCTTGATTTTATGTATCAGTTTGGAAGAGATTTATGCAGAATTTTTCCAGTTATCGTGTCCATAAAAAAGTGACATAGACAGATAGATAAATAGATAGATAGATAGATATAAAGTTCTGAACGGGGGGTGGTTTTGGGTTCTGGGAGTCATAATCGGCGTAGATCTGCAAAAATTTTTCAAAATTTCCAACTTAGGTGAGAATGTAATAGGTAGTATTTCTTACGAAATCTACCTAAAATACAAATATCAGCAGATTACTAATATTTAAACATCGCTGAGATGTATAAAAATTAAATAATATAAAAAAATATTTTCTAAAACTTTCACTAAAAATTTCTATTCTGAAATAACAATCAAAAGAAGGATTTAAAAAATGTAATCAACAAAAATACATACTACAGATATTGAATCATTTATTGGAAAATAAGAAAAAAATATATATCCGGAGTTTTTTATTCTAAACTTTTTCCTATTTTGCCATATTTTGTCCTTTTATATTGAAAGAATAAGGCAGAGAAATTTTTAAAGAAGTTTGATCCTTTTCGTTAGTATCAAATATTGGAATTTTGCTCATTGGTTTTTGTGCTCTTTTACTAGGGCAATGTCAGTCGGTGCGAATGGTTGTCAAGGAAACCAGACGAGGCATGAAAAGAAACAATAGCAATTTTCGTCAGTGATTTATCTCTGATAAATGACACTTTGTATTAGATTCTATCTTAAATAATTATTTTTTTTTTTACATAAGGTCATTAATCATAACGTTTATTCTGTTCACACCAGCGAGACACTGTGATATTATTTTCTTTCCCTAGTGCTTCAGTTATATATTTTTTTGAAAGAGTTTTAAATATAAGTTCAAGTACAGGCATCTGTCAGTCAGTACTATAATTAACATTTAATTTAATACATTACTTAATAATAATGACATAAATTTAATAAACACTACGACATGTAACTTAACTAATAACGACATGTAACTAATAAACTTAATGACATTTTAAAAAAAAAGTAGTTTCAAAGAATATATAAAGTTAGCTTAATGTAAATTGGATTTTAATTTTGTGTCTTTTTTCTATATGGGAAATAATTCACTTTATTTAAAAATTCCAGAACGATTTTGAACAATTTCAAGAAAACCGAAAACAAACATGCATCGCGGCCGGGACGCTGAGATAAACAGCATAAATCGGAACTGTCCTGGCCAACAAGTCCTCGCTAAATTTTCTGGTGGTGGAGGGGGATCACAGTATTGTGTTGACAGGTTCACTGTCGGAAAAAAAATAACAGACAGGGAGTCGGAAAAAGCGGAACAGTGACTTCTATTTTGGAACACAAAAATACAGTATATCCCATGAAAACGGAACCTGTCTATAACGAAATTACATCAAACCTAAAAGTTCATGATCCCGACGAAAAACGTACCTATAAATCTACCAGCAAAGATTAAACCTGTCTAAAACGGAATATTTTCTGGACATTTGAGATTCTGTCTTAGTAAGTTTTACTGTATTAAATAAACACAATAATCTTAGAGAATAAAATCTTTGAAAGCGTAATCGTTAGTGACCTAAACAAAATTTCGTACCGGAGAGGTTTTCAATTGAGCAGATGTAATTTCATATGGCATTTTTTTCCATAGAGACCATAAATGCTATACGTATAAGACGAGATTTGTTATAGGCAGGTTCCGTTTTCACAGGATTTACTGAAGTAACGTAAGTACAGTAAAACATGTAATAGCAGAATCGCCAGGGAGCGAAAAAATATTCTGTTTTAGACAGGGTTCCGTCTGAGCAAATAGATTCCTTTCGGCGAGACCATAAAAATTATTCCGTTACAGACAGGTTGTGTTTCAACGGGCTTACTGCCTCAAGTTACACTTGAAGCAGTCTAATAAATAGCATGATACTAAAAGAAAATTAAAAGAATTTGTCCATCATGAAAAATTGTGACTTTTGGCGTCCCGCGCAATGGTTCCGCGGGACGGATTTTTAACCCTTCACCCCGTTGCATATGTGCAACATACCCAAAAATCTTTGTTCCTGATACAGTAAGCTTTAAAAGACGGATTTTATTTATCGCTGCTATCCCCCAATACAGCAGTTAATATAAATTGTTCATAGATTTCTCAACAGACGGCGATACTGAGTTAGTTTTTCATACCGAGGTTTTATTTATCATTTGAGCAGGTTCACATCGTTATTTCTAAAATAACCGTCGTAAATTTTATAAAATTAACAAATCTAATAGATTATTTACAAAGGTAAGGTCGTATACTTTACAATTTTGTATTAGAAAAGGGACAATATTTATGAATGAGAAATATGTAATTTTCTGTTTATGGCAGGTATGAAAAAAGTGCCTTTTAGTCAATATATTTTTAATTTTTTTTTTCTAAATTGTTTAAATTATTTTTACATGCTTAAAATGATGTATTCTAACATCTGAGTAATTATTTTTCAAATCTGAGCTGTTGAGTCACAAAGGGTTAAAGACTTGAAAATCGGAACATACCGCGTAAATCGGTACACCTAAGCAGTTTTCTTTGAGGGTGGCAAAAATTTAGTTTGATTTTGTTGTGAAAACAGCCGAGAAGCAATTGATATTGTAGTTTTATTCTCCAATCTATTTTTAAAATTAGCCGAAGTACTGTAATTCATGATAAATGTGTCTGATTTTGAGAATGTTGCAATACCTAGACTTTCGCAAATATCATTGATAATTATTCATTTCTGTGCTTAAAGTATTTGTTATGCTATTTATTATATTATAATAAAATCTGACACGTTATTTTAGCTTTTGCGAAATTTCGGAAATTTCTTTCGAGTTTTTCTGTAATGACCGATACGCTCTGAAATATCAAATTCCTTAAGGGGGATATTACTCCCCCCCCTCCCTTTAGCCACCAGCAAATAGCGGCTCTGCTGGTCGATCCGGGATGTATCGCTAGTCTATGTGATGCTTGTGCGAGTATTGTCTGGCAAGTAGTGTCTACATATATTATAATGTAGCAAATATTACTATACATAAATATATACACCACAACGAATTGTTACATTTCTCTTATTTTTCAGTTTTAACATCACGGCGTCAGAGTTAGTGAAAAAAAAACTGAGGCGTTTGTGCTTTATTTAATAGATTATTGCTACTAAATTCATCTTATTATAATATATTTTTTCAATAATACCATTAACATTAATTTATACTCAACTTATTAGTGCTAAATATATTACTATTGCTATCATTACTGATACTGTTACTATCAGTATTTCAGTAATTCAGTCACGGTCAGAATAATTCCGATTTCGTGTGTTTATCTCGGTGTCAGGCCGGAATGCGTGTTCGTTCCCGGTTTTCTTTAACCCTTTCTATCCTGACGGTACTTATAAGTACCACTTTAATAAAACACCTATATATTCGTAATATGACCGTTTTTCCTAACGGTATTCACAATGGCACAAAGAGTGTATTTCTGACAGCAGGCAGGAGATGGCAAATTCAAGCACATATATTCTCTTTCTTTGCATTATAGGGATTTTACATTTGCCACGCTACATTCGAAATCCATTTTGCAATAGAATTGACATGCATGTTGTTCTTCATTTGAATAATTTTAGTGGTTTATTACCGCTTATTTAGTGCTATTATTGTCTATTGTTTTCTATACTCTACAGGTGAACCTTTACTATATTTTATTTGAAGTTTACTATTTGAAATTTACTATTTTATTTTATATCATAGGGTAAAAAATTTATGGTGGTTACAATTGCATATATAATTAACCACTAAAACACTATAAAAATTATTTTCCTCTTTCCAATGTTTATTCTGCACCAAAACTTATCCAATGATGCAAAAATACAATTCAAAAGTAGCTGGAAAATTCAGGATACCCAAAAGGGTTAAATGAAATAGTACTGTTATTACTAAAACTTATACTTGTCATCACGTTCATACGTTTTCTAAAATAAAATGTAGCAATCATCAAAATAACTCGTACGTATTCTCAAAAATTTAAATGGACATTAAAGGAAAAGTAAAATAGAAATTACCTACACTAAATTAAACTAAGAAAAAATACAAACTTAATTGTTTAAAGCAGTCGTATGTTTTATTTATGAAGGCATTTATTTTCATAAGCTTGAAACTGCAACTTGGGTAAATTCCTGAGTAAAAAATACAACGTTCTGTAAATATTGAACAAAAGACAGCCTTTTTAACGAGTTAGGGAAGCTTGCTCAGGCTTTTAAAGAGGAAATATTGACTAAGTATGAAACTTATAAAAATTCTGCTTTGAGGCATCAGAAAGCTTTAAATAGACTTAAAAACTGACTTTTTAATTACTTCATATTAAAATTTGGTTAATTTTTCATATTAAAATTTGGTTAATTTCCAATATTCTGAAAAAATTCTTATTTCCACTATTCAAAATTTCGCGTTTAAACAAAAGTTATGGAAAAAGAAAATGTATCGCCATATTTGTCAAAAGAGATGCTCATTTTTTAAGCCATTTTATTCAAAACGTATATTTAGGCGTATGCGCGCATGATTTTTAAAAAATGGTTTGTCAGATTATATCTGAAGCGACCTAAGAATTTTAGTTATTCAGTTAATATTCTTAAATTATGTATTATACCTTAAAAAAGCTTCTGTATTTATCTCTTTTATGAAATGTTTTTTATTTTTAATTATTATTAAAATAATACTAATTTTATTTTAATAGTAGGTGATTTTAATTTGACACTACTTGTTTAAGAATTAGAAAATGTAGATTTCGCGGAAGAGTTATTAAATGTAATAATGCGCACAGCGCATCAATTGTTGGAAGATTGTGAATCTATTTAAGATGGAAAATTAATAAAAAATTGAAGACCAGTGGGTCTAACAATTTTTAAGATAAAACTAGTTTAAAACTTAAATTAGTTTTTGCATTTCAAAGATAGCTACTCTTTAAAATAATTATATTAATAATTACATTAAAATGACACTGAATTTTACTTTTTATCAAGTTTATTTTTAGGTTTTCATTTCAGAACCTAATATAATTCTCCTCTTTAAAAAGATGTTTCAACTTTTTCAGGTATCATCTTACTCACATCACTGTTTAAAGATAAGGTCTAGAAAAATAATATTTACCATGATCATATAATAAAAATACATCAAATAAACGCAACGAACTTTGGTAAAATATGATACTCTACAGATATTTACTGGTGAAAGATTACTGACTCGGTAAACGATATAAACTTGGTTAGGATGGGGGAGGGGAGTGTTAATGCCACCGGCATAGTTATGTCGAAGACTCATTTTACATGCTTCTTTTCTATTTCTAAGCATAGTAGTACCTATATATATATATATATATATATATATATATATATATATATATATAACGGAAAAATATAAGAATAATGGACAGTTTGAAAATGAGAATCGTGGATCAATGTTTCGACTTTATTATAAAAAAAATCTGTCGATGAAACTTAAGTTAAATCAAGTAATAAAACCACTTTGCAGTTTCTTTTTTCTACCATGTTGTGTTGATCAATAAGTACATTTTGAAAAATATTTTTTCTATTCAAATCGATTATACAAATTCAAATCAGCAATCAAAACTCTTATAAGAATTGAATATTTTAATTTATGCTAATTTTTTCATCAAAAAATGGCATTTTTACATAAAGATGGATGTCCTACCACTGGATGAGAAGTTCCTGCTCTCAAAATCTGGTAGGCGGGAGGAACTGGATTCGAATACTACATGTCGTGCTCATTGGCCAAACCGTTTGGAGTTTTCCGTGGTTTTCTTCGAAGTTGTCTAAACACTGCGTTAGGTTTTTTTAGAAATTCCCTCAAGGAGGGCAACTATCTCCCCCCCCCCCTCCTCGGTTCATATCCCTCGCGCAGATAATCGACCACAACAAACATCACTATAAAGATGGTTTTTCTTTCAAAGCATATTTACAAGGATGGGTATTATAAAAAAATATACATTTTAAAATGTATTTAGTATCCCCTATCAGTGTAATTTTAGTATAAATTGGTTTTATTTTATACTGGCTGACGTGCTCGCCGTTGCCCGTGATATACCCCTTAAATATACCTAAAATAGGTGTTGGATGATTTTACATTTTAAACGAAAATCTGAATAAAAAGGGCTTACAAAAAGCGTTCTTCTATTTTTTTTTTCATCGCCTATCATCGAATAAATTTAAACGTAAACAGTAATTTAAAAAACTGCCAGATATTATTTACTTGATTTTATTTATTTCAAATTAATAAGCATTTTTGTTTTCATTTTTAAATTACCACCATGGTGGATGCTCCATAGTTAATATATTTATATCCTTACTTAGATGCATCCTTTACTTTACTTTTATGCTTATATACATACATACTTACATGTTTAAATCCACTTATATATATCTTATGTACATCTTATAACATACATACAATAACTCCTTTTTCAATAAATCAAATTAATAGTGACTAATGAGGTAGCTTCCATAATCCTGATTCAACTGCAACTTAATAAATTTATAAGCCAGATGCAAAAGTCAGTAAGCGTTTAATTTTTATTTGAGATGTATATCATACAGATATAAAACAGCAACAGATTCTTCTATACTATACTATACAGAAGTGGTACAATGGTTTCTTTCCATGCTTTTATGATAAATGTCATGAGGATTTTTTTGGCGATTAAAATCAATAAGCAACCCTCGTGTTTAAAAATACCTTAAACGTACTTATACTCAATTTCACGTTTCATCAAGTTTATTTTTTAAGTTCCCTTCTACAATCTAAATTAATTATCCTCTTAAAAAATATATAAAGCTTCAACATTTTCATGTATCGCCTTACTCACCCAACTGTTTTAAGATAAGGGTAAAAACATAATGTATAACTATGATCATGTAATAAAAAAAGACGAATAAACACAACGAACTTTTGGTAAAATGTGATACTCTACAGACATTTATACGTAAAAGAATACTTATTCGGTAAACGATATATACTTTATTAGAAAAGAGGAAGAGGAGGGGTGATAATGCCACCGACATAGCAATATCAAAAGCTCATTTTACATGTTTTTTCTTTCTTTCTTTCTTTTCGAAGTATAGTTATATCTCTACATAAATAAGGAAAGAATTTATCAATAACGGACAATTTGAAAATGAGAAGCGTGGATGTGCGGTTTGACTTTGTTATAAAAGTTTTATCGGTAAAACTGAATTTAAAACAATAATTATACTAAGACGAAAGAAAAGTGACAGGACTCCAAACAATTCATTTAGCGTTATTGCATTAATAGGTCTGGTTTAAGTGCGTCTTACTACAGGAAAAGTAGTGTTATAAGTCAGGTTCATTGTCAGAAAAAATGGGGCAGAGACACAAGAAAAAAGGGACAAAAGCTTCCAAATCGAGACATAAAATACAGTAAATCCTTTTAAAATGGAACCTTGTCTATAACGGAATCCGGTCTTAAACGTAAAAAATTCATAATCCCTACGGAAGAAAAGACGTACAATTATACCTGCTAACACGAAAACCTGTATAAAACGGAACATTTCTCCGGTCATTTGAGATTTCGGTTTAGTAGATTTCCCTGTACTAAATGCATGCAACAATCTTATACAGTAAAAGCTAGGAAAGTGGTATAGCTAGTAATTGAAACAAAATTCCGCTTTCGAAGCAGTATATTTCCATGGTAGTCCTTCGCAGGCACTGTGAAATTTTTACGTTTAAGACAGAAGTCCGTTTTATACAGGTTTCCATCTTAGTAGGAAGTTTTGTGTGGTACTCCTCTCGGCAAGACCATAAAAAATTACATTATAGGCAGGTTCTGTTTTCACAGCAATATACTGAATTAAGTTCCATTTGATGCAGACTAACGAATAGCATGGCATTAAAGAAAATTAAAAGAATTTGTGCATCATGAAAAATCAGGACTCTAGGCGCGCTGGATTTACGTGTGACAGGTCTTAAACCCCGTGAAATTTGGGACGCCCCGGAGAACCATGGTGGAGGAGACGAAGAAATTGTTCCAAAGAGGAGCTACCCTAAAAATCTGATCCAGGATGCTGAATTTAGTTTTGATTGTTCAAAGGCTGAAACTCAAAATTCAGGCGAGTTCTTTCCTTAGAGTAGGCTTGTCTGGAGAAAAGGCATATTGAATCTAACAATTTGTGTTCAGAGTAAAAAAAATTCATATGTATCTATTATGAGGTAATACATTTGATGCACAAGGAGTTTTTGAACAGTCCTTGTCCATATGATCTAGGTCACAATTGACACAGCGAGCATTATTTGGGCAAGTTTTTGCCAGATGGCAATTGTAACATCTATAAATTGTTGTGTGGGATTTAACCTATATTGGGTAGAACCTAAGAAAAGACCTCCAGAATCTATAAGCATCTTTAAAATATGTGTGTTCTTTTGTTGTAGGAAAATTAATTAGGTAAAAACGTTTTGGCTTTTTGTTCCCCTTGCCTGGTTTGTGTTTCAGTTTCTTTATGCTTGTATGTGATTGTTGGAGAAGTATCTTCTTCATTTTATCTGCCGCTTCAAAGTCTGATGTCAGTCATTTGAAGAGGAATTTATATAAACAATTGATGTATTAATCAAACTAGTACAAAAAATAAAATAGCTGTTGAAGTTAAAAAATAAAATTATCAAATGTAATATAAATACAAGGATAAAAAGTAAGCGGAATATATATCCTAAGGAAACTAAATACGATATTAGATGACTATAAAATGATATCAGGAGGAAAAGCAAATCGGTCGGCAAGCGCCAAGCATCCCATCTCAATGAAAGAAAGAGTGGTACCCAATAATAGTACCCAATAATAGTAGTAGTACTCAAGTACCCAATAATAGTAGCAAGAGCAAAACCAGAAGCCAAGACTTCCGAAAATGACTAAGACAAACTCTATATCTAAAATGAAGGAGAAAAATAAAATAAAATAAAACTGATAAGTAGTACTTTTAAGGAAAGTGGTCCAGTAGAAATAGCGTGAAAAAGGGCCTTGCCTTGCAAAAATTCGGGTAACTGATTTTTGGATATGTTGCATAGGTTGACCCTCTAATAAAAAAAACCAAGTTTTCGACCTTCTAGACCTTGTGCGTTTTTTACAATATCGAAAAAAACAATATTTTTCGGCACTTTTTTCGATTTTTCTTAAATAACTCGGTTTCAGTGAATTTAAAAAAAAAAAAAAACAATTTCAGCATTTTGTAGAGGCTGAAATTCTCTACAACATACACTATTCATGTTTGTAAATTGTCCAAATAGGGGGTGAGATACGGAGCCGGGAAAATGGGGTAAAATTTGCAAAAATCCACAAATGACCTTAGTTTTTGCTTAACAACCCCACTTTTAGTGCGTTTTAGAGACAAAAGTGTCATAATAAAGTTTGTAAAGTATGAAGTAGTTTATAAGTTTCATTTATTAGATCATTAAATATCTATAATAGACTCTAAAAATCAGACTAACACGATTTATAGTTAAAACAGGAAAATACCGCCTGACAAGTCACTAATTTAAAAACAAGCTTTTATTTTTTATATTGATTAAATGATGCAATTATTTAATTATAGTATGTACAATAAAAGGTAACTGTTGAATAGTTGGGGGGGGGGGGGGGCGAAGTTAACCAAAAAACTTACTCAGCAGATATAGGCACGGCAAAGAGGTTGGGCCAAGAATTCAAATTCGAAAGTAAAATTAATAGCTGGGAATAATGTAAAAAAATACTTGAAAGATAAATAAGTTATAATTTAGAAATTTTAAAAGAGAAAAGGAGTATCTAAGGCCGAAACCAAGGGAGGTGGGAGCAAAAAGAGCATGTGGCCCGGGCACTAGAATGGAAGGAGAAGAGGTTACACAATGAAGATTTGGTTTGTCGTGTTTGTATTAATTTGTCCCACATATTTTTGTTAGTTAGTCAAAATTTACATTGATGGTAAATGTATCTCACGTTGCGAATGTTAGTCCCAACAGAAAGAATGCCAACAATTATACCCGATAAGACGGAAACCTGTATAAAGGGGAATTGTTTTCCGATGTTTTGAATTCAGTTTTAAATTTTAAAATAAAGAAAATATTAGAAACTTATAAAATTTTCTGCGTAAATTTACTTTGCGAAAGAGGGGGTGAAAAATCCATGTTTGACCAGTGTAAAAAAAAAAGCAAGTTTCATCCCTGTGAGTGTCGAATAAGAATAATTGTTAAAAGTGAAAGAAGGTATGCGCAAAGGCACCAAGTCGATGTTTCACTCTGCTTTACCCCCCCCCCCCCAACAAGTGACATAATATTGAGAACGAAAAGAGTGGAGGTAGTTGATGGAGGATATCTTCTACACAAAGTTCGTTGGGATCTCAACGAATGTTTCTCTGCCATTTTCGCAAAATATGTGAGGTATACATACAGCATCACAGTGAAAATGCTGTCGTTGTCTTTAATGGTTATCCTGAACATAATGAAAAAAGTATAAAAAGTGCAGAAAGAGCTCGTCGCTTGAAGATTCATACTTCTGCTGAGGTTAAGTTCAATGAGACCGTGTTTCCACAAATGCCACAAGAGAAATTATTGTGGGATGAAAAAACAAAGAACTTTTCATTTCTGTGCTTCGAAATGAATTTGAAAAAGCACAAAAAATAACTAAGCAGGCCACTGAAGATGCAGATGTGCTAATAGTGAACACAGCTATATCCTTAGCCTGTGATTACGATGCTGTCATTGTCAATGGCGAAGTTATTTGACCATATTGTTCTTGTGGCTTCTCTGGCTTCAGACAATGTTTATTTCCGAAGGGCTGGGAGAGGGAAACTGCTTGATGCTCATCTCTACTCCAACAAGTGTTTCAAGTTTAACGAAGTTGCAAAAACATTCTTTTTCTTCATGCAGTAAGTGGTTGCGACGCCACTTCTGCGCTCTACAGCCATGGAAAATGAAATATTGCAGAATTCTTTAGAACCCATCCCTGAACCAAAAAGTTCAAATCTTTAAAGACTCAAATGCAGAGAGGCACAAACTTGTTGAAGCCACAGAAGCTGTACTTCTTGCCTGCATGGAGGTGATCCAAAACTTGAATGTATTGCGATATGTCAGCTTTGAATGATATGTCAACAGTTTGCGATATGTCAGCAGCTAACAATATTAAATTAAATTTAGCTAGACTACCACCTACTCGTGATGCTGCTGAATATCATGCATTCAGACATGGCTGGGAAACGAAAAGGATCCTCTCGAATGCGGCTGGAAGTTGGGGGGGGGGTCAAAGGCTCATCCCAGTCACCATGATGAATGGACCAGCTCCTCCAACTCTACTCGATTTCATATCTTGCCAATGCAAAAAAAAATGTAGTACGAATTGCAGTTCTAGAAAGGCAGGCTTGAAGTGCTCAGTTATCTGTGTGAAGTGCCACAACCAACTATGTGGCAACGCTCCTGATATTATACTGGACCTTGAGGACTTTGATGACCTAGAACAACCAATCGAGTCAAGTACAGAGACGGACGATGAAGTATCTGAGACGATGGTATCATTACCAGGGCCAAGCAGCAGAGAAAGGAAACATATGACAAAGTGACTATACTTATTTGTTGATTAATTTCTTCTACATTCAATAATTAATTAACCACATCGTGTTTTCAATATCAAAAATAAAAGCTCGTTTTTTTAAATTAATAACTTGTCAGGCGGTATTTTCCTGTTTTCACCCAAAATCTTTTTGCTGTGATTTTTAAAGTCTATAACAAATAATTAATTATCTAATAAATGAAACTATAGACTATTTCATGCTGTAAAAAGTTGATTATAATAGTTGTGTTTCTAAAATGCACTAAAAAGGGGTATTAAGCAAAAACTAACGCCATTTGTGGATTTTTGCATTTTTTCCAAATTTAACCCTATTTTCCCGGCTCCGTATCTCTCCTTCTATTTGGACAATTTACAAACATGAATAGTGCATGTTGTAGAGAATTTTATCCTCTACAAAATGATAACAGGGCTTTTTTCTGTAAAATTTACTAAAACCGAGTTATTTAAGAAAAATCGAAAAAAGTGCCGAAATATTTTGGTATTTTCGATATTGTGAAAAACGCACAAGGTCTAGAAGGTCGAAAACTTGGCTTTTTTATTAGGGGGTCAACCTTTACAACATACCCAAAAATCAGAGTTACCCGAATTTTTGCAAGGTAAAATACTATTTCTACTGGACTATATTGTGGGGGGAAAGGTGTAAAAATAAATCGGTCCAACCACAGAAGCAAAGTTCTAGAAGTAACAAAAATATGTACTGAAAAAGGGGATGTACAAAACAATGCTTCAAAATTTTACAAATCATCAAAAAATTTAAAAAGAGTAGTTTCATAATCAATTAACAAATTACAATAAAACATAAGAAAGAGCGTGGCCCAAACCTTTAGTATAATAACATGCCTATCTTTAATGCTATTATTTAAAAAATCTAAATAAGTTCCAAGCTGCAGGAACGTAGGAGAGTGCAAACACCTACACAGGAAATGAGAGAGTTAAGGGTTAAGTGATTATAGAAAAATAACTTAGACTATAATTTACCAAAATTCAAATCGAGTTTTGAACAAAGTAAACTAAATAGACTACAGTAAGTTACTCATCACGCTTTATTAATATTTTAAGGAGAGGCAAAGTTATGAGTGAAGGAATTTTGAAGTAGTAAATGATATAATAATCAACATATCCTTAAACTAAATAATGCCCAAATTTTGGAAGGGAGGGAAGTACTTTGTAAAATTGAATAAATGAAAAAGAAGAGCGTATTCTTTCACCTCATAAAATTTAAGTGGGAGATAAGGGTTTAGTTCTAATTGGAAAATGGTCAATATCTATTATTATATCATTATTCACAATTTGAAGAGAAAGTAGGAATTAAAGACTTGTATAATAATAAGCAATTGAAAAAGAAGGGCATCTTGTTTCTCATTTAAAAATTTTAAAAAGAGATAAAGGTTAAGTAGTAATTGGAAGATGGATAGTATCTGTAATTAAACTATATTACAAAATTAAAAGAAGGGAGGAGGAAATTTTACTATATAAAACAACAAAAGACTCTAACGTCAGGGAAGTGGCATCTTTTTTCTCATATATAAATGTAAAAGGGAGACAAGAGAGTGGTTGCATAGTAAACAGAGTCTATTATTATGCTATATTTCAAAAAAAGTAAAGAGGAGGGGGATGATAATTTTAATTAAATTCAAATTAATTGGAAAAGTAGGGCATCTTCTTTCTCAAGTTAAAATTTAATGGTTAAGTTGTCGTTGGAAAATGAACAGTGTCTATTATTACGCCACTATTCAAAATTTGAAGGGGGGGAGGGGGGGGAGTATTCCGTGTAAAATAATAAATAATTGAAAAAGGATGGCGCTGAAAAAAGATGGGTAAAATTTTCGAATTCTTTTGAGGAGCCAAGTACATGATCTATAGTTTTGTTACATTCCACGCGGTTTGCTAAAATTTAATTCAGCTGTAAAACGCAAAACACATTTTATTTTTTTTTCCGCATTTACTGCCCATATATGTTGTTTTAAAATGTATTTTGCAGCCTTGTATAGGATCTACAAATTTTTGCACACACCACATATTAGGTTAAAATTTAATTCAGTTAGGATACGCATAACTCAGCTCACCGCATTTGAAAACGCACTTCCAGCGTTTATTGCTCATCGACAATACTATAACGAATATTTTGGAATCCCTGTAAATGTAAACGAACAATTAAATACTATGCATTCCATATTTTACAGTAAACATCTTTTAGAGCACCTCAGTAATGTACACCACTTTTATTATGTTTGAAATAGTGTAACATTTTAAAAATACACTATAAAAGATTTTCTCCCATACATTAATGTAATGTAATTCTTTTGCGTGTCCTTGTAAATGAATGATAAATGCCATGCGCTTCATATTTTACAGAACGAATGTTATATTGCACCTCAATAATGTATATCAATTTCAGTATGTTTAAAATAGTGTTACTTTATTAAAATATACTTCAACCTATTTATCCTCATAGACCATAATGTTACAGAATTATTTTGTGTGTCCCTGTAAACTCACTATAAATGTTGTACATTCCATTTTTAATAGGGAATGTTTTATGATAAACCTCACTAACATATACCTCGCTCATGACAATCCAAGTATATTTACGCTCGACGACCAGGCGGCCAGACAAACCGAAGTTATAAACACTTTTTAACTATGTTGGAAAGTGTTAAAAACAAATAGCAGACCTAATTACCGCTCTTTCACGTTCAAATCCAAAACGTGCATGATAAAATTCTTAAGTGTCCAAATTCTAAACCTAACTGAAATGAAAGCAAAAATGATTAAAACAAAAATAACTATATTTTAAAATTACCTCGTAACCTATCAAACTCCTCCTAGTATTTTATATTTATGCATCATGTCCAGCTTTTAGTCTTCCGTGATTTATTGTGAAATGCAAAAACAATTTCAAACGTATAAGTAGCTTTCTTTAAACGGGTTTTGGGGAACGATAAATAGAAGATACTCTTCGCACGAAGATCTTTTGTTTGTCTTCTTCTGTTCATTCTTACACCAATAAATGTTTCTGGAAGTTCCAGGAAAATACATTTTTTCCATTATGCTAAAATGCATTTTTGTTTCTGTTTTCTTCGTTATAATTGAACAGACAAAAAATTTAACATTCCAGATTTTTGTTTTATCATTATTCCCGTCTTCGTCTACACTATTTAACTAATATATTTAAATAGAACCATGTTCATTTTTGGAAAAGATTACAGTTGCACATCGGTCCTAAAAACGTTGCATTCTGATCCGAATGCTCATGGGTCATTCACACAGAAAAAGCAAAATTGGCTAAAAAAATTGTTTTAAACTTTTGAATTCATGGAATGTAATTTTTCTGAAAAATAATGTGCATCAAGATTTCATTACTTTTCAAACTTTTTTTTTTTTTTTGATACTGTACAATGTTTGATAAATAACCGATAAACTAGACAATATCAGTAAAATTGATATGCAAAATATGCAGGAGGCGACAAAAATTAAGTTTTCAATTTTTAACAACTTTGGTTTTTAGTTTACTAAAATGATGCATTTCTTTTATGCAATGTTAAAGCTGCCTAAAATTTGTATCGTAATTATAAATTAGTTTTTTCTTACCTTATTTATGATGACCCACTAAGAACGTTGCTAAATTCCAGATGAAACTTGGCAAAATTGAAAAAGATATAACTATTTGTTCTGTTGTGAAATTATTGTATCTAAAAAACAAAAAGGTTTTCTTTCTCCCAAACTACCTAATGGTAATTTGACATTTACTGTCATCTTTGGCACATTTTAAAATTTATTTTCAGTGTCCACGAAAGGAGACTATTTTGGCTAGGGACAAAGCTTATAAATTAATTCCCTAGTAAAAATAAAACCTTTAAAATACATATATATATATTAAGTTAGAACTTAAATAAAAAATTTTAATTAGTTGTTATTGAAAAAAAAATTTATCACCTTCCATATGGTTCAAACTTATCATCTCCTGACTAAATTTAACTTGGATCCCGTTAAAGAGGCGTTTGAAGCAGCAATATTTTCATCATTTATAAAGAAATCAAAAATTTTCTGTGCAGCATTATTCATACACGTGCTAATTATTTTTTATTATACTAGAATTAAAAAAAACAACAACCTTCCAATATGTCGAAGAAAGTGTGTAGATGTTCAAGAAAGCTTTCTAGAAAAATAATATTGGTGCAAATTTGATAAATAATATTTCAGAAATAATCTACTAAAAATGTCTCCTTTATATCTGATCTACCCTCATAGTATTTATAATTATTCCTTTCGCCCAGATTTTAGTTTGTTTTGATTCATTGTGATAAGCAGCAAAAAGGGTCTAAATGTTACTTTGAGAACGATAAAAATAAGAAATTCTTTTACACGAAGCTATTTTGCTTGTCCTTCTGTTCATTCCTACGCCGATCAATGTTTCTCGAGCCTCGGGTAAAATACTATTTTTCCCATTATGCTCAAATACACTTTTGTTTCAGTTTTCTTCATTACCATGTTAATTTAGCAAATAATTAACATTTCAGATTTTTGCTTTAACGTTAGCATCTTCGTCTGCCCCGTTTAGCTAATAGGTTTAAACCGCACTCTATAGCTCAACTAATGATGTGTATATCATTGGCGTGAAGGGAAATGCAGAGATTCGCAGCATGGTAATTGTCAATGTTCTAAATCTAAAGAAGAAAAAAAAAAAGAAACATGACAAAAAGGTAAAATGTTATTAATCTTTAAAATCATCTAGTAAATTTTCGATCATTTTGCAGTACGTATACAGTAAAACCTGTGGAAAGGGAAACTGTGTATAACGCAATCCTGTCTTGAGCGGAAAAAGCTCATGGTCCCGGAGAAAAAAACGCCATGAAACTGACAGAAACCTGTCAAAATCAAGAATATTTCTTTATCTCTTTCAATTGAAGATTCCGAGCAAAAGCGAGGTATCTGCATTTTTATGAATTTTTCAGGAGACAAAAAAACTGTTTAACTTTTTTTTTTTTTTTTTTTTTTTTTGGGCGGGGGGGGGGGGGTGATCGGGGGGTAACTGCGTTGTAGTTTAGTAAGAAATACATAATGTGTTTAAATGTCACACTTTTAACTAAATTCGTTAAAGAGCAGCAATAAAAACAAATGTAGGAGCTGTCTCCTTTCTGCACCGGGAAGTAATATTCTGAAATATTTCAACCCCAACTAATTCACTATAAAATAAGGAAACAATAGTTTTTTAAAAATTTGTATCAAGAAAAAGGTTACAAAATTAATTTATTTTGGAGTAATAATTAATATTAAAAATGTGTGCAGATGTCTTCAGACGGGTTCTTTTCCTTGGTTCTTAAGCCTCTCGTAAAATCCAAAAAAAAAAAAATAAAAATAAAAAAATCCGTAAAAGCAAAGAAAAATTTACTGAATAGTTTCATTTTTCTGAAAAAAAAAAAAACTGTATAATTTCCATAATTGATTTTTTTAAGATTACAAATCCGTAAAAATGCAAAAAGTTTTCCGTAAAGTTTTATGTAATATTTCCATATTGTTTTCAAAACAATAGAATTTCCGTAAATGGCGTTTAGAGGAACTCGCCGTGTTTGGAATGCGAATCAATTGATTGTTCTACATACTTCTTTGACATTGCAATTATTACCATTGAAACGCCAATATTACCAGATATTGGATTTATGTAAGACGCATTTCCAACGGGACGGCAATATTGTCAAATATTGGATTTTCAATGCAAATATTTTTAATGAAACGTAAAAATTACAGAAATATTGACTTTAATTTGGACATATTTCAAATGAAACGCCGATATTGGCTCAACATTGGAACTAATTTCAATAATATGTAAACATTAGCTTAATGCTGGTTTTAAATTGGGAATCTTCCAATAAAATATATAACGCCATCTATATGTACGAATCTACATCAAAACTGTTCAATAAACTTTTCTTTCTCTTTTTTATTTTAATAAAAAGCTAAAATATTTTTCGACATTTAAAAAAATTAAAATTTTATTATTTATTTTAAATTAAAGTTTGAATTATAACTAACACAAGTTAATTAATTTTTAAAATTGTCTCTCAAAATCTATTTTTCATTTTCTTATTGTTTTTTAATTGTTCAGTTTAACAGTATCGCACACAAAAACTTTCATCATATTTCAAATGTAATAACTTATAAAATAACGAAATAAAAAGAATATAACGAAAGTTTCGCTCTGTGGAAATAACGAAAATTTCGCTCTGTCAATGTGTGTGTGTCAACGATGGCTAGCAAAATCTACCGCAATAAGAAGTCTGAAAAATTGGATGAGGATAATCCAAGGATAATCCAGCTCCTGCTACAACTGAGGCTCAGATTTTTATTTTTTTATATTTAGCCGAGATATTAGTTAAAAGCTCATCAAAAACGTATTTTTTCCCCTAAAAATCGGCGCACGCACGCACGCATGCTCAGTCGCTGTTTTCTGGAGCGTGTAGAAGGAAAGAACTAAATGCTGTTTTCTCTTTCTTTCTTTCTTTTTTTTTTTTTTTTTTTTTTTTTTTTTCTTCTGCCAAAAAACAGCAGAATCGAGGTTTCTCCAATTTTTCGCAGAGCACAGCTTAAAATTTATACATAAAATTGCGAAAACGATCTAATATACCCTACAATTTTGTATACGTTCTTAAATTAATTAATTTATTTAAAAGAACACACGAAAGAAGAAATGCGCTGTTGTAATTCATTAAACTTTCTTGTTCATATATGGGATCATTGGCCAGAAAATGAAAAATTAGCTTGCGGGGTGTAAAAAAATAAATTACATTTAGGTTGCTCTATAGCTCACCACGAAATACAGGTATAAACATAAATTTTATATTTTTTGTTCAAAATATTAGTTTTATTTAAATTTACATAATTTCAGTATAATACACGTGTATGTATGATTAAATTAAAAAATAAAATTTCAAAGTCATAACTATTTTATTTATTATTAATCACAAAGTCATAACTATTTTATTCATTATTATTTTATTTATTGTATATTCTATTTTTGAACACAATGTAGAGCGAATAGACAGAGGTAGCCAATGCTCCCAATTGTTTGGTAGGTTATTTAGTTGAGACCGATACGGTCATCTTTTGCAAACGAGGGAGATACAGACCCAATTGTTTCAATCACAAAAATAGTACAGAGTGTATATTTGAACTGGTGGTCAGACCTGTAAGGGATGATAATACATGCCCAGATAAACAATATTTTTATATAAAACCAGGATTGCAATCCATTTAAAATGCAGGGTGACTCACACTCAATTGATGTGAAATATTCAAACAAGGAAATTTTCGTTCATAACTGAAACAGTAATGAAAGTATTTTAGCGAAATCTTCCACAAATTAACTTTCATTTTTGTACATGTCATGACATCAAGTGAAGTAATGCAATGATACAATAATTCGATCAGTGACACCGCGTAATATGTTCAGCTACCGCATTTTGATGTTCTAAATTAGTGTTATTTGGAAGTGGACGATGGCCATGTCTAACCCAATTTATGATATCATTACATTTCAACGAAAATAAAGTAAGTCTGTTGAAGATTTCGTTATAATGTCTTCATTATTGTTACAGTTATGAGCGAAAATCCGGGTTCAGCTTGGTGTGAAACATCTTGTGTTTTTGATTGAATACGTGGATTGTCACCCCAGTTCCTATACAAAAAATGTATACCTTGATACTCCTTACAGTTCTGATGCACTCTGTAATTTTTTCTCCATTTTAATGAAATATATCTTTAAATTAAAGCTTTAAAAATAAAAATATGGATAAAAACATAATAAAATAAAATATAACTAGATCTTAATACGATCTATAAAAAGTTAAATGTTCTTGGAGCAAGATAAAAAAAAAAAAAGGTTACTCTTCGCAGGAAGCTATTTTGTTTGCCTTCTGTTCATCTACGCTGATAAATGTTTTTCGAAGCTCCAAAAAATCCAAATTTTCCATTAAGCTAAAATGCATTTCTGTTTCAGTTTTCTTTATTAACGTGTTAATTTTGGATGTTCTAGATAAAAAGGATGAATGTTCCACAGGTAGCTTTTTCTGCTATCTTCAGCTAGAGTGGAGATAGAAAATTATAAAGAAGAAGCGTTTTTTTCTTCTGCTAGAAATTGCTTTTATTTCAACTAAATTTATACTTTATTCATTATTAAATAATATATATAGGGTTAGGGTGTACAAAGATTGAAACGCACCTTAGTTTTTAACCTGATGGAGATAGGTAGGCAATGTAAATTGTAGAAGTGTTCAATATAAGGTAGGAAATAAGATTATGACGATGAAATTAGTCCTGCCATTAATGTTCAAAATATTACACTTTTTAAATACTTATACGATCCCTGACTCCTATTAGTTATATTTAGAAAAATATTCTTTATGCTATGACAAGTAAACAGTAAAAATCCCATTCTTCTACGACCAAAATTCTCTGAGTTATGATACTTTGAATGTTATGAAATTTCGCAGCTTTCCGGCATTAAAAATGGAAAGAAGAATTTTTCATACCGGAAAGGGCCTAAATATCACAAAATTTAATGTATTTTAACTCGGTGATTTTTGATTGGAGAAAAATTAATTTTTATGTGCGTTCGATATTATATAAATACTTACCATTTATAGTCGTCGTCTGGTCCGTCCATCTGTCCGCATAGAACAACACAAAAAAGTACCCAACCGAATGGTTTGAAATTTAATAAATATAATTGTTGCAGAATTTTGTCGAGTCATTTAAAATTTTATGAAAATCGAATTAAAATTTAAAAATATATTAATAAAAGTTTTCTTCATTCCATTAACTCCTATCATACGTAATTAATTCAGTGATATCCCATGATAAGTAATGATTCTAGGTTGCCGTGATGATTACGTCATATTTAAGATGGTGTTTATATTGTTTCCGTATTACTGAATTTAAAAGACGAATTTTTATAATAAAATTGTTTAATTATAACAATCATATAACTTACCGACAGTTTTTTGGATAGATGTTACCGGAGAAATGGATATTAAATTAAAAAAGAATCTAAATTTGGATTTCAAGTTTTAATTCATTTCACTGAAATAATAAGGATGATTTTTTTTTTTTTTTTTTTTTTTACATTGTCTTGTATTGGATGTTTGCGCATAGTATAACTTTAAAGTAACATAATTGTAATTAATTGTTTGTAAAAATGTATTGAAACTTAATTTCATTAAAAAAAAAATAATATCTATAATATGAAAATCTGCACATAAAATAAATTATGTATTTATGTATTTTTGCATAAGAGTGCAACAGCTATTGCACCAAGATCTGTATATTTATAAAACTAGTTACAGTACGAACGCACTTTATTTGTCACGTTTGACGTAGAATTTCCAACTTGTTTATTGTTGTTCCTGTCAGAGCATGGAGAAAACATTTCTAAGTACAACTTATAGGACCCAGGGACCATAATAAAATTTAAAAGTGTAACTTTTTAAAAATTAATGGCAAGACTATTTTATCGACATAATCTTAATGCCTACCTTATTTTGAACATTTTTGCAGTTTAAATTACCTACGCATTTCCAACAGAGGAACAATTAAACAACGAATGCGCGTTTCAATTTTGTGGGGATACCCTGCATATATAATAAAGGCCAAAATTGTGGAAACCTTTATGAAAGGACGAATTTGAGTTTTGATGGTTCATAACACCACTTTCTGTTTAAGCAATACCATAAAATTATATATTAGTGGAAAGATAATTTAATCCAGAATGTAAGGAAATAAGGATCAGGGTCCATAAGCCGTGTTTTTGGCCCATGAAATAAGACTAAAATTCGACTTTGTTGTACTGATTTAATTATTTCACTTTTTAATATTAGAAGGTTTATCCTGTACGATTTCAACAATAGTTTTTGCCTTTTGTTCGGATTTATATGACTTACACAAGCTCAAAGTTCGTATTATTCGTAGTTTTTAATGAAAAATACGCAATTTCTCCTAATTTTACCTCAATTATTTATATGAGTGCAATCGTGCAACACTTTCTTCTTTAAATATATTATAAAATACATCAAAATGTACAATATATGTAAAAATAAAAATGTTGCAAAGCTGCGCACATAGTAAAATATTAAAAAATACATTAAAAATTGAGGTAAAATTAGGAGAAATTGCGTATTTTACATAAAAAACTACCAATAATACGAACTTTGAGCTTGTGTAAGTTATATAAATCCGAACAAAATGCAAAAGATATTGTTCATCGTACTGGATAAACCATCTAATATTAAAAAGTAAAATAATTAAGTCAGTATAACAAAATCGAATTTCAGTCTTATTTCATCGGCCAAAAACGCGGCTTATGGACCCTTATCTTTTTGTTAAATTATTAGCGCTTAATCAAAAGTTATAGACAAGTAAAAAACAACATCATAAAAGAAACACAACTTGCTTAGTTTAACATGTGAGGTAGCTTTCCTTTATTGGAATACAGCCAATGAGTATGAGTGTTCAAAGAGCCGATTAGATGTCATTCTGTTTTGAGTGTAAGTCAATCAGATTACAGTAAGATTCAACTGTTGTTGTCATGTTTTGGAGCTGAGAGGAGGACATTTGTCAGTGCATGTGATTGATATTAGAGTTGGATATAAAACATAAGAAAACTAAAGAAACTGCTCAAAGGGTTGTCTGTTCACCTTGAAAGCGACGTAAAATGGTAAATTAGTGAACAAGATTACAGTTGTGAAATAAACAGAAGGCAAATTTGTAGAAATGTAACCAAAGGTGGCATTTCAAAATTTCTGAATCGTATAAGGAGACTATGTCACTATATAACGAAACTGGAAAAAGCTGTACAACAGCAAGTGATGATAAAAGAATTAAGAAACTGTGCATAGGTGATAGAATCATCTGGATGTGTACAAGGTGAAATTGTACAAGCCACTGCGATATTGAGTGCAAGGACTATTCGGCGCAGACTACAAAGATTTGGTTTAAATGCTAGAATTCCACAAAAAAAGCTAATTTTATCTCTCCAACAAAGGTTGAAAATATTAAACTGGTCTAAAACACAAGTTAACTGGACAGCGCAATAATGAGACAGTATTATTTTGTCTGACGAGACCAAAATCTCCTATTTGGTAGTGATGGCAAAAAATATGTAAGCAGAAAAATCGAAGAACATTTGCATCCTAATTGCATTACACACACCTTGAAGCATCAATTCAGTTTTATAATATGGAGTTGTATGACATCAAAAGGTGTGGGGATGATTTGTATGATTAATGGGAATATGAATTCCCAAAAATACATAAATGAAATATTTCAATCCCAATTGAAGCTTTCCTATCTTTTCCAAGATAATGAAGCCTCTACATTTCAGCATCTAGGATTCAGCTCCATGTTATGTTGTTAAAGTGTGAAAAGTGGTTTCAGGATAATAATATACCAGTGTTTGAATGGCCCGGGAACAGCCCAGAATCTTGTTGCATATAAGCAACCTAGCAATAAAATCTAATTAATACAAGCAATGATTCAATCTTGGTATCACATTAAAACAGCTTCAGAGCTAAAAATAATTGCAGTCATTCAATGGGAAAGCGTTGTAAGGTCGTAATTAAGAGTAAAGGTTACCCAACTAAAATTAACTGCCATTGTGATAATTTGTGTATACCTCACTTTTTCTATATGTTCGATTTTATTCTTTATCACATCTGTGCTAATAAACATCCCTTCATTAAATTTGTTGCATTACATTTTTAATTAAAATAGCTTTCTACAGGTATATAATTTTATGGTATTACTGAAAGAGAAAGTAGTGTTATGAACCAACAAACTTAAAAAAAAAAAAAAAAAAAAAAAAAAAAAACACCTTTTTAAAAGGGTTTCGACGAATTTCGGCCGCTACTGTACATAACTGTATATAAACTGTACATATTGTTAATATAACTGTATATACTGTATATAAATCATAACCAACAATAAAATAATCATAAATTCATGCGAATAGTGCAAAATGTGGCATAGAAACACATAAATTATAAATAATTGAGGCAATAAAAAACTGCAATAACAAGGCAAGTGGAGTTATCTTGATTCTCAATTGTCAGATTTATGTAATGTATTATTCAGCATATAAAGAAATATAAATTTCATGATCATAAGCAAAGAAAAAGATGCTAGAAAACTCTTCTTAATAGGAATATATGCAAGGAAGTTATAGTCTAAATTAAAGTGTTGAATGTAAATTTAAAAGCTTTGCATCTGAAAACTTCATTATGACTTACCTCGTTATTGCAGAGGGCCCCTCAATTTTGCTAAATGTATCAGGTCTGTACTAGCATGCTCTCCCTCCAAACAAAAAAAAACACGAAATATAAAATCACACCAAAATAAATGTTAAATGCTAAAAAAAAAAATCATCAAACAACCAAATGGCTGGGGCTTTGTAGGCAATGAGGTTAATTTAAAAGCAGCCATTCATTCAGAAGAGACATTATATTTAAAATATATTTGTAGCTGTGGGATCCGTCCAGAACGCTGCGTAGCAGAATCAAATTGCTCAAAATCAGATTCGTAAACTACGTAGCAGACGTTTCCCCACCGGATCCTCATCACAAGAGAAAATTAATACGGTAACAGAAAAACAGTAACTGACATATACTGATAATAGTTTAAATAAAATCGAAGCTTAATCTGTAAAAACACATACACGCCTTATCCAGTCAGCCACGTTGACACAATAAAAAGTAAAACCGTGACCTACGTTATACACGGCCGGTGCATAACGTTTAAAACGTCACATGGAGTGGATCATTTTTACACAGTGATTGGTACAAAACGGTGGGAGCGCCGTTTGCACCAATCACCGTGTAAAAATGATCCACTTCATCTGACATTTTAAACGTCATGCACCGGCCGTGTATAACGTAGGTCGCGGTAAAACCCACATTTTTTTAGACTTCATTTTTCATCAACCAATCAAAATTAGTTCCAAGTCCGATACCATTAATGGAATCGGAGATGTTATATTGTGTGAAACACAAATTACAGGCATTGTAGTAAAAAGTAGGTCAAACCATCTCCAGTCTCCCCTATAAGTAGTTTTCTTTATTTTAATTTTTTTAAACAAAACATTGGAAAATAAATGTTACTCATCATACGAAGCTATTTCGTTTGCTTTCTTTTCATTCGCGCACCGATAAATGTTTCTGTAAACTCCAGAAGAATACTGTTTCCCATTATGCTAAACTGCATTTTTGTTTCAGCTTTCTTCATTAACATGTTAATTTTAGAAATTCGAGATAAAAAGAATTAATGTTGCGCAAGTACCTTTTCTCCAATCTTTAGCTCAAGGGTAGGAAATGATCAAGAGGAAGCCTTTTATTTTAAATTACAATTTATAGAAAAGTTGCTTTGAATTGAATTCATTCACCTTTCATTCATTATTAAGAAATACTTTTTAAACATGAATAAGTAAGAAAATAAGTTATTATTCATTTTTTTTTCAATTATTTTGTTTTATAATCCAGCAATCAATTATTTTTTAATTCAATAAAATATAAGTAAATGTCAGACTTGAATTTAAGTTCTTTCATATTCAGACTAATTTTTTAGCATTTTCCAAATATAACAAAATAGTAATAATAATATCAGTATTAATATATATGATATAGAATCATATATATTTTATGTTTTATTCTAAAATTTAGTTTTCCTATCATAAATTTTCTTTACGTGAATTAATTTCTTTATTCAAAATCTTTTTATTCCTTAATCCGAAAAGCAATCATTTCTTCCTATCTTAAAAAGTTCCCAGATATCTTCATCCTAACATTAAATGTACGTTACTTTTCAGTGGTTTCAATTCGGAATATTAATGTACTATCCACATCCAGATGGACCTAACATATGCTGTTTTTCTTTCGTATCTTGTGTTAAATGCAGGTGCCGTTTTCATAAATTGACTGCTATTGATATATATATGAAATTGATATATGTGCAATGTCAACATTTTTGTTCATTTCTAATAACACATGCTCTCGCTTTCTCAAATTAACCTCGGGTTTTACGTTAAAAATCACAAAATTGATATCCGCCAATTATGGCATGCGTTTCTCATTTCTCATTCAAAAATCTCAATATTGGTTTATCTCTAACAGTCAAAATTTGACGTTTAGTGTCTGGCGAGAAGTGTAGTGTTTGACATATTTTCATCTATGTGTTGGTGATAATGCATCTGAAAAATTAGATCAGATCTTCTCTAAGTCTTGAACAAGAAGGTCGATTATTTAGAGGTGTAAGAGGACCACCCTCACCTTTCCAGATGTGTCGAAATGTCCTGAATAAATGAAAACTTTTCCGTGAACGTCTCAACTTTTGTATTTTTGTGGACTGTTTCCTATCAGGAGGGGAACCTATGGTTATTTCGATGAACGCAAATGTATTAAAAATTACGACCACTTTCATCTCCGATAAGCATTCTCCGATTTTGCCAGCGAACTTTATCACAATAGTCATATAGTAAAATAGGCATATTTCCACAGACATATTCAGTTTTTCACCATAGCAGATACACAGTTATCATTGCATTGTATTATTTTCGTCGTGAAAAACTTCTTTCTAGAACAGGATTGCACTATATACGAGTGAATTCCGTTTTGACATATTTTACTATAATAATCATCATTTTCATGGCAAATAATTTATATAATGCATGTGAACGATTTAAAATACTCACTTTTGAACTGATGTTTTAAGTATCCCTAGAGCCAAAAATTACAGGGATTCAATAATAGGGATCGAGCAGGCCAGATATCACGAAAGTGGCGATTGAGCACGTGTTATTTTGAAATATATATCTATGATATAGAATCATTTATACATATCTTTATTCTAAATTAGTAGCTCCCTAACTTAATTTTTAATATATTAATTAATATTCTCTTCGCTAAAATATATCTTATTCTAAAACCTCAAATGTTATTTCCTTCTCTCATATAAAAGGCTATCTTTATTAAATGCAGCATGTATGTTAAATATCTATTTTTGATTCCAATGCGGTTATAACAGATGTAATGTAATGTTTTCCAGTCATTCATTTACAGCTGCATGGGAGCCCAACCTTTTTCTGTCCATAAACAAATTGTGCAAGTAATGTAATTTCCCAGATACAAGTTTCCTTTGGCAAAAATTCCATTCCCACTGGGTTGCACGCATGTGTCCACTAAAATTCACTAAAATTACGATTTCGCCAAATGTGGTAGCCGTTTCATTCCATCCGCCCAAAACATTAACATTAATTACCCGCAACGTACAAATAAATTCTTCTGCGCGTCTTCGATCTGTTGGCTCAATGTATATCGAAACTTGAAGAGACAATATATTACCCAAAATCAGATCACTCCTAGCTCTTGGTCTGTCAACAACTGTTTCAAGACTCTAATAACCGAGACCACCCCACCCCATTCTTACCATCGTACGTATTATATATCAATAAATAAATTTCAGCTGAGATGACTTCGTTTTCATTGGATGTTCTTATGTCTGCCTTCCTGGATTTCGAACTTTTAGGTAATTGTTTGCAACGCGAATGTACAAAGTTACGGCTCACAAATTATTCAAATTCATCCTTTAAACATTAAAATATTTCAGCCCAGGATATTCACCACAATATCCTCAGCAAGTCCTTTAGAAAAGTTAATCTGACAAACATGCAGAGCCGGGAGAATGCAATTATCTCACAACGATGCATAACGCTGTCTAGTTAAAGCCCGGTCAGACTGAGAATTTGTAGAAATTTTAAACATTTCATGAACCTTTTCTTGAAGAAAGAGGAAAGAGATGAAGGATTCTTAAGGGTTTATACCAATACGCAAGGTAAAAATTAAAGCGTGTACTTTTTTTAATTGATTTTTGTAATGATGAAATAAAGTTTGGGTCCCTCAAGCAGACCCGCTTCTCGGAGATGGCATCGTTCTGGTAGCCGTCCACGATGATCGTCGTAACTCTGTCAAATGGTATCTGAAATTATAAAAAGCATAATAATGTATTTACTATGAACACTTAAAACTAGAAAGTAATCGTTCGGGTTTTGAACAAAATGGTGGCTATTCAAAGTTAAGGTACCGATTTTCGCAAAGAAAGTTTGAACTTTAATTGTTTATAAAAAAAATATATATAGAAAAAAACATCAGATCGCAAAACGGGACGACCACTCTCTAGAGAATATTGTTGTTAAAAATTGGTCAAAATTTGAAGATGATTGGTTGAGATTTGTCCGAGTTATCGTGATCATTGAGTTTAAAAACATAGTTTTGAGATAATCACGTATAAATATTCAAGTTTTGATATATGTATGATAGAGCAAAGTAAATTAAAGCGACGTAACTTTCTTAATTTTTATCAGATTGACTAGAAAATTTATGTGAATATTCTTTACTAATTGAGTTTTATTAGTGTGTTTAATTTGGGTGAGATTTCAAATTAATTTTTTTAGGCTATGCCTGAATGCACTGGACTCTAAATTCAGATAATTATTTTGGCAAATTGAGATATTTTCCATTAAAAATAATCACAGTAATTGCGATAGTTTGTCTAAACCATAAATGATAATCGGCATGATAATACAAAAGGATAATTAAACAAGTTGGAAATTGTACGTCAAACGTGACAAATGAGGTGCGTTCGTACTACAGCTAGTTATATAAATATTCAGATCTTGATGATTTTTAATTCTGTGAAATGAATTATATCGTCTGCAGATTAATTTCTGTAATAAAATAAGTATCTCGGTCGCTTGACGGTTAAACCTCGGAAGCTCCTATAACAAAAAAGCACTTAAATGCAAATTTCTTAATAAATGTTTTTATTAATATATTTTAAAGTTTTGATTCGATTTTCATAAAATTTGAAATGTCTCGACAAAATTCTGCAAAGATAATATATCTTAAATTTCAAACCATTCGGTTGGGTAGTTTTTGCGTTGTTATATGCGGACAGACGGACGGACCAGACGACGACAATATGTGCTACGTATTTATATAATTACAAACGCACCTAAAAAGCAAATCTTAAAAATCTTAAGCACTAAAAAATTACAAAATCACCTAACTTAGAAAATATTTTTCTAGTATTATTAGTTTCTGTAAAACACTTTCAACTTACCATGTATTCTAAATTGTATTTATTATATAAAAAATAATTTAGATGAAAAAAAGTCAGTTGATGATATTTTTCTCCTAGGTTATTTTTTTACTATTCACATTTTTTCAATAAATTCCGTTTTTCTTCAACGTTTATTCACCGAGAGATGGAAAAAAGATTTGAGACACACAAATACTTTTCGTTAATGATTGCTAGAAAACAGACGTTGAAAAATATTAGAAGTCATAATGTTTGCCTTCTGTTTATTCTTACATCGATAAGCGTTTCTCGAAGTTCCAGGAAAGTACTATTTGCTATTATGCTAAAATGTATTTTTTGTATAAATTTTCTTCATTACCATACTAATATCTGAAAATTCTAGATTAAAGAATAATAATGTTGGACAAGCATTTTTTGGCGAAAGCTTTAGCTGACAAAATAGAAAATATTAAGAAGGAAATGTTTTATTTTAGATTAAAATTCTGGGAAAAGTTGCATTGAGTTTGACTCACTTTTTATTTATTATTTCATGTGTGAAGTGAATTTTGTTGTTTATAATTTTAAATTTGATACGTTGAAACTTTTGATACATTTAATATATTGATATATTTAATTTAAGTTGATAATTTTCAAATATTTTATCTTTAACTTTGTAATCGATTTAAAAAAAAAAAATGGTAAGCGCGTCAGTAAATTTACTTTCTTTCCTAATTTGTACAATTTATACCTCTTTTTTTAGCTCTATTGAAACAATATACAGATAGTGCGAAAATTTTTAATAGTATGGAATGAACAAGGGTATATCTTTCTCTCTCTCTGCGTGCGTGTGTGTGCGTGTGTATGTGTGTGTGCACCCGTAACTGTTTATTAATATTACTCTTCTGTTCCAGAATTCTTCAATTTTCCAATCAGCAAAGGTAAATTGGAGACAAGTAACATTTTAATAAAATATACTGTCTACCATTTTGTCATCTTAAATTTCAGTATTTAATACTTTGTTGTCTCACCACGAATTTTTATGACTGTTTTTGGCATTTTAGACTTGGAATGAAGTTCTCTTTGGTTTTACCGCTTCGGTGGATTTCAAATAGATTTTTCAATTTATTTCGAATCGATTCCGATCTTGTGATGTTGTCGTTTCTCAGTTTTGATTTTATTATTACCCAGACTTATTCGAGATATTTAGAGAAATATGCTTTATTATGTTTTGATCGTCAAATAATATAATTTAAGGAGCTAAGTAAGCAATTTTAATTTTTTAAAAGATAGTATATATATACGCATATATATATTACAACGTGATTGCAATGTATAAGAAAATGTCAAGATTCTTAAATTTATAAAACAGTGAATAAATTTTCAAGAATTTGAAGAATTGTCCCTTTGGGAAAATAACTTCTTATTTCAATCCGCATTTTATTCAGGCATATTTTATTTAAATAAAATATTGATCAAGTATTTGCATTGCTAGGAATTATATTTCGTATGCCAGATGTTTCAAAAACTTGACTTTTGTTAAAATAAGTATAAATTAACCTATCTCAATTTATTTTATTAATTTTTGAAGCGAATGTCAGTATAAAGTGACATGTTAAAAAAACAGTTAAATACTGATATGATATATAATATATATATATATATATATATATATATGTTATATAAAAAAATTATTTCCTTCGCAAATCCTTCACATTTATTTCGCATTAGTCCTTTAAATTAATCTAACTTCTGACATAGTCAGTATTTCCTTAATTCTTCATAATATTTATTCTTATTTAATGTCCTTTTAAAAGTATTAACCCGTATATTAATAATTATCTTATTCCAAATCTTAATCTAAAATTTTAAGTTCATTCGTAATTTTTATCAGCTCCCCAATCTATAAAATTCTGAGAGACGCCTTTTTCATTTCGAATGTTTTTAAAAGCCATTTTTTTTATTCCATGCTCGGTTTCGCGCACTAGGTATTTTTCACTTCAAAATTAATGCGCGGCTCGAGAGGAATTCTTTCGTGTTAGAGCTTCTCCCTCGCGCCTCATTCGCTGGGCTGGAGCTCGCCTCTCACTCATTGGTTTGTGCGCTCGTGACGTCGTATTCTGTATGTCTACGCACCGTGAACAAGACTCGCTTGCATGCTTTGGAGAGCAGATTTTTGATGTGTTTGGAAGTGTAACCAAATGGGTATCTGGTGTTGTAGTCACGTAGAATTTTCACATCAGCTCTTTAAGATCTTTTAAAACGATGTAGTGAGCCATCGTGAAGCCTGAGGGCTATAAGTTTATACCTGTGGGAACTGTTACTGCATCGCTCTTATTCATAAATAAACGATTTGTCTGGAAATTGGCTGGTCTTTCTTGACGAAACTCTTCTGGTGTCTCATCATTGTCTCACCGCTTCGCCATGATTATTGATATCGACTGCAACATTCTATATCTTTAACAAACTGCCATTTTCTCGTGGATTATTACATCTCGTGGTATCTCATCTTCGTAAAAACACCACATATATACATATATATATATTACAACGTGAATGCAATGTATAAGAAAATGTAAAAATTCTTCAATTTATAAAATAATGGTTCAGTTTATAAAATTAAAAAAAAAAATTACGAATTTGTCACTTTGGAAAAATTTATCTTGTTTTAATTCGCATTCTATCCAGACACACTTCATATATGTAAAATATTGATCAAGTATTTCCATTGCTAGGAATTATATTTCGTATGCCAGATGTATATTCAAAAACTAGACTTTTGTTAAAATAAGTATAAATTAGCATACCACAATTTCTTTTATTATTTTTTAATCGAATGCCAGTATAAATTGACATGGAAAAAAGCAGTAATGTTCTGTTATTATATATATGCATATATATATATATATATATATATATATACAGGGTGTCCGAAAAGTATGGAATCGGTCGAATGCATCGGATGGAAAACGGAAAAATCCATGTTCATTATTTTTGAAAAATCTATTTAGGGATATCAAAGTTGCCCCCCAACTCTGGCCCCTGGGGGTGAAAGCAATTTTGAAATCTTAAATGATACCCTCCCCTCCACCGTTTTTATTGCAGATTCGGATTCTACGGGAAAATATACGTAACTTTTGTACTGAACATTTTCTTCGGAAAATCGTAGATGGCGCTGTAATCGAGTGAAATGCAGTGAGAATCGCGTTTCCATTGAAAAGTCTGAAAACGGTCAAATAACTCGAGAAATATACATCAGGATGAAAAACGAAAAAATGCAAGTTAAATAGTTTTGAAAAATCTATTTAGGGATATTAAAGTTGCCACCCCCAACTCTGCTCCCTCTGGGGGAAGGGGGGAACATTGAAATCTTAAATGATAACCCCCTTTTTAATGCAAATTTGGATTCTACGGGGAAAAAATACGTAACTTTTGTATTGAACATTTTCTTCGGAAAATCATAGATGGTGCTGCAATCCAGTAAAATGCAGTGATAATCGGTTAACGTTTGCGTAAAGTGGTAAGTTTCCGTGTTACGTCGACGTATAGCACCGTAATTCTCGTTTTTTTTTTTTTTACAGTTTTTTGTTTTTAACACCCATTTTTGCAGCACTCTCACGGCTAAACCATTAATCAGACAAAACACTTTCAAATAAATTTTGAAAAAACAAAGAAAAAAGTATTATTTTACACGTTTTTTGTAAGAAAACGTATTTTCCGACAAAATTTTTGTTGGAAAACCTCAGATTCATGTTCAGCGACCCAAAAAACATAAAGGAACCAAATATCAAAACTACACAAAAACTTTTCTTTATTTGCCCTTTTTTAGTCCCTAATTGCCCTAATGCCTGGACTAATTTGTCACTTTGGGAAAATATATCTTGTTTCAATTCGCATTTCTACCCATACGCAGTTCATTTATATAAAATATTGATCAAGTATTTGCATTGCTAGGAATTACATTTCATATGCCAAATGTATATTCAAAAACTATACTTTTGTTGAAATAAGTATAAATTAACAGACTTCAATTTCTTTTATTAATGTTTGAAGATAATGTCAATATAAATTGACATGGTAAAAAAATAGTAATGTTCTGTTATTATATTACAACGTGAATACAATGTAAGGAATAGTAAAATTTCTTCAATTTATAAAACAGTGAATAAATTTTAAAAGAATTTGAAGAATTTGACATTTTTGAAAAATATATCTTGTTTCAATTCGCATTTTATCCAAACACAGTCTATTTACATTAAATATTGATCAAATATTTGCATTGCTAGGAATTATATTTCATATGCCAGATATATATTAAAAAACTAGATTCTTGTTGAAATAAGTATGGGAATTTTATTTCACTTCGGCTATAATTTAATTTATTTTTCAACTTCACATTTAAAGAATGTGTGGAAATATATATTTACAGAAATAATTTTCTTTCATTCAACTAAATATATTTTTGTGTCAAAGACTGGAAGATATGGCACAAGATTTCTTATAAAACGAAGTGTCACTGTGAAACATTTTGAGACGCACATGCCGTGGATTTTAATTTGATAATGCAAATATATTGAATAAAATTGTATTTATAATAAATGCAGTTAAATGACAAAAATCGACTATTTACTTTTTAAAATGTAAATCTAATTAAACTTTATTATTCATGAAGGTTTATTTAAAATTGCATAATATGTTTTTGCACTCTTCTTTAAACTCAACTTGGGCTTTGTATGCAAAGATGGAATCTTGTAATCGATTTTTAACTCGCTTTCTGATTTGCTAGAATTACAAAAATAACGTTCACAGGTGTGTTTCCGACGACAATGCAACATTTTAATATTTTTAGAGCTTTATAAATTAATACATTAATTTTAAGGCATTTTTAATTTAGCCCGCTACAGGTGATAAATCACCAGATATTCTTTGTAACTCGTACAATTGTAAACGAGTTGAAACGACAATTATGCGCCAACATACGCTCGCCAAAATATGCCAAATGACTGTGAAACTGCAACAATGTAACACTTTAAAGGCTTCAAAGTAGAAAATAAATCATAAATAAAAAATAAAGATTAATATATAAAACAAAGTACACTTTTATCAATTAATAGTTTAATGTTAATTAATTTACGATTTAAACGTTGAGAAATCAATTTAGAAATCCTAAAATGATAGTTTAAATAATGTTTCATTTTTTTCTTTCCTGTTTCAACATCTTAAAAAAGAATCAGGGTAAATGCTATGTATTTTTTAATAAATTGACTTGCTTGCGCTGTCTACCAAGTGTACAAAAAAGCAGTGAATTTTTCACCGATTATAACGCCCAGACACCAAAACCACCCTCCGTTCAAATGTCGATTGAAATACACACACACACACACACACACACACACATATATATATATATATATATATATATATATATATATATATATATATATATATATATATGTGTGTGTGTGTGTGTGTGTGTATACATAATGACGTACACTGCAAAAAATGACCAATGTTTCTTATTTTATGAAAATATACTATAATCACGAACGAAAATATAATATAATCTTCTGAGTTATCCGAAATTCCGAATAACATGTTCCATTGTCTTTTGAATCCCCAGAAACCAATACATTTCCAAAAATTTAAAGAATTATTTATAAAAACAAAGTATTTTTCGCTGCTTGTATTTTTCGAAAACGTTTCCGAAGGGTTTTTATAATGTATTATTAGTGTCCTCATCCTGGAATACCTATTTTTCGAATGCTACCAATTAAAACATACCAACAGTAAAAAGTATTCAGCCTGAGGGTAATTTAAAAATTAAAATGTATTTAAAGGGTCCTAAGCAGCGCGGAGCCCGGACAGGCCGCTAATATATAAATAAAAACAATATATAAATAAAAACAATATATTTATTTCTAAATATACAATAAAAAAAAATATTTTTTACGTAAAATAATCCCTAACCACACCCGGCCCCCATACTGTCTTTTTTTTTGTGTGTGTGTGTGTGTAATAAAACTTCAAAACCCCCACACTGGCATTGTTTTTTTATTATTGGCATTATTATTATTTTTTAAACCCTTTTATGTTTATCGTTTGCCTAGAGCATCTTATGAGCCAATACGCCTGGAAAGATTTTATCTATTTTAAACTTCGCAAATATTAAGTTGGGTGTTTCCTTTTTGAATAGTGTTTCTTAGCACTCAAATACGAAATATCAAATCCCAAAATGTTTTCCGCGTACCAAAGCACTCTAACAATCGATAAAAGTCATAAAAATACCATGGGCTATAAAAATGTCTTTTAATGGACACTACATTATTTTCTGCTGATAAATTGCCCACAATGTGCTAGAAAAAAAAAGGCTGAATCGAGGAAAAATTGCCATGTAACGAAGTAAAAAAAAAAAAAAAAAAAAAAAAAAAAATCGTCTTATATCAAGGAAATATTGTGAAACAGCGTTTATTTTCGCACACAGAGTGCCTTCAAATCAAATCAGATGTCGTTGAGGGTTGTAAAATGGTGATTTCCCCAGTGTTGACTTCAGATATTTTCCTTCGGCGGGATATCTAAAGCTCCGGGGGGGGGGGGGGATATGAATTCCTCACTGTTATCCCCGTCTTAAGGTGTGTTTATATTAAGATTTCACGAATCCCCAACAAAAAGTCGTAAATTATTTCCATGGCTTTTCTTTACCAAAGGTTCTGTGGTCATCAACAAAAGAAAGGGGAGTCTGAACAAAATATAGAGACGGTGATAAACCTATCAGGGATATCCTCCGCTGACATTTGACCTCTGGACAAGCTTCTGAAGATTGTCCACATGAAAGATACCGCTTAGCAAAAACGTAGTCTGTTCGAACCGTTATTCTAATCCAAATACATATTGAGATAAGCATATGATTAGGATATGATAAGCATTTTACGGACACCCTTCGTGACAGTTTCCAGTTTTTCGTGAGAGACATTCAAACGATCACAACCAGACAAAACAACCAGATCAAACAACCAGACAAAGAACTCCGACATCATCGATCGTTCTCGGTCTGCGGTCAAGCTTGTTCTGTTCCAAGTCAGATGAGAAGATATCATACTAAATAATGTCAATTGCGTGAACAATATTCTACTTTTTTTTTCTTTTTTCTTCCTCATTTAAAATCTCTCTATATTAAAAACAAGTGGGTAAGTGTGATCGCACAAGAGTTCCGTTTAATATTCCTTTCAAAACACTTTATCCTTTCTTTAATAAATCCAAATAAATTTCATTCCCCCCCCCCCCCAAAAAAAAAAAAAAAAAGTTATGTCTTTTATAAAATAAAAATTTACCGGTCTATTTTTTCGTTTTTTCTAATATCTGAACTGACCCGATAGCGGGCGAAGCCCGCTATTATACACTGTCAAAATAATATCTCTCATGTGGACTAAATGCGATATTAAAAAAATCAATTTCAAAATTAAACATATTGTATAGAGATCTTCAAATGTTAAAATATGACAATATTTCCATAATCGGGTTTTTATCATGATTCAATACGTTCCTCAAACACACATAACGTTATAATCACTTGTTGACGTCATATCTACTTGCTTTCTCTATTACTCATATTGATACTCTCTTTGTATTATTTTCAAACATTTGAAAGAGTCCGTTAAACTTCCAATACGACGTCGGAATAATTGTCTTTTTAATTCTCTAATGACATCATATTAACCTGCTTTCTGTACTTACACATACTCATACTCCTTGTACTATTGAGAAATGTTTGAAAATTTCCGTTTTATTACCAATATGACAGCATATTAATCTTTTTTTTTTTTTTTTCAAATGGTGAAACTTTTTATTCCATTTTCATTTTTACGTGGAAATCTTTTAATGGAAAATTATTTATTTTAGAAAGAAATTTATTGTGGATTTTTAATTGTTGGCAACTGCTACAACAAAAAATGTTTAAATTTATTAGGAAAAAGGCTGTTAGATTTTTAGTTTTTTATCTCTCTGTATTAGAATAATACGACTTTTTCAAAATTTTATGATTTTCAGTGTGACAGTGTGTATTCAGCTGTAAGTACACAAAATTTCAAGTCTGTAACTTTTACAGATACTGAGAACCGGTTCTGTGACAGACAGATAGAGAAGCGAGGCGAATAGGGTTTCGTGAGATGAACGAAACCCTAAAAAGTAACAACGTTGTTTCAAAATATGTGATCTGCACTTAATACTTTACACATATGTGAAGATGAAACGGTCTTTAAATCTAGAAATTAAAGCAAAATTTAAATCTCCTTAATAATTTGAAGCTGAAAAGCGCCATTATTTATTACAAAATATTATGATAAAAAGTAACTAAAATATTTTGTATTATTCAGATAAAATGCTCCTTTTTTTTCTGGGTGGATTTATATTTGCAAAATCAATAAAATAGCATTTTCGAAAAGCTTGTCAAATGTGTTTCAAAAAGACTGAAGCAATATCTAATCAAATTTATCGGCATTCCTAAAAATTTCATACTCGTTTTTTAAACGAAATATGAAATTCAAAACGAAATGAAATGGGAAATTTAAGGAATAAAGCTATTGGAAATAACGGATAATTTGTAATACGCGAAAATACTGCGAAATTGAAAAAAATATTGGATTTAAATTTTACGATGTCTTTATGATTTAAGCGGGCAACAACATTTAATATTTAGGCGTTATTGTTTTTGAGCTCGCATTTATTAATATATAGAAAAAATATAGTTTCAAAAAATCTAATCAAAAATGAGAACTGTATCCCAATTCGTTTTCTTTTAAACGTACTTCGAAGAAGTGGGTTATACAAATCATTGGTATATTTGTTTTTATGTATATCGACGTATAACTTTTGAAAGAATGCTCCCAATGTCATGATTATTTTCTTGTCGGAAATATTCGTTCTGGTGGTGATCTCGTCTTAATTTGTACTTTGTAAAGCTGTTAATTAGTTTTAAAAATTAATAGAAGCTCCATGTGTTCCAAGTTTAAATAAATTTTCTCTACTTTTACCTTTTTATTACTAAAAAGACTTTATCAAAAACTTTCTACAGCCATGTATTAATCCGGCAGATAGTTATTTTTCCACTCTTTTACTTAACTTTTCTCATGTATGAAAAGTTGGAAGTTTGTAATTTATTTTTGACTCATTTCCTGATATGCTATAAGTATTAAAAAAAAATGAAAAAAAAAAGAAAAAGAAAAAAGAAATGACGTGCAGAGGTGTGTTTCTGATGACAGTATAGAATTTTAATATTTTTTAGAACTTCATTATAAATTAATAATTTAATTGTAAGGCATATTTCCGTTAGCTGATAAATCGCCAAATATTCTTTATGGTTACAACCAGGACTCAAAATATGTGGTTACTTGGTCGCCACTGACGATCAAAAAAATTTTAATTGGCGGCTGTGTTTATATTACTTTTCAAAGTAATTCATTAACTGAGTGGAAGAGTTAAATAAATTTATGTTGTATAATTATTGTACTAGTAATTATTTTTATGCAATCCATTTTTAAAATTGTTAGCTACTAGATTTTTTCTTATTATTTGTAGATCCATTTTTACAACTTTATATGAGTTATGACAGCAATGGAATTAATTCTGTGCCATATCATGCTCGCGGATATAGGACAATTGATTGTGAAACTGCAACAATAAACTACGTTAAACACTAAAAAATAAAAAGATAAGAAATAAATTAAAACTAAAGAGTTCAGTATATTTTTTAAACAATACACTCTTCTTTTAAAAAAAATCATAAAAAACTGGTGTTAAACTGATTTTTTTTATTAAAAAGTAAGATGTTAATATAGGCTTTATTACTAATTTGAAGACCTTAATAAACCCCCATTCTAAAATGAATGAACTTATTTATTGTGGTATGTTGTTTTTAATGATTTGCTCGCACACGATGGAAGATTTTATACAAAAATCCAAAACACATGGGGCAATTTAAAATTTATAGACTAAGAAAAATTTGTATTGAGAAAAAAGGCATTTGTAATACATTATGATACTTTATTTCCATACTTATCTTTAGAAGTATGAAAACACACTCTTCCAAATATATAGTGATATATTTGTGCATACATATATATATTTAATTTTAACAAGTTTTGACCCAAAAAGAAAATTCGCATTTTTCATTGACTTTTGCTTATTTCAAAGTGTATTGTCTTCTTCAATCTAGAATTTAAAGTGTAATTCAAATCACCTTATGATTTGAAGCTTAAAAGCGCCATTATTTATTACAAAGTATCATTATATATATAAAATAAATAAATAAATAAATAAATAAATAAGGTATTTCATATTCTGATCATCAGAAGAATGCTGCTTTTTTTTTCTAACTAGATTCATATTTACAAAATCAATAAAACAGCATTTTCAAAAAGCTTGTCAAATATATTTCAAAAGTCGCTTCAAAACGACTGAATCTATCTAATCAAATTTATCAGCAGTCCTAAAATTTTCATGCTTGTTTTTCAACGGAAATGTAAAATTTAAGAAGGAACAAAATGGGAAATTTAAGGAATAAAGAGCCATTGGAAATAACGTATAATTTGTAATGCGTGAAAATTCTACGAAATGAAAAAAAAAATTATTTAAATTTTGAAAAGTCTTCATAATTTAAGCGGGCAATAATATTAATATTTAATATTTATGGGCTTACATATTATGTATATTTTTGGGGGTGCATTTATGTTAACCATGCGAAATCTCCCCAATAGCAGCTTTTAATTTTTGTGTGTGTATATTGGAAATAATGTTGAAATAAAATGAAATTGGTTTATGGCATTATTACAAATTTTTTGTATCTTAAATTATAAATTAATATGTATTTTAAATGAGTATAATATATGTATTTTAAATGCATGTAATATATGCATTTTAAATGAAATGACTGAAAGTTTTATATATTTAAATGAAATGAATGCAATACGAATGACGAAGATGAAAATAATATTTGGCGATTTATCACCAGCACCCGGCTAACATAAAAGTACCATGTTTTTAAATATTCTTTTTGAATTTACATTTATTACCTTTACATTTATTACATTTATTTAAACCCATTTATGTCTTAGCGCCATAAAATAGGGACGTTTTGATTTTATGGAAATAAATTAATATATTTTTAAATAGATTTCTCTTCCCATTTTTAAATATTATTTTACACACCTTACAAACAGAACATTCAGAAAAATATAATGTAATAAGTACATGTTGTATCTATGCATAGAAGTTATAATTAAACAAAGTACTGAGATGGAAAAAGAATTAGGCACAAATGGGTTAATGCATGGAACAAAAATTATTGAATAATTACACTTAAAAAAATCTACTCAAAAATATGAATACGAAACTATCCGTTTTCTTTTAAGTACGAGGCGTGTTTCTTAAGTAAGGGCCGTTTTGTTGTATACACTAATAGGTGGGGCGTGCGCTGCAACGAGTGCTTGCGTCGTGTCCCGGCATTCCTTGGGAATAACTGTGCTCAGTTGCAGCTGTGTAGGTAGCCTGTACGGTCTGTTCTGTGTCTTTAAAATGTTCAAGATTATCGACTTGCCCGCCTACGGCTAAACCCTACGAAAGATATGCAGAGCGATTCAAAAGAAAAGACGCGGCATGCTGACAGAGGAAATTTTTCTGCTCCATGACAATGCAAGGCCTCACACCGCAGCTCAGACCCGAGCTTTATTGGACTCTTTTGACTGGTAAGTTTTGGACCCCCCCCCCCCCCCTACAGCGCCGAATGATTTCCATCTTTTTCGCTATCTCAAACATCATCTCTGCGGCAACCACTACAACGATAACGAAGACGTGAAAACGGCCGTGACCTCTTGGTTATCTATGAAGAGGCTATTCAATATCTAATTGTAAGGTATGATAAGTGTTTAAACAAACTTGGCAGCTATGTTGAAAAGTAGAGAAATGTATGTAGAATCTGAAAATAAATTTGGTCTTTGAAAATTTTCGTTCATTAGGTTTTTATTTTCAAACGGCCCTTACTTAAAAAACAACCCTCGTACAATTATATCATAGACGACTTCATGATGTGCTTACATATAAATAATCATATATATTTTCCATAAAGGTGAATGAAATCTCCTATAACTTCATTTTACATCTTATAGTTTCAAGAGAAATTGTTTAATCAGTATGTACAAGTAGAATTCCAAAGCATTTTCTATAGTTATAGAAATCCGCACTTCCATCTTAACGAAGTAACTATATATCTTATAACGAAGACTTCGAAACCGTATGCGACATGTCTAATAGTTAAGAGCGTACACTAGGGGGCCTCTATAGGAGAGTGTCAACATACAGGATATAAAATTGGCTTGGTTGAGACGATTTTGGACAAAAACCAATAGCAAGGAAGCTTGGCAAGCCATGTCGTCACTCTGATATAGAGGCACTCTAGCCTACATTAGTCAGTATGCGGCAGTTGCAAGCTAATATCAAACCAATGGAAACATTTCTTACAAATTTCTTATTTGCATTTCAATATATTTTAAGATTCTTTTAGAATAGAATATCCGAGCCGATGTCTAACATATCTTTATACTTTTTCGATTTTGGTTGCAGTTACATTCTGAAGACACTTTCAATTTTAGAACTTAGCAACCAATTTTTTTCCGAAATTGAAAGCGTCCTCAGAATGAAATTGCAACCAAAATCGAAAAAGTGGAAAGATACAATTTTAAACATCGACCTCAGAAATCTTATAAAAAGCTGCAAAAAGAAATATATTGAAATGCAAAAGAGAAATTTGCAAAGTACGCTTTTATTTGCTTAACATTAGGTTGCGAATTCTCTTATAGGTCAAAAGAGGAAGGATTCAAATCACGTTTCAGGATTGAATGTTCGTAGTGGGTTGGATATCACTTTAAATGGAGGCCAATGTTTGTTTAGATTTCGTATGCAAAGTATGATAACAAATTGTTGAAAGTTGATTGTAGTGCTTCCAAACCACTCAAATATGTATGATTCTCTCTCGCTCTGTTTTAGGTAGCTACCATTACAAAAAGTCTTTCCGGCATATACCGGGAGGAAAAGCTAGCTTCCTTATTTCTTGTTTTTAAGAATTCAACTAATTTTACATAAAACATACGAAGCTAAAAAGCATGAAACCCGATTATTGAAGATCATTTCGTCAATATAAAAATTGTATGTGAATTTAAATTTTTAATTTCCCTGTACGTATTTTTGAATTTGAAATTTTTAAATGGCCGCCATTTTGAAACAGGATGGTAGATAAAGCTAGCCAACGAAACTCGGTCGAGACCTTGGTAAGAACTGTGCACATGCTCAGTCACATCCAAATCGGTTCATGTGCGACAGAGTGACAAAAATCAGATTGTTTCAAAATTTCAGCCATCCTAGGATTTCAAGCTGCCATATCTCTGCCATTTTTTAAGATAGTGGCGAAGCAAAAAATGTTCTGGAATCCTTGCATCACGACCAAATAGTTATTTTTTTTTTCTTTTTAATTTTCAATTATTTTGTACAACTTTTTATATTAGATGTCTATCGTAATTTACCAGCCGACAAGACTTTGCAGTCTTCTAAACATCCGTGATTTTGTTTCCCGTGATTATATGTTTGTTGTTGCTGTGAGAGTGTGAATAAAGTAATTATGTTTACTAACAATTGCCATCCTGAACACAATTCTTGTTACAGTGTAAAAAATGACCAGTGTTTCTTATTTTATGAAAATATACTAACCACGAACGGAAATATAATATAATCTTCTGAGTTATCCGAAATTCCGAATACCGTGTTCCATTGCCTTTTTGAATCCCCAGAAAACAATACATTTCCAAAATTTAAAGAATTATTTATAAAAACAAAGTATTTTTCGCTGCCCGTATTTTTCAGAAACGTTTCCCAAGGGTTTTTATAGTGTATTAATTAGTGTTCTCGGCCCTACACTGCCAACAGCATAACAGTTTTGAAATACAACGCTTAAATGTAAAGCAAACTGCTTATTTAAATTATCATTGCACCTGTAAAAACAAAACCCGTCTATAACGAAATTTTGTCTAAAACGGAAAATGTTTCATGATTCCGACGTCAGAAGTACCATACAATTATGCATGCTAACAAGAAAACCTATGTAAAACGAAACTTATTTTTCAGTCCCCACCGTTTCCGTTTTGTCAGGTTTTACTATATAAAGAAAGCTCAAAAATGAATTCCCATATTTCTCTTCAAAACTTTGATATACAAATTGCTTCTTGTCTCCTATAGATTTATTTCTTAACTGTCTATTCCTTTTGCCAACATCCTATATTTTAAATTTTGACGATGGAAAATTTCATAAAAGTTTCAGATATGCTGTTTGACATGATAGACACATTCAGACAGATAGACAGTCGCTTTGAAATGTTTTTTGAAAAACGTTTGACAGATGTTTTTTTTTTTTCAAAAACTCAGTTTTATTGATAGCGCAAATCTAAATCCACTCAATAAGGGAAACATAAATCTAATCGAATAGGAATACAAAATACTGCATTTATCTAATAATATTTTGCATTAAAAGATTATTTTAACTTTGAAATAACACTGGCCTAAGTGGCCAAGATAAAAGAGACCCGGTACACAGAAGTACAAATACTTACTAATTTTTATTTAAAAGTAGTAAATAGATAATATTATGAATAACAACATACTGCACCCAGAAAAAGGAATTGATTAAAACTACAAAACATGTTTTGTTGAGTATATTTTGGTTGTTTTAGCAAAATTCAAGTAAAATTAAACCATTTTACTTGAATTAACAAAACATTTTTTGCTGACGATACAAAATGTTTTTTTAGAATTGAAAAAAAAATTTTTTTTTGTTGATTCAAACAAAATTTCCATTGACCTATATTTAAAAAAAAAATTTGTTTGAATCAACAATTTTTTTTTTTTTTTTTTTTTTTTTTTTTTGCAATTCCAAAAAAGATTTTGTATCGTCAGCAAAAAATGTTTTGTTAATTGCAGTAAAATGTTTCAATTTTACTTGAATTTTGCTAAAACAACCAAAATGTACTCAACAAAACATGTTTTGTAGTTTTAATCAATTCCTTTTTCTGAATTTGAACATTCAATAGTTCACAGGAGTGTTGTTATTCATAATAGTCTGCATTTACTACTTTTAAATAAAAATTAGTAAGTATTTGTACTTCTGTATACCGGGCCTCTTTTATCTTGGCCACACTGTATTTTCGGAACAAAAAAAATCAAGAGTGTTTTATAAAGTATTTTTAATGCTGAAACAGAAAATATAATCAACAAGACGAAAAATCATGCACATGGAATATGAAACACTTTCCAAAGCTAACATGTTATTAAGAAATTTCATTTTTAATATAATGAAATTAATCATAGTCCATCCTATAACCGAAGATTTTTCTGCGTATCTATAACTGAAGATAAATGATACGCATCCATCGCAAACTATTTTTCCCCATAGATTATAATCTAATGGAATTATTTTGTGTGTCCCTGTAAATGAACTATAAATGCTACTTATTCTATACTCCTGAGAAAGCATGTTGCAAGTCCATCTCAGTGATGCATATCAATCTCATTATGTTTGAAGCATTGTAACATCATTAAAATGCACCGGAAATGATTTTCCCCCGTAGACCATAATGTAACGGAAGTCTTTTGTGCGTCCCTGTAAAAGAGCTATAAATGCTAGACACTTCATTTTCAATGCCGAACATTCTATAGTGTACATCAATAACATATAAGATTTTCATGGCAATCCGAGTATATTTATGAGAGTTAGAGCCGACAAGACACATATCAATTTCATTATGTTTGAAATAGTGTAACATTTTTTAAATACACTGCAAGTGATTTTCTCCTTAGGCTATAATGTAACATACTTCTTTTATGTGTCTTGTAAAGGAATGATAAATGTCATATACCCCTTATTCTACGCTAACGTGAATTCAGGTCATTTGGATATTTTCCAACTACTTGAGTTTTATTTTTATTTTATATGTTGCATTTTTTCTCAAAAATGTACATAATATTCTTATTTATATACAATCTGTATGTTAATGCACATAATACATAGATTAAAAACAGTTTCATTATCAAATTTATTCATTTGCCATATAAATAGCAATACAGAAAATATTTTTGTTAAAAATAATGCAGCGTGTAAGATTAACACATATGGACAGAGGTTATTCTTAAAATGACGAAAACATGCGGTCGCAAATGTGCTTAAAAAACTAACAAATTATTTTACCCTTCTTTCAACATTGATAGTTTGTTAAAAATTAGATCGAAGAAATCATTGATTCAAAAACGCTGAGAGTTATGGCGTCGTTTTAATTTATAATAAATTCTGTATGATTTAAAAAAAATAAAACTTCACGAATTTCAATCACCCATATAATCCGTCGAAAATTTGAGAGTTATTTTATTCTTCTACAGTATTTTCTTTTAAATTCGGTATACTTTTAAGAGGTACTTTCAACTGCGGCACGATAAATTCTTTGAATTTTATAAATACAAGCTAACCTGCTGTGCTCCAGTTGCAAATCCTTAATTTAGCCTAATATAAGCAGTTATTTGAATATAGCAAATTTTATCAGTTCAGGATTTTAGAATCCGACTGATAAAAATGAAATTATTAAAAGTTTTTAAAGATCGCCAAATAAAAATTATTTTAAGAAATACTCAATATTGTTTTTTCCTTTTTTTTTTCGTTTTTTTTTTAATGACTTTGTAGTATGTAAAAAAAAATGCGATATCCATTCAGTTAATATTTTTAGTTAAATTCCTGGGAGCCGATTTTGTGAAGGAGGAAGGAAAAATGGCATGCACCCTTTCTGGTAATTTTCAAAAAGGCCCTTACCCTCCTTGAAAACCTAAAATAAATAGTGCGAAGTCTGTACCTTCATCTCTCCGAATGACTTCTATGACCTCCATGAATTGGTCACAGAAAAAATCGGGGAATTCGGCAATCGGTCATGAGAAAAAATCGCGAAAATCGTCAGTCGATCGAGGAAGAAATAAAAAATATTGCATTTGGTTGCGAGTAAAAATTGCGAAGTTCGGCAGTGGATCGTCGGATTTTTAAAAGTCGGCGCCTCTGCTAAATTGCTAGGATTTTTAGCCAATCCTAAATTACAACCTTAAAACATTTAACCTTACAAACATACAAAACTTTATCTATTTTGCCTTAAATTACAACATTAATTTTTCCCTGCCTCATTAACTAAAGCAGTCGGATTGACAATGCCATCTTTCGGCTCAAATCTGTAGCGATTGTTTATGAGCAATAAAACATGGTAATTTATCAAGTTTTCAATAATTAATTATAAAGCGCTCTAATTAATTATTGAATTAGAATATTTTTCTATGGAACTGAAAACTTGTTTGCTGTCAAATTTAGAGGGGTACTATCTACTTTAAGATAGTACCATTCATATGTATATAAAAAAAACAATGAAGAAAATTTTATTACCAGATTGGCCTACTTTTGTTTTATTCATAAATTCCGAATAGCAATTTTTTCTTTATTTACTGACAGACATTTCGTGAAAGCATAAAATAAGAGTTCCTCTTTCGAATTTTCCGGAAATGTTCAGAAATTCAAAAAAAAAATAGTAATTTTTGCATTATTTAATGACCTATACATTTCGTGATTACATAAAAACTCTTTTTTTTCGGTATGAATTCGTAATTTCGGAATTAAAAAGGAGACCAAACTGGCAACCCTGGTACCGGAAGAACTACTCTAATGTAATATATAGTTCACGAGAAGTGAAAGAAAAAATGTATAATGAAATGCATCAATCTAAAATCTTCGGAATATTGCCAGGGACATCTCATTTGTTAAGCATTTTTATGCCATTTTATGTCTTTCTCTATATGAATGGTGCAGATGCAAAAGTCACATAATCCACTTTTTTAAAGTATTGAGTAATTCATATCACCGTGTTCGTCTTTTTAAGGCGAATCGGGCTGTAATAGTGATTTGGACCATAAAAAATAGATTAAGGTTGAAAAAAAATGCGTAAAATCTGGTTTTGATGCATAACTTACATTATCCAACAACTGTTTTGCAGGAAAACTCACACTCTCCAATTCAACCAATCAGGGAGGTAAAGAAGTAAGAAATAGTGTAAAATGTTCCATTAGTTCATGACAGTGAAGTTGAGCCATGTCTAATAGTAAAATTTTTGCACAAATTATTTTTAATGTTTTTTGCGTTTTGATTTTTTGTTGTTGACCCTCCAAAATAACATAATGAAAACTAATGTTCAAAAAAATTGTTTTGGTTCTTGTTTTAAATTCATAACTATTTTGGTTTATAACTAACAGTACCCATAAAAGTTTGCTGCAAAGCTCACATTTTCCATATTTAAATTTAAATTCTAGCTTTACCACAATTATTACAGGTTTAGGACTATGTGCAACTAGTAGTTATGGCAACAAATATGTCACAAAAAAATTGTGCCAATATAACATGTTTATTAATAATAATCAGTTTTTTGCATTTTTCTAAAAACTAGGTTAAGTGGAGAGTGTGAATTTTGCATCTGCACCCTTCATAACGATTTATCTATTTACTGCTGTGACAGAAATTCTTGCATAGCTACTGTGAAGCGGCCCCGGAGTTCAGAGACCACTTGATCAAAAGATAAATAAAAGCCTCTACTAACCCATAGGGTACTGATTTTGTACTAAATTTTGTGTACAGGACTAATACAATAAAATTCCCTTATTCAAAAGTATCTAGCGATTGTACAAGGCCTCCAAACGAAACAAAATTTCACTAGTGTCTGTAGTTAAAGTTAAAAGTTAAACTGTGAAAACTGGGGAAAAAAAGCAGCGGTCTGTGACACCTCTAACATGAGTTAAGAGCCTACATCAGTCATGCGAAAAAACGCACAAGCTAATGTTAAGTCTATGGGAAGGTTCTTGTGCGATTTCTCGCTCACATTTTAATATTTTTAAATGATTTATTTTGCATAGGATAGCTGAGATCGATCCCTAACGTTGTTATTTTTTACTTTTTTGTCTGTTGTTTTGACTGATGTCGGCTCTTAAGGATTAACAATGATTTTTAAGAATCCCCTGCAATCATTAAATCGAGGATCAGGGCTTTATTAATTTGATAAAATCTGGCAGCCAGCAAAAAATTCTAGTCAGCAGTAAAAAATTATTTATCTCCCCCATCATTTATTTTCAAAAAGAAAAGTTTTGTATGATGAATTAATTGAGAAAAATTAATAACAAGCATAGTTAAGTATTGTTACATAGTTCAGAATAGTAGATAATTTAGAAAGATAATATAAACTAAGTTTTCTAATGAAACTTATCAAAATTACATATCTCATTTGAAAAAAAAGAAAAAAAAGAAAATGAAAAAAAGGAAAGAAAGAAAAAATACTGCAAAGACTGAACTAACCGGCATGTTCGGGAAATACTGATTTCCGAAAACTTCAAATGTCAAGATAGTTGAATGCTACAAAATCTGCATCAGATGAGAGGGCATCTATGAAATAGTGAAGCATAAAAGAAATTTTTTATGCTTATTTTCCGGTCGAAATCGGTCAAATAGTTCTGATTTTATCATTTTAAAATTTGCTTTTGATGAACTTATTTTTGCCCAATTATAAATAAAAGTCAAAAATATTTTTTGTTTAATGAAAAATAAAAAAAAACGTCGTCGCCAGATAGAAAAAACTGGTTGCCAGTGGCGACTGCATTTGTTAAGCCCTGTGGAGGATAGACTAATTTGTAATAAAAGTATTTAAATATCATCTTTACAATGTAGGATTTTCCGATAGGTATACTGTAAGGATCTAGATAAAATTTATTTTCCTTTTGAACATTTTTCGCTGCTTAAAAGCTTATTTCTCGTAAATGTAACACGGAGATATTTTTTGCAAAATTGTAAATTTCCATATGAGAGAAAACTAATAAGTTATAATATGTTTTTTAAATTATTTTCAGTACAAATTCTCTGACATTTCTTATTAAGAATATTTAAACACTAAAACAAATTTGGAAGGAAATACAACTTCATGACACTAAACCTCAATAGATAGTAAATTGCAGAATTTAGAATGCTGCATTTTAAAGTACTGTTATTATGTTCTCAGCATTTTGATATAACTTGACTAAACATTTTTGTGGTACGCCTGATGCAGAGTTGCCAGGGAAATAGTAAAATTTTATTTTGAATACCCTTATTTTCGTATAAAATTATTCGCCCTATATAAACACAAAATTTCTGTATTTAAATAAAGCGACAATTTCTCTATTAAAATAATGGTGTTCAAAATAAAATTTTATTTTATTGGCAACCGTGACCTGATGTCCTATCCCGTTGCATGTGTTGCGGCACATCACTTCAGATTCACTGGTCTGAAATATTCGGAATACTAGCTAACCCGCCCGGCGGTTTTTTGTTTTGTACAAATCAGAGCAAGGCGTTAACCCTCCCTCCCCATACCCGCAAATATAATGACTAATTTTTTCAAGAGAACCACCATCACCTACATTAACATGATCATTAAAAAAAGAATTGCATTTTTCTGATAATTAGAACATAATGAAGACGCTACGCTAAAATAGGCGGCAGATGACACCTTTCCCGACCTCAATTTCAAATCTATATCTTAATTAATTACCTAAATTTTTGCTCAACAGTAAAAATTGGCAATTATTTCCTTTTATTTTCGCAAACTAAATGGAGGGATCGGCCAGAGAAACAGATCTCTTTGTAGTTCAGTTTTTATGAAAGCAGATCCCTGTCTGAAACTTTCTCGGATTGTTTTCACTGGCTTTGGCAGTTTTTTGCATAAATTAAAAAAAAAATTACCGACCGAATTTTTCAAAAATCACATAGTCAGATGCAGAAATTTTTTTTTTCCATATGCTCAGAAATTTTCAATTTGATATCTCAAATAGTTTTCTTAAAATTTGTTAATTAGTAAAATAATTTCGAATTCGTTCATTTCCGCTTGCAAATCCAATGCTCCTGTTCGTTTCTTTCGCCATTTTGATTTAAAATATGTCATTTTAGAAGCGATGGTTAATGAGAATCTAATTAATATCTTGGGTAATTATCAAAATATTAAAATTCTGAGACTCAGGTGCACATGGCCAGACCTTGGACTATCCACACCTAAATTTACAGACTTCTAGGTGGGCTAGATTTTGCTAGCCATCGCAGACAGACAAACACACACACAGAGCGAAACTTTCTTTTATTAATATAGATTACTGCTTGGCATCTCATTTGCTAAGCTTTATAAATGTATTAATATCATATCAGCTGACCCGCCCGGCTTTGCCCGGGCAGACTGTTATTGAAAAGTATAACAGTAGAATGGACTTCATAAAAAAAAAAACTGAATAATATTTATTTATACTAAAAACTTGTAAAAATATTAAATACGAGCTAAAATTTCAAAAGTATAATAGTTACGTTTAAAAAATGAAACGGTCAGGGAAAATTATTACACTTACTTTTAAAGAATGAAAAGGTCAGGGAAGTTCTTACGGTTGAACCTAAATGGCATATCGGTATATAAGATCAAGGCTTGATGTATGGCAAATTAAGATTTGTGAAATGCTAATGTGAAGCATTATTAAACAATTAACAAATAATTGCTGTTGCTGTAAGAAAAGTCTTGGCAGAAATTTCACGTTTCACTCAAAGTCCCACAGTTATGCTCCGAAACGTTTAAATCAGTAATTTGGATTTCAGAAGCAACGCGAAACCTATTTTGGCGATCGCTTATGCTCTGTGTTTGACGACGTTTTCGATCCAATCTATTTCGATTTTCTCATCTTAATTCGGCTTCTTCACTTTCAAGCCTTCGCCGAGATCTTTTACGAGCATTTCTAATGATATTTTTTGCAGCGTAAATAAACCCAATTTACCTGGCCTAAATCCTGCCAAAGAACTTTTACACAATAACCAATGAGATGCGTTTCATTCGGGCGTTGCCATTAAACAATTAACAAATAATTGCAATTTCTGTGCCACGTACGATATCGTAATACATATAGATTAAATTTTTAAATAATTTATATTATAATATTTTTTTCAACATTTAAATAAAAATTTGTTTGTGTATAACAGCTAGGCTAGTTTATTCTCTTAGCTACAACTTAGAAACATCGTTTATGTAGAAGCAGCGTCACAGTGCCAACCTGTGTAATTTATGGCTTCTGTGCTTCATTGGTATTAATTTTTAAAAAGTTCCAAAAAAAGGTTACAACATAATATAATTTTTTTTACACTTGAGATATAAACATACAAACACATATGGTAACGTCGTTTAAATAGCTTTTTGAGATACTAAACTTTTAAATGGCAAAGATCTAAGAGCAGTAAAATAAAGCAAGTTGGCTATTTCATTTTATAACACTTTTACGACACATTATTTCATGCAGAGAATTGAAGTTTAGTGCCATGTTAAAAATGTCAGAAATATAGGAGGCAAAGTAAATCCTGTAAATTTTATTTTCTATTATGCGCAAAAGGAATACCTTCATGCAGTTACGCTTAAATATATTTCTTTCAACCTCTTCAACGAGGATATTCGGATAACATCGATGCCGTTTTATGTCCGAAATATGAAACAGATGACGGAAATAATAATGGTCATCTCTGTTTAAGGAGAAAGTATACTAGAACGCCACCGAAATGACCCACTTATTCCGAAAAAAATTTTTGATAGATGACTGTTGGTCTGTTCTGTAATGCTTCGCAGAATTTTTTCACAGAAATTTGTTACTTCGAATACCTTAATTGTCAGAAGTGCTAGTTGATATAGTTTAAAATGAACAATGGAGAACAATCGTTTTTTTTTTTTTTTTATGCGAATTTTAAAAAAATCTATCGTATACTGTAAAAAATAAGAAAGAAATAAAGTCAAGCATAGATTATGAAACATTTTCCAACACTACCAAAATACTTTAACGAAACATCGTAAGATGAAAGACGTGATTATACCTAAGTAAACAATTTAGAAAACCGCGTAAAGCAATTCAAAATCATATTTTAGCAATTACTGTCCATTGTCGGAAAGGTACTCCAATTCTTTTGTGCAGACCTGTATATGATCAATAGATTTGTATATATGTTACGGTCAATATGATTAATCCGGTCATTATTAATAATAACCATTTATTATTAATAATGACCGAATTTATCATATTGACCGTAACATATATATTACATAATTCAGTCCAGTTAGAAAACCCATAACACTACTGAAAAGTTACCTTCAGCAGCTTCCTAAAATATACTGACATGTACTCAAACTTTTTTTTGTGCAACCCTGTATGTTTATCTACAGATTTTTATGCGCGCCATACGTTAAGCTAAACTTTAATTCAGATTAAAAACGTATAACACAACTAAAAACGCACATCCATCAATTATCATTCATATACGTCAATGCATCCAGTTCTTTGCATAGTCCTGACTGCATATGAATTTATTTTTAGTCGACAAACATCTTTTAGTGTAGTTAATATAATTCATCTGGAAAATGCATTACACAATTAACACAATTAAAAACCACCACTAAGCAACTCACGCCCATTAACCGTAATGCTTTCGAATTATTTTGTGCAGCCCTGTTTATCATATCTAGAATTTTTACACACCATGTAGTATGCAAAAAATTAGTTAAACTTAAAAATGCAAACCAAAGTGGAAAACACATTTCCAAAAATGTTCTCTCACAGACAGTAATGTAACCGAATTATTTTGTGTGCCCTATAAATGAACGATAAATACTACGCACTCATTTTACAGTAAGAAACTTCTATTGCATCTCATAATTGCCTATCAATTTCATTATGTTTGAAATAGTGTAACATCATTAAAATACACTGCAAACGACTTTTCCCCCGCATAGACCAAATGTAACTGAACTCTTTTGAGTCCCTTTGTAAACGAAATGCAAATACTACATACTTAGTTAGGAAACATGCAATGGTAAATATCAATAATATATATCAATAACGTAGAAATCAAAGTATATTTTCGAGAATTAAAGTGTGGACAGACGGTCGGACAAATGTTTCCGAAAATTTCGGGCTGCAAAATAAACTTTTGTTCTACAAATGCTTCTTTAAATCTCGGAAATCTATGAGTTGCTGAGGTTTTTGAAAATTAAAGAATCCTTTTCAGAATCGTGGGTAACTCTGAAGAGATTATATTTTCGTAAACCTTGCTAGATCAAGAAACATTTCTATTTTTTACAGCGCAGAGTTTATTATAATTTCTAATCACTTTAAGAGAAATTCTTGAAACTTGGTTGATTTATGACGGCTGATTATCTGCACGATGGATATAGTCCCTAGGGGAGATGCGCCCTTCATGGGGGAAGGGTCTTTCTAAGGGATCCTAACCCGTATTTACGGTAAGGCTCGAAGAAAGCCACGGAAAACTCCGAACGGTTAGGTCGACGAATACGGCAGGGGTTTGAACCCAGCACCTCCCGTCTACCAGCTTTGAGAGCAGAACCACTCGGCCACTGGTGGGGCTCTTGAAACTTGAACTTTTTCTTATTACATTCAATTACCTTAGAAACAGTGCAAATTTATACTAATTCAACTGATTTTACTTACCCATCATACGTAGTATAGGGTAAATCTTGTAATCGTTTTGAAAATCGAAAAAAAAATTTTGACGGATTTACACGTTTCAGACACTGGAGATTCCGAAAAACATATTTTTAGAAGAAAAAAAAATTGCCGTCCGTCTGTGTGTCTGTGTGTCTGTCTGTAAACGCTCTATCTCCCGAAAAAAATGAGATAGAGACTTGAAATTTGGTACGTACTTAGTACGTAATAATGGGAAGAAGCTTATTAAATTTCAGTAACCTCGATTATCCGGAACTATTTTTTTCGGACTCTCGAAATATTCATTTTGATAAAAGGTATATAAAATTTTTCGAAAATGTTTATTTTAAGGAGTGAATATAAAAGACAATAAAAAAAACATAAATTTTGCATAAAGCATGAAGTCGATCGGATAATGAGTTGCCGAGATATTTGTAATCCTATTTTCCACACTCTTCGATTTTTCATGACCCTGTATTTAATCCAAATTTCAATTCAAAGATATATTTTAATTGGAAATGAGACGCCTAATCAGATGCAATAGACCGCTAGTTAATAGGATTATTGTTTTTGGAGTTATAAGGATGTTTCTTTTAAGCAATTCAGTAATCGAGGCTTTAAAGTTTATGACGTCATCAAGCCACGATTTTATTCGAATTGCATTGCATTTTATAAGTAGTTTACACATTTTTTATTTTAATATTTTACATTATGCATATCCATGATGGGTAAGTATTACGGTGGCCCCCAACGACTAGTTTAGTTACGTCACTGACAGAGTAAAACATTTCCTTATTTACTTAATAACAAATTCTAACTTTCTTTAGATAGTAAATATTTATTTTATTTTAGTAAGTGTACCTACTACTTTATTTGAAAAACTCATAGTTGAACCAAACTATGGATATAAAGATGCTGCAATGTTGATTTAGTAAACAAAAATGTCCTCTCTGTGGTTGAAACACCTTTTATGTCGTTTACTAATTTACTACAGCAACTTAAACTAATTACAAAAGGTTACAATATACATATTTTATTTAAATGTAGAATTGAAAATATTAACAGTGCTGTTAAAAAACAAACGAATAAATGTACAAACAAGTGACTGTAACGTAAAAATATTAATTTAGGAGAGTTAATTATACTTAATTAACCAAAATGTATACTTAAGTGTTAAACGATGCATGAATATAATGTGCTAAAAGGTGATATTTTTATTTGAGAAACTCTATAGACCACAAAACTATAAAGAAGAAACATGTAAACTAGTGACGTTTTTGCCTCAAAAAATAATTCCAAGCTATTAATTATGCTTAATTAGTGACTGGAATACATGAAAAACATGAAACTCGTTAATCGAGGTATTGAAGTTACACTTTTATATAAATTTCTCAATTTTCAAACGACATTCTAGAAAGAAGATCAGAAATTTTATAAAAAAAATTCTGGAGTAAAAATCAGAAAATTTTCATAAAATTAATTAATCGATATCATTCATAAAATTTCAGAGTTATTAAAGATGCATGTCTTGCATTATATACTCGAGACATTTTTTTTTCAAATTTCTCTTATATCTTGAAACAATAGAACGAAAAATTCACTAAAAATGTAAGGCATTTTTATAGTTTTATCGCAAGCTTCAGTTCCTTCTTTTTTTGTGTGTGTGAGTGTGCTTCAGCTCACTTATATCAAGTCAAGCAAAGCGAATGGTTGTCAAGGAAACCTGATAAAGAAACAAAAGCGATTCCTGTCTTTGATTTATCATTGTTAAATGAGACTCTTTGTTAACATTTATGTTAATTAAATATTTTATTTAAGATCATAAATCATATATATATTTTTTTTATCTGTATCAGTAGGGTATCCCGAAATGCATGACCTCTTGCTGTTCTTCAGTTATTGTAATTTCCGGAACATTTTTAACAAAATCTCTTTCAATTATTGAGTTTTTTCTATTCGCAGATTTGTACACTTTGTAAAATAATTCTTTTATACTCTGTAGCAATATTAAACCTTATTTATTACATTTTTTAAAACATGGATAAAGTTCATGGTTCAGTGTATTAAACTTCCACAGGCATGTATTATATTAAAACTTGAGTGTATGTTTGTCTTTCACAAATACTACTCCTAGATTACGGAAGGCAGTGTAATGAAATTAACACTTGTTATTCCGACGTCATATAAGCTCACAGAATTTAGTTAGTTAGAAAAATGAGAGAAAAGGGGGGGGGGGGGGGGGAGAAGGATTACGGAATTATATTTAAAAAATGATGATTAAATTAAAATATTTAGGATAATTTGAAGAAATTATAACGTGTTGTTACAAGCTACATGAATCAATTTATCCTACAGCAACAAAATTGTCTGTCGATATAATAATATTTTGACATGGTATAGTCTTTTTGCTTTTCATTCAACTAAGGAAGATTCAAGCTAATTGCACTTAGATGGGATATTATTGACCCCTATTCACAAGAACTGAATTTAAAGGAAAAACATATACTATTTTCAATTAATTGTTGTTAAAAGATGGCTGTTAAAACGTTTCACAAGGACACTAAAAGTAAAATCGTTTATTGGGTAAAAATGAAAGCTTGTTTTGCTTGTAAAGCATTCGTATTTTAATTTAAAAAATTTAAATGTACTTTTATGAGATCGCTGAAGTGACGTCATTTTCTTTCCAAAAGCTCCGAAATTAGACAACAAATTTTGAAAAATAATAATTCTTTTGAAAAATTACGTCTTGTATCAAAAACCACATGATCTGAAAAATGTAATTTTCACAATTTGTATTCAACCTACATTGTAAATATAAATTTCTAACTTGAAATTTAGTATTTAATAAAATTAATGGTGTCATTTCTTTTCTAAAATAATATTCAGATTTATTTTTCTCTTGCGAAGTCAAAAGATCTCATGCATGCTAATGCAACACATCGGGTTGCCACACAGCTGGTTTATTATATTTGGTTAATTATATTTAATTAAATAGCAACTGAATTCATGAAAACATTAAACTGTTAGCAGAGAAGTAATGAAGCTATACTTTCGTATAAATTTTGTAAGTTTTAAACGGCATTCTGTACTTTCATATGTTTCGCCATTTTGAAACGACATTCTAAAGAGAAAGAGAAATTTTGTGAAAAATTATAAAAATAAGTGGTAAAAAATCAGAAGCATTTCATATAATTAATCGAAATTATTCGTAAAATGTTAGTATTATTCAATATGCATATCGTATATATTATTTCTGTTGTCAACATCCCTTTTTCTATGCATTTAGAAAACGCACAACCATGAATGGAGTACCATTCGAAAGATTTTAGAACCGGCTTCTGACATAGCGCATTCAAATTTGGCTGAAATATGTTTTGAATAAAAATTTCAGTTAATTAATAATTAAATCAGTATTGCTTTCATAAATGAAATGAAACGATTTTCTCAAATCAATGTTGCCACGAAAATAAAATACTGCATTATATCATATGCTCAACAATGATTATAAAAAAAATAAATACAAAAAGAGGAAGTGTGGGTGTCTGCGCACGGGTTTATTTTATTTTTATGATTAAAAAGAAACAATTAAATGTTAAGAAAACGACACCATTGATTGTTACTTCTTTCGTGTGCCTTTTCCCATCTTCGATCAGTTTTTACTGTAACTTTGATAAATGAGATAGCTTGATTCTGGCTTGACTAATGTTGTTTGCAGATACTTTTATCCTTAATTTTTCTTTAGAAGTTTAAACCTGCATCTCAAAAATATTCGACATTGCTAAAAAAATATTACACTGCAGTGCGAAATCCTCGCACGGGTCCACTGGTCTTGTATTATTTACGCAAGATAACTTTTCATTTTATCAAAATTTCTTTGCCTGGATCTTGAAAGAAAAGCGAAAGAAAAATTCAGTGTAGTAAAATATAAAAAAAGAAATATTTAGATTTTTGTAGTCTTATCGTAAACTTCATCTCAATCCTTTTTTATGCTTTTTGACTCGCCAAATCAAGCAAAGCGAACGGTTGCCAGGAAACCAAACCAACCTGATAAAGAAACAAAAGCGAATTCACATTTTTGTTTTCGTAAATTAATTTCAAAATGCAGTCAAAGCTTGTTATTACGTCACTCTCGTGTCTACTTAAAAATTGGTTACTAAGCAGAGTGACTTCTTAAGTGGAGTTTATATTACGTAAATGTAAAATAAATTTCCAAATGTTTCTATAATAAGTATACCTATAACTAAATTACATTATAAATTATGTTACAATACAATTTACGTTACAATTACGTTACAATTACATTATAAACAGAGTTTGCCCATTGCACTCTTAAAAATGACAGCTTAAACGAAGCGGTTAAAAAATAGCGACGCAATAAGCGAAGTACAATATGTGAAAAGGCGTATGAGAATGGTCGGGACTTCTGAAACATGCCGTAATATGCGGAGTCACGTTTTATCCAAGTGACTTACTAACGAAGTTTGACTGTATACATATACATCTTTTCAAGATTAAATTTTCGAGAAAAATATGAATTGTAACTTATGATTTAAAAAAAAAAAACAGAAATCAATTTCTAGAAGCTTCAAATATAGAAATCCAAAATTACACCTCTTTCCGCCAAGTAGTTTTTGAGTTATGTTTTAAAAAACTGTCCGCATAGCAATTTGTTTTTTCAACGATAATTAATGAATGAAATATGATGCAAACTCTGCTTCGAAGAGGGCGTCCATAGAAACTTTCAATGAGAACAAAACATTTGATGGACTGATTTTAAAAAATCCTAAATTAAGTCCTCCAAAAGTAAGAGTAGAGATTGCTAGTAATGGTATTTGAGTATCAAAAAGCATGTAGCATGCGGCTATGCCGTACCGCTCTAGCTCAGTCAACACACAGATGTGAGATTTAAACAATCTTTTTTAAAACTAAACGGACTGGCAGAGTCTCCATTAATTTGGCCTGCACTGAACAGTTTCTCCCAAGTAAGTCAACTACCAAAAATGCACTTCACTATAACTATCAGAATTACTTGAGAAAAGCTTAACAAATCAAAGAATCACCAACGCAGAAATGACTGGCGAGATACTTCAGTATTAATTCCAACACACGCTGTATGTCCTTCGCTGAAATTTAAAGCCACTAGCAACTTGGTTATAAATCTCAGCTTAACTTCTAAAATGGTAGCAACCCGTGGCTGCTGAAACAATTTTATTGAAACTAATATATTCAAACTATCTTTTACCAATGGCGATCTTTACTCCATTCAAGCTCCACTTCAGACTATAAGCGCTGACTCGTGTCTAAAGGTCTACACTTCCTATGAGGCGAGATCCGACCAAATCCGACGCAATACACTTCCATCCCTGCTTACATACGATTGCTGATCGACCAGAGAAGACAAAATTTGCATAAAACCACTGCGAAATGCAGAAAACCCCAAAAAATCCGAAGGCTACATGCATTCATCGGAAATTAGAGTAAAATACTGTATAGATGTCTCTGGTACGCACAACAAATGTTAGCTTATGACATCACGTCCACAATCAAAACACTAGAATGCCTTTATAAGACAGTTGCTAGTCCACTACAAGCACAGTACGTCGTATTTTGAAAAAAGCACAATATAATGGACGAGTATCTCGTAAGTAATTTTTTGTTAGGAGTTCCAAACTTGAAACGTGCATCATTCTTTATCTGACCGGATGATTTCCCGCTTGGTATTGCGACCTACGTTATACACGGGCGGTGCATGACGTTTGAAACGTCACATGTAGTGGATCATTTTTACACGCCGATTGGTGGAAAGCGGCGCGCCCCCCGTTTTGCACCAATCGCCGTATAAAAATGATCTACTCCATGTGACGTTTTAAACGTCTAGCACTGGCCGTGTATAGAGCTCCTATAATACAGGCTGACGCATCCTCGCAGATATGTGTCTCAAAGTCGAAAAACCAAGCTAATTTTCCACCATTTAACATCCAGCCTCTTTCAGAAGGTGGAGGAACGAGGCCTTAGGCAACCCCGGCTCCGGCAGCGGTAGATTGAGATGCTGAACTGAGACCCGAATAATGCGAAACAAAATGGATATGCGTCAGCTCCTATTATAGGAGCCTTAGCCGTGTATAACGTAGGTCACGTTGGTATCCGAAGGTAAAATTTACCGAAAAATGCAAATATGGTGTCAAAATCAGGTGTTAGTATTGTAAATTTTCCAGTTTTATACAATTTTGATGTGTAAAGTATCCCGAAGCAGAATGTAAATATAGCATTAATTAGTAGATGTTATTACTAACCAATTGGTACCAGTCCCATTTTTATGCGATTATTTTCCGCAGTTAGTAAAAAGTGAGATGGAGCGTTGTATTTTAATTGGATGAGAAATCAATTTCAGTTAACGAACATTAAAACCTGAACAAAATATGTTCGTTAGCCGAAATATCACTGTATTTTAAAGGCAGATAGCTAGCAACAATTATATTGTCAAAATATATATGTGATGAATCAAAAATCTCTTCTAACCATAGACGTATAGTTATAAAATTATTGGTAGGGCTCAGCTCTTTTTTTCACAAATATATGCATGTGAGTGTAAAAAAGATCGATTTCCAATTTAATATTACTTTTTTAACACCCTTTTAAAGAAATTAAACAGAATCGTATATTAATAAATAATCAGAAGTTAAATAAAACATTAAGGCAATATAAAAATTCGAATATACAAACTTGTTTATAAAATGATACTCGCTGATATTCGCGAATCGTTTATAATAAAATCACAACAAAAGTTGACTTTGAATAACGTCTTTTTTTCCGGAATATGGATTTTTTTTTAATTTAAATTTTTTTTCAAAAAAGTTCAAACGTTGAGCATTTTATTATAATTTAAAAAAATAGAACATAATAAAATGAAAATTTTTTTTCCTGATGTCGTTTATTCCTATAACAAAAGAAAAATGGGAAAAAAATAGAACACTTAAAATTTCTATGAAATACTAGAAAGAAAAAAAAACTAAACTTTTCTTATATTAAAAGAAAAAAAATAAGTCCATTTTAGAAATTATTAGTGGCGCTCGAGCCCTGCAAACCTATACAACTCTACGCCTATGCTTCTAACGCATATCTACAGGCTTTTTTCGAACATTTCAACTTTCGAACACGTTTCAGGAGGCAATTATATTCGAAAATTGAGGACCGTCCCTATATATTCGTTATTTACGTATAAATAAATAAATATATAGTTACATAAGGAGTAAAAAATACATGTAAAAAGAGCCCCTGATGTTGCTACATCGGAGCGATTAAAGTTCCCTTTTCTCCCCTCACCAAGTATATATTATATCTCTTACCAAGTAAGTATTCTTTTACGGATGAATATCTATTTGGTATCATGATTGATTACACACAGTCTTCTGATGATTACTTGCACCAGCTTGGCAAACTAGCTGACGCGTGAAATTTTTAAAGTTTTTTTTTTATGAACTAGAATACAATAACATCTACGGTAGGTTGCACACTAGAGCGAAATACGATAGTTACGGTGCGGGCATAACGATACGCAACTTGCATCGAAAGATAATTTCGTTGCACCAAAAGATAACGACCTTTTGAGTATAGATACTTACACACTTCTGTACTATAAAGCGTTTCTTTAGTGCGGAACTGTTTAAATACTAAGTCTTAAGAAGCATAAGTTTAAATATAAAATAAACTGAAATATATTTTAAGATGCCTTTATTGGTATATACTTAAAAATAGAACTACGCCGAAATTAAAATTCGTGCTTTATAAATGAAAATTCAGCTTTATATGACGTGTCGCATTTGTATATAAAAAGCATACATTGAAGGTTCAAATTTGACTGATTGTTATAAAAAATGTGTAATTGTTACTCAGTTTCTGTTTAAAATAGGGCGAAAGGAAAGAAATAAAGCATTTTTATATTGCTACAAATATTACTTTACATTATTGTAACAAACCAATATGTATTCTTCAGTCAGGTGATAATAGATTTTTAAAAATCACACCTGGAAATTATTTAAATTATCTAGGGTTTCTAAATAGTTTTTAGCATCAAACCCTAACCAAAATTTAATTAAAAACTATCTGTTAATTGATAGTTAAATTCTAAAAATATTGTATTGTCATCGAAAACACACAACTATCATAATTTCTAGACTCTAGCACATCAGATAGGAAGTGAAAATTGGATTTCAAAATTTCATCTTTACTTACATGAATCAAGTTAAGTTAAATAAAAGCACTTAATAACAAATAGTCTAAGAGATAGCAACGTCAGAAAACACTTGATTTTAGCAAGACTCGTTTTTCTATATCGCCCTCTCTTTTTATGGTGTAGTACGAACTACGAATGCCAACGGTCTGACTAGCGGGATACATTTAGTTTACCAGTGAGAGTAGGGCTTATGCAGGTAAAAAAAAAATTACAAAATTACATTATTAATTGCATAACTTTTGTTTATAACATTTGTTTCTGCTAACTATTCGTAATATTAATCCATCATTGCCAGACGGTTTCAACATTGTTAAGACCGTTTCAGACCCTGATTTATAGGTAAAAAATTAAATCATCTTCATGTAATTTTACAAAAGTTGAAATTTTAATATTATTATTTGGCTATCAGACAAACCATAATTGATTTGCTAGACAGAAATTCCATTGCTGAATTAATGCCAGACCGATTTAAATCTAGCAGAGAAAGCGACCATTGGAAGAGTTTACCGCTTTTGTCGTGCTTTTTGCCTACAGTCAATGACAGGTGAATGAATGCTTATACTGAAATAAAAAAAATTATAAACCCTCTCATGTGTGTGCCAGTATTATAAAAATTATTTGGGAAAGAATGGATCGGTTTTCTCATGATATGGCAAAGTTTTATTTCCTTATACACGCAGTTTGAGAACAACTGGGTTTAAAAATAATTTATGTAACATAAATTTTCTCACATAATAATTTAAGTTTACAGCGCTAAAACATAACCTATTAATAAAGAAATTTTTTTTTTGTAAAACACCAGACTCTAAAAAATCAATAAAAGTCATCCAAGCAAGGAGCAATAGGCCATAAAAATGTCTGTGAAAAGACAACACTTCATCTGCTGGTCATAAAACGCCCATTTCGTGCCAAAAACAAGAAAGAAAATAAAGCTGAAATGGGGACAAATAGCTATATTATTCGGTACCTCAGAGTTGCTGTATATAAATGATAGCCGTATGTATCTCCACCGGAATCTCATGTTTAGAGGGGGCACCTAGTAGGGATGTAAAAAGGAGACGCCCTGCCGTGTTCTGATCCAGGTACTACATTACATGGGTAGAGTTCTCCAATTACAGGATCTAGACTTTGATGATATGGTATGAAAGATGAAAAATGGATAATTTGGATTACTGCTTCGTTTGATAGAGACAATACATAGTTTATGAACGTCTCTTTTGAAGTAGGAGGAAGATTAAATTTCAGTTTTTTTTCCAAAAGTTGACTTTATGAAACGAACATTTAATACAACATTTGGCAGGTAAAAACCGGAAATTCATATCTTTAAAAAAGTATAAATTGCAGTATTTATTTATTTATTTATTTATTTTAATTTTTCATCAATTTTAACGATACAAAGTTTAAGACAAGAAATATTTTTAAATTAAAAAAAAATAGTTTATATTAGAAACTATAGTTAGTTTATGAACGTCTCTTTTAAAGTAGGAAAAAAATCAAATTTCAGTTTTCTCAAAAAGCTGACATCTTTTCCCTGTATAAAACGAATATTTAATAAAGCATTTGGCCGATAAAAAACGGAAATTCATATTTTAAAGAAATATAAATCGCAGTTGTTGTTGTTTTTTAAATGAGGTTGTAGTTAGTTTATGAATGTCTCTGTTAAAGTAGGGGGAAAACTAAAATTTCAGTTTCCTCAATAAGCTGACTTATTTTCCCTTTATGAAACGAAATAAAGTATATAAACAAAAGAAAACATTTGACAAATAAAAACTGAAAATTCATATCTTGTAGTTATAAATTGCAGTGTTTTTTTTTTTTTTTTTTTTTTTTTTTTTACAATTTTTCACTAATTTTAACGATGCAAAGTTTAAACAAGAAAGCGTTTGACATAAAAAAAAAAGAAAAAATTAGGTTATATAGAGACCGCAGTTAGTTTATGAACATATCTAAAGTATAGGCGAAAACTCAAATTTAAGTTGTTTTTTAACCCTTTCCGGCACAGTGGTCCCACTCCGGGCACACCTAATTTTAATTCCAAACTTCATTCGACACCAAGAATATTTAATAAAATTTTGTTTTTACAATGAAAGCTTAAAATGAGGAGTTCTTATTTTCTAAAGAAGTTGTTTGTAAATTCCGGTGTCAGTCAGTAATTTCTCATTTTACGAACAGACTTTGCCGAAAGGGTTAAAGCTGACTTATTTTCCCTTTATGAAACAAAATAAAGTATGTAAACAAATAAAATATTTGACAGATAAAAACCGGAAATATCCATATCCTTAGGAAGTACAAATTACAGTGGTTTTATTATTATTACTATTATTATTATTATTATTATTTACAATTTTTCATCAATTTTAACAATGAAAAGTTTAAGACAAAATAGTTTTAAATTAAAAAAAAAACAACTACGCATTTCTTAAAGAAGTATAATTTGCAGGGCTTTTTTTTATTATACACTTTTTCATCAATTTTAAAATTCTAAAATTTTAAAAATAAGAAAGTTTCAAACTTTCAAAAAGAAAAAAAATAAGATTTTACAAAGACAAAATAAACTTCTATGAACGTACCTTTTAAAGTGTAATAATTTCAAAGTTCAAAATTTTGAAAAAGGTGACCTTTTTTTTTTCACTCAATAATAATAATAATAATAATAAATTGTTATTATAATAAAACATCCGGCAGATGGAAATATGGAACTATTCATAACTTAAAGAAGTATAAATTGCCGACATTTTCTATTGCACAATTTTGTTATCAATTTTAATGCATTGATATTTTAAAAACCAAAAAAGTTTTATTTTTCTTTTAAGTTTAAATTCTATACATACAATAGATAGTTTATGATAGTTATTAGTTAGTCTTTTAAAGAGTAGGAAGCTCAATAACAGGTCTCACTTTTCTCCTTTACGAAAAAACGGGGAGGCGGGGATGCAAATGTTAAAATAAAATACGTAATAGATAAAAACGTGAAACTACTCATATCTTAAACAAGTATAAATTACATAGGGCTCTTTTAATAAGCAGTTTTTTAACAATTTTAATGGCGTAAAATTTTTAAAACAATATTTTCTTTTTTTTGTTGTTGTTTTAAAGATAAAATATACAGAGAAAATAAATATGGTACTTTTGGGTTATAGCGACCTCCTAGGATGAAACGCCAAGTGACCAAGATTTATCGCCAAATTATAAAGCATATTTCACATTACAATAATATATGATGTAAATACCGTTTTGTGACGCATGTGGTCCAGTTATAATCATATATGACGCGTATATGACGTATATATGACATGTGTATAAGATGTATATGATGTATCAATGGTATATAACATGTAAATAATATATATGTAATGACGTATATGACACATATGAGCGTTTGGAGTATATATTCTCATATAATATTATGCGTATATATTATGCATATATAAGCTTTGTGATGATCTTGTCAAAAACGTAACTACAATCTTGGCATAATCGTAATTGTGGGAACCACTATAACCCTGAAGTACTATAAATATTTTATGAATACTTTCAAAATGCTCTTTCAAAATCTCTCTCTCTTTCAAAATGCAGGAAGATCAAATTTTAAAACTTTTATTACCGGTGACATGTATACTAGGGTGTATCGATTTTTAACTTTTTTTTTGTTTCCAAATTCCAAGTTGATAAAAAGTTGCTACTAGACACCACAACTTACCACAAAAAAATTTGGATTTTTAAAAAAATGGCTAGGTCTCCCGCACAAGGCCTAAAGTTTAGAAATTTTACTTAAAAAGTAAATTTTTACAAAATTTTTAAAAAAACCTAAAACATTTCTTTTTTAATTGCAAGTTAAAATTCCACTAACAATAAGCATGAAAAACGATAGAAAATGTATTTCAAAAACTTAGCACAACATTTAGGTCTCCCGCACAAGACCTAAAAATTGTTAATTTTGACGAAACTTTCGTAATTTTTAGTGTAAATGAACCATTTTTTTTGTTAAAAACACCAGACTTAAGTGTATTTTTGTTACATGAGGCATAAAATGACACAATATAAATAAATAAATAAATAAATATATATATATATATATATATATATATATATATATATATATATACTACATAAATAATATATAAATGGTGTATACCTTAAAAAAGATAGTTTAACGATGTAAATTGTTTGATAAAGGTGTTGAAATAAACTCTATCGTTATTTGTGATTACTATTGTTTATTACAAATGTATAAAATATTATAACGTGGAATAAAATGTTGTATATAAGTACAAAATGTTGCTGTTGTATTTTCATAGAACATGAGCGCACTTTTCTTGTTCTATTTCAAATTAACTGACTTGTTTTAAATATTCGTCCTTTCATCTTGTCTTCAAAACCTGAAACGAAAGTTATATACAGTATTTACGTAGGCCTACAGATTTTTACAAAATTATAGAAATGATCCCCAATGAATTTCAAATATTATATGGAAGACAGTAAGATAAAGATGTTATTTAAAAACATTAAAAATCAAAGTAGTACAAAAAACACTTACTTACATTTTAATCTTTCACTGAGGTTTTGTACTGGCTCTTGGTCTCGAACGTAGGTAGCTCTTTATGGTCTTCCAGTCTGGCACGAATGAAACCATCTCTTTCGATCATCCCACACACTCGCTTTGAAGCTTCTGTGACTTCTTTCACAATTCGTTCCACAGCTTGAGTATGAGAAAGAATTGTAAATTCAACCCTTCCACTTTTTCCCGTTTCCGCAATCAACTGTAACTCTTCTAGGCTCATATAGGTAACAAGAGGAGGTTCGGTTACTGAAGTGGTTTGCCAGTCAATCATATCTATATAGTCTTTAGCATTAAAATTGATCTGAGGGGGTTTAAATATCCTTACCCCTTTCTTTTCTGTTTTACGAGCTTTCTGGATTCTCTTATAAGCCAAGACTCTAATATGTTTTCGTTCATCAAACCACATAGCTATTAAAACATGCTCTGGGACATGCCCTTTGACCATGAATGCGTTTCTCTGTAACGTTGCATGGACGACATGTTTTAGCTCGTCTTCCAAGTAATTGCTGAAATGAATCATTAAAAAAAAATTAATGGAACCCTGCGGGATTTTGGGATTACACTTAATTGAGAACCATGATGGTATGTAGACTTTCATTATGAACTCTGCAAGCTTTCTCAGCTCAGGGGTCGGATCATCCATGGCAGTGGCAGCGCTAGACAAAACGTGGACGTCGGCGATATCTGCTTTGCGAGGCCTCTTTCATTTTCCAGTCAGAAAAAAATGTTAAATGTGCTGAATTATATACTAATAATAATTATACACTAATTTTATGAGTATATTAAACAAGCAATATTGCTAATCAAATAATGACAAAAATTACATAAACAAACACAAATTAAAATAGACGAACTTTTCGCCTCACTGAATTTTTTAAAGATTACATCATAGTTAATACCAGCCGCTATTTCAGCTTCAATTGATAGTACCCGGCAGCACTTTTTAATTTTTTTCCGACACGCATCATGTGTGATATATCATTAGAAAGCCCTTTGACCATTCTTTCATATTATGCACCTGCCATGCTCCCTCCTCCACTTTCCACACCCGAGGTGCGCTTTTCGGAAATATTTCGTTAATATTTTTTTATTTGTTCTTTGTTATTTAGTTTGTGTTTTTTGCCATCATATTGACCGCATTCTCTTCTTCATCTTTAACAGAGTTATGGGAGAAATATAAATCACACATGACTGAAGATATTTCCCGTCGAAATTCAAATATGAACATGGATTTCAGAGCAGAAATCTACAATAAAGCGCTGATAATGATTGATAATTTGTGCTTAGAAATCGCGCACAAAGTTCGCAATCAATTGGGAATGCCATCACCGAATCGATCTGTTGCCGATTCGTTCGATGTAAAATTTCGTTGTGAACACAATTACAACACGGGTGATCTTTTGTCGTATGTGCAATCAAATATTCCTAAGCTAACGATTTTGCCAAAAAATCATTTACGATCAAATAATGCAAATTGTCAATAACTGGATTTGAGAAATCTTCCTCTTAGATGCGCCAGGAGGAACTGGTAAAACGTTCCTAATTAGATTGGTTCTGGCTACAATTCGATTCCAAAATGACATAGCCTTAGCTCTTGCATTGTCCGGAATAGCTGCGATATTGCTACCGGTAGAAGAACTGCTCATTCCTCTTTGAAATTGCCATTGAACATGTAATTATTTGTAACTCTCACGTACAATATTTCCAAAGCATCTGACATGGGAAAAGTATTGCAGAAATATAAACTTATTGTTTGGGAAGAATGCACAATGGTGCACAAGCAATCGCTCTAGGCTCTTGATCGATCATTGGCAAGATTTTTCGTGGAAACATCAGACCATTTGGGAACACATTAATATTGCTTGCAGGATATTTCAGGCAAACATTAACTGTAATTCCTCGTCGACACCAACGGACGAAATAAATGCTTGCCTGAAATGCTCTAATTTGTGGTGACAAGACTTTAAAATTAACTACAAATATACATGTCCAGCTGCAAAACAATGGATCAGCTGACATATTCCACATCAATTGCTGGAAATATGGAACGGAAAGGTGCCGGTTGATCTGACCTCAGGACAAATTTCATTGCCTCATAATTTCTGCAATTTAGTGACGTCAAAATAAGAATTGAAAAACTGTTTTCCAATTATAAGAATCACGATCAGTTAAGTGAACGAAACGAGCTATTGTTGCGGCCAAGAACAAAGACGTCTACGAACTTAAAAAATATTATTCAGTGACATCAAATAACATTCAAAGCGAGGCAGTCGCATCCGTCGACAGTGTTGTGAAATCAGATGAAGCGGTTAATTATACAACAGAATTTTTGAATTAACTCAATCTGCCAGGGATGCCACCGCAGGTACTGCAACTGAATATCGAAGTACCAACTATCATGTTGCGAAATATCAACCAGCCAAAGCTTTGCAACGGCAAGCGACTTGCAGTAAAAAAATTAATGAACAACGTCGTAGAAGCAACAGTCTTGACAGGACCTTTCAAAAGTGAAGATGTCCTCATTCACCGCATTCCTATGATTTCAACGGATATGCCATTTCAATTCAAGAGATTGGGATTCCTAATTCGATTGGGGTTTGCAGTCACCATCAACAAAGCTCAGGGCCAATCTTTAAAATTGTTCGTTTTAGATATAGACACGGATTCCTTCTCACATGGACAATTATTTGTATGTTGCGTATTCTAGAGTGTCGGCAAACCAGACAAACTCTATATCTGCACAGACAATAGAACAACAAAAAATACTGTATACCCACAAGCATTGTGAAGTTGCGCGTATTAGAAACATGCCCTTTTTCTTTTCTTTCTTTTCCATTTAACCAGGCTGAGCCACAGCAACGCGTGACCGGGTACAGCTAGTATGAAATAAATCACAACAATCAATAAATGTATAAAAATATAATAACTTCTTTAAAATAAACAAATAAACAATTTTAAACTTATGTTAGTAATGAAAAGAAACATAACCAGAAGTTTTGCGCATGCGAGTCTCCGAGTTTTGTGAAAGATGATTGAATGAAGCACAAAGAATTAACGATTCTGGGATTTCCCGAGTATCGCTCGGGAATCGACTAACTTTCATGCTGTTACCAGACGACTACTACGTACACTACACTCGTACGGAAATAAATACGGATAACTAAAAACTAAATTTTTAACAACTTGAAAAACTTTCTCGCGAGGCCCCCACAGGCGCGAGGCCGTCGGCGGTTGCCGACGTCGCCGACGCCTAACGCCGCCACTGATCCATGGCTACATACAAACGGAGGATTAGATTTGCCAGGGTAAGCCACCTGGCGTGCGAGATGTTTCCGGGGTTTCGTCTGGCCAACTCTTCTGTACATGTACCTGTTGATACGGCTTTGGATATTTCGTACAGATACTTTTAGTCTGTGCTCAACTCTTTAAGATCAACTTCTGGTATACCGCTTTCAATTGCAACAAAATTGACAACATCCAGATTTTGGCAGCTTAGAAGTTGTTTACCAATAGGCCCGCTAAATGTGTTTGGTCCAGAAGTTGGCCCATCAAGAGCAAGCATAATTTTTCTAAATGGTAATTCATTCAAATGTAGTAGACACACAACTGCCTGCAGTGGCTGTTGTATTTTATTTTCAAATAAGGTGATAACTCTATTTGAAGTGCCCGTGTTTGCTGCCGTACCATCACAACCAATAGCTTTTAGTTTTTTAAGATCGACAGTTTTTTCTTCACAATACTTTACAAGAGATGTAACTATTTCCTTTCCTGTTCCATTTATGGGAGTTACATGACCGAAATACTTGGATCCAGGTTCTTCAACAACAGATATGTGTTCTTCCTTTAAAGATTTTCGGACACTTTTACCAGCTACAATTTCTTTTGTTATGGTTTCATCTTTACGACCATCAAAGTAAATGGCCAACAGATCGGAGGTTCGAGTTGAGCTTACTTCTTTACGAGACTTAAGTCTTTCACGTGCTACTTTTGATTTGTCGATTACTGCTTCTTGGTTCTCCGCAGTAACGACATTTAAGTCTCGCAAAAGTGCAGTAGCTAACTGAGCTCCAGCTCTACTAGAAATGCCCCTGCGGTCACAAGCTCGTGAAATCAAAGACAAGCGTTGTGGCAGTTCTTGTTTTACTTCCACACTTGAAACACTTTTTTGACTCGTATCAAGTACATTTATTTCAAAATCACTATCTTGACATGATGTGTGAGACATTGAATCATCTGTACTATCACCAGAATCAATGTTATCAACAGATTTTAAGTTTTCATCCTCAGTCTTTTTTACAACTACCTGCATTAAAGCTTGTGACCTAGATTTTCTTTCTAATCGCTTTTTAAGCTTTTTAGTCGCGTTTTTGTCACACTCTGCAATTGACATCAATCTAGGACCACGTTGGTCGAGCAAAAACTCGTGTTCTAGTGCCGGGACTTTTTTGTCAATAGAGCAAATACAGTTGCTGAGGCCACATTTGCAAGTACAAATATCAAACAATGCAGTTTCAGTTTTTGACAGAAAGCTAGTTACTGCATCTTTGTAGGAGTTAGGATACTTCCTTTTAGGCCCTGAACACTTTTTAATTTTCTCAAGCTGCTCATGCAGTTTTAAAACCATAAATATTGTGTTTTTGGTGCCACAAACAGGAATTGAAGCTCTTTTCCATATTTCCTCAAGTTTTAAAGAACTCTTAACGCAGTTACCTTCTTTGCAGGCTGGTGTATTCCCTCTTGTTTCATTTCAATGCGTACCCACTCAAAATACTTCAAAACATCCATCTTGGTTGGCAGAACATTAAACTCACTCACATCAATATGTTGCCCGATAACCAGCCTGTCGGTAGTTTGTCTAGTTACATGCGGTTTTTTACTCATAATGAACAACAACACTCACTCAATTGATTCTTACAACAAGACTATCGCACTAAAACACAACCGTAATGCTCGCTCGCGGGCAGACGACTACTGACAAGTCTGCGCGGTGATTCATAGGTGTCCCGTTACCGCGGCGCGACAGTCTAGCCTTCCCCCACCGCATCGCTTCAAGTTGACGCTTGACGTATTGAAATGTGATTTATTATTTCACTTATTTCAGCAATTCCAATCAAGCCTAACGAGGCTTTAGTTACATTTAATTTTTAAACCAGCAACAACACAAATATCAAAGCACTGAAAAATGTTCAAAAATTGGCTGAAATTTACGACTTTTAGGCCTTGTCCGGGAGACCTAAATGTTGTGCTAAGTTTTTGAAATACATTTTCTATCGTTTTTTGTGCTTATTGTTAGTGGAATTTTAATTTGCAATTTAGAAAAAAAAGTGTTTTAGGTTTTTTAAAAATTTTGTAAAAATTTACTTTTTAAGTAAAATTTCTAAACTTTAGGCCTTGTGCGGGAGACCTAAACATTTTTTTAAAAATCCAAAATTTTTTGTGGTAAGTTGTGGTGTCTAGTAGCAACTTTTTATCAACTTGGAATTTTGAAACAAAAAAAAAGTTAAAAATCGATACACCCTAATGTATACCCTTTACGAAACTAGAAAAAAAAATTGTAAATGTAATAAAACATCTGGCAGATAGAAACGTGAAGCTACTCATATCGCCAATAAATATAAATTTTAGAGCTTTTTGTAATATGCATTTTTTTATCAATTCTAATGCGGAAAAATTACAAAAGAGGAAATTTTTTTTTTTTAAGTTTAATTTTTATAGCGACAATAATTAGTGTATGTACAATCCGTCAGAGAAAGAAAAGAAAAAAAAAACATACATTTTTACCATCAAATGGTCCCTTCCCACAAGGGGAAAAAACTTAAATAGCCATTTGATTGGAAATTATATCTTCTTTCAATTTATGTTTAACAAAAAATTAAGTTTAAGGGATCGTTTTTATACTGAAGTTATACCAAACTCACAAATTTTCAATATACCAAATGGGAAATCATTTGATTAAATAGTTTAGAAATTGTAAAGGATTAAAGTTTCTAACTGTAAATGTTAAATTCATTTTTAATCATTGCAAAAGAGATTGCCTAGCGGGTAGTTTTATAAGCATAACTCAAAAACTTCTTGGGGGATTGACTGAATTTCTGATACGCATATACTTCTGGAAGCTTCTAGAAATTGATTTCTGCTAAAAATTCCATGGGTTACATGCATCATATTTTTTTCAAAAATCAATTTTAAAATATGTATATTTTCGAAATTAACTTAAAATTTCATCATTCTTAAACTATTAGGCCGAATGACTTTCCGTGTGGTGTCTTCAGATAAAATTTACCAAAAAACCCAAATATGCTGTCAAAATTAAGTGTTCCTTACTGAAAATGTCAAAGTTTGGGACACTATTATTATGAAGAAGGTATCATGAGGTTTTTGGGCAGGGCCTGGAATGCACTCGAAAACTGATAAAGAGAGAATTCATATTCAGTAAAATTTTGGCGTGTGATTAAATACATTGGCGAGGTGGATTGCAATAACATAAAATTCGTGATCCTGGAGTTGATACCGACAGCCAAGGACTCGTCACACACACACAAAAAAAAAAAAAAAAAAAAAAAAAAAAACAGAGCATATCTGAAGAAGCTGAAGTCACATTATAGTTGTATGCAGGGTGACAGATTTTTTCGGGCGATGGTAGAGACAGCCCTGTCTTAGGAAGGAAAACTCCGTAAGAAAAATTTTCCGATGGAGTCCCGCGGATGGTACGGGGGCGGAAGGTTGAAATACGGAAACAAGATCTGTAGGGCGAAGGCAAGAGCAGAAATCTGTGTCGAGAGATGGGAGCGTGCGCTAGAAACACGCCAAACGATTTACATTTTTGAGTCAAGAGTATTGCATTTTTACACGGGTGCTGTAACCGTTTTGCATACTTCATATCAAATTCGTAATTGGCGTCAGGGGCATGTAAATCTTTTTTGGCAAAGAGTGCACTTTGGCTAAAAAGAGTGATTTAGAATTTGGCGGTTTTGTTGTTTTGAGAAAATGTTAGAAAAGGCATTTTGCAAATTTGCTGTAATGACGCCAGGAAGACGGACAAGCATGTGGTCGGCTTTTAGAACGTCAAAATTGACCATGAGAGAGAAAACATTTTAAGCATTGTATTATTTCATTTACATTGATATATGGGAGGTAGATTAAAATACGTTAATGATAATGTGAAAACAATATGTATGATTTTGACTAAAAGATTTCGTTGATACAAAGGAAACTTCGGGTGCGCCTTTTAACAGCCGGGAATGTATATAAAATGCGATAATGCAGAAAGGGAAAATATATTTAATAAAATACTTAAAATATAGATTTCTTTAATTTTGAAAAGAATATATAGGGTATCTTTACCATAGAGGGTCTCCTAAGCTTTTTTCCCCCATAAATTGAAAAAGGCATAATTTTCAGAAAAATAGCTATTTCCATTTTTTTTTTAATTCTGGGAAAATTTGGCGATTAAAAAGCAAGGGATTTTCTCTTTCTCTCTCTCTCTCTCTCTCTTTTTCCTGCTATATGTCTCTTTCAAAGTGTGGGAAGCTCAAAAGGGAAAATTTGTAATACCGGTGACATCTTTCCCTTTTACGAAAAGAAAAAAGAAATGTAAATGTAATAAAACATCTGGCAGATAGAAACGCGAAACTATTCATATATTGAACAAGTATAGATTTCAGGGCTTTTTTAATGCGTAATTTTTTATCAATTCAAATGAGGAAAAAATTTAAAACATGAAAGTTTTTTTGTGCGTTTATTTTTTTACAGCGGCAATAGATAGTTTATGTGCTTGTGCAGTCGGCCAAAGAAAAAACAGGAAAAATAAAAGGAGAGGACAAAAAGAAGGAAAAATATTCGTACAGGAACTCTAAATTATCTTGATATCCATGATTTAACAACTAAATAATGTGTGAAAATGGAAAATATAAATTCAAGTAATTAAAAAATATGTATTATAAATCGTTAGCTGCAAACAGCACAGTTTAAATTCAGAGTTTTAGAATCAGACTGATAAAAATTAATGTAATGAATAATTTTATAGGTCGTATAGTTAAAAAAAATCAGAAACATTAAATATTGTTATTTTTTCAAAATATTGGGACTGTGGTAAACAAAATTTAACAACCGACAATATTTTTTTAATTACTTATATTTTTTTATATTATTTTTTTAATTACTTTATATTATAAATATTTAAATTAAAAGATTTTGCATGTAATTATCAATTAAATAAAGTGATCTAAACTTTTATCTATATTTTGTATGACCATTATCAATAAGCGTTAGAAAATTGTCTTTTTGTTTCAAGAAAATGTCGCCAGATGGCAGCACCAAAAATGCTTTAAAAAATACAATCTAAACTCAGAAACCTTTTTTTAGTTGTGAAATGTTCTAAGATGTTGCAAGCACCATGCCGGAAAAGATTAAAAATTCTATATAATACCACTTTATTCCAAAGGAATAAACATTTTAAAAACTCCAACAAACTAAGCTTAAAATAATTTAAAGTATTTCTTCATATTTCTGTTTTTGTAAATAGTTCAAAAATTCTTTTGTTATTGATCCTATCCTTGAAGTATTTATCCAAGTTCTATATTCCATGTATGCTTTTCAATTAATAAATGAGTTTTGTTTATCTTAAGAAGAATATATTCCTAATAAATAATTCACAAGACATAAAGATACAATTTTTTAATTCTTTATTATTTGCTATTTGAGGAATCACTTACTCATGCTTTATATGAAATATCATTCCAACAATAAGACATATTTGTATAACTAAGAAAAGTATATGTTTATTCTCCTTAAGAAAATGAAAAGAAAAGAAAAGAAAAAGGAAAGAAGCAAAAATATCCATATAAGAATTTTAAAAGGAATCACCTTGATATCCATGGTTTATCTGGGTTTTAGAGTCAGGCTGATAAAAATAAAAATAATGAAAAATGGTCATGTAATTTAAAAAAATTAGAAAATACTAAATATTGATAGATATATTTTTTTTAATTTTAAGACTGTAGTAAGTAAAAATAAATCATTCAATTAGTATTTTTAGTTAAATTCTTGCTAAATGAATGCAAGTATAATAGGATATAAATTACAAGCTTAAAATTATTTCACTTTATTAGTTGAGTAGACTGGACCGATAACATAATCTATCGTCTTATATCTATAGGAATCGCTTACACAATATACCAATTCATAAAATTTTCAACACTTAATTAATTTAAAAGCAGCTTATTAAAAATAAAAGCATATTTCTAAAGGAAATTTCAAGTTATTTACCGTCAATTCTTGACGGGTACTATCTAGTAGTTTTTAAAGCATAACTCAAAAACTACTTACTTTGGGCAAGTCCCCAACTGCCAGATCGGGATTTTGTCGAGAGTGGCGTCGTTGGTAAGCTCTTACCATGGGGATCAAGGAAATGTATACAACTACCCGTCCGAATGCAATTGGTGAAGAGTTATAGGCCGATGTATTTCTGTTATTTATTGATTTCTCCAAGTCGCTAGTTATGCAGGAAAGGCATTATTTGTGGTATAAAAGATAGTTGACGGATTACAGAGATTACAGAACAGACATTTTATGCTTGGTAGAAAAAGTAACTTTATGCATGGTACTGTATTTCTGAATAGAAATGGCTGAAGCACGAGTGTTTCCAACACCAGGTACACACAATGAAAGGGGGTGTTTTGCAGTTTTCACAGGTGTTATTAGTTAAGTTAAAGTATGGCTGTTTAACAGATCAAAAGACGCGATCCGTGTCTCTAATTAGAACCTTTTGAAAGGCATACCGACGCATGTCATCGAAGGTGGGCGAGGAGAATTGCTTATAGGCCAACTTATGCAATTTTATTATGCTTTCTCTAGTGGTCATGTCGACATCTCCAAAAACACTCTGAAGAGTTTTTGAATACTTCACTATTCTCTTTATTAAGTACGTGTATTGATGAAAGAAATAAACGTCTAACGGCTGCAGAAATTTTTTCGTGCCCCGGTGGGAGAAAAACATGCTCCACATTAAATCCAAATTTCTCAATACATAAACGTAGATCCCTTTGATAACTCCAACTATCCAGCACCATGATTGCTTCCTGATCACAAACCGATTCTTTTAATTTATCGAAGAATGCCGCAGTTATTTGTTTTGTGCTCTTTCCTGACTTGGAGCATGTAATGAGCAAATTTGAGGATGATATTCGTTGCACATTTTCCATAATTTTGGGACCAAATCCCCCCCTGACATTCCTGTGTTACAAGTAGTAAAGGTCACATAAATTTTCCAGCGGCGTTAATACACATTTGCACGGTATCTGAATGAGTCGTTTTGTTTTTACTGATTACCGATGCACCCACGTCTTTAGATCCCTTCATATCGAGAGTTCTGTTAGATACAATATCGCAGTGGAAGCCACTTTGATCGGTGTTCAGGACGTAGGACAGTGAACACTTTCGCTGCTCAATAATTTTACCGGATTTCGTTGATCACAGGTTGCAAAGACACTTCCGGAAACAAATCTCTTTTTGTTACGATTTATGTCAACTTTCGACTTGTTATTTTATGTGCCTGTTTGAAATTCTTGATGAAGTGTAAGCTTGCTGGTAATCCGGGAATTTAAAGCTCCAAGGATTTGTCAATGGCCCACATTTTGAGGTCCCTGTCATGAACGATGGCTTTTAACTGCCTACGATGATGATAAAATTGCGACCACACATGTTTAGAAATTAATTTCATTTTGGTCTGCATGTTCCCACCTTTTTCTACGTATTTTGTCCACCGTTGAATCATCTTGTGGTCTCTTATCTGCCTACATATATGTTTCCCATCCTTTAGTTTATTTTCTTTGCCTTCTTATACGTTTCTACTGCTTTCGCCATTATTTCTACGTATATGTCTTCACTTCCTGTCCGCTTTTTTTCGCAGGTTCTTCATATTCGAAAATGGGGTCCGTATTTATTTCCAAATTAATTGTCAGTTCATTTTCATCAATGCTGCTCTCATACAGAATATCGAGCGACCGGAAAAATTAGTTTTCGATCATTCCCTTCACTATCTTGAGTAGTCGCTGACTAAATGGCCTTCTCCTCAGTCGTTGGCTCATTTTACTCGGATTCCCCAAAATATTGTAGCAGTTTCAAACTAAGGAGTTTTGTAATCTTCGTTTTGTCGGCGATAGCATTACAAGAACAACCAGCCAGGACACTAACCGTGAGGTTTATAGTGAAAATGTCCTGGCGGAAACTCCCCCCCCCCCACCATCCAGCGATTCCGCAAGGAATCAAGCTTGATCAGCGGCGTTTTTTCAAGATAATATTCACAAATCATCCCACACTGGGACAAATCAAAAGCAAAGTTGGCAACATGCCTGCTTTTAAATAGTAAACTAAAACTAAATTATCAATAAATTAACTAAATATTACATCAACTATCATCACAGTAGCTTACTGTGACTACTAAACTAACTATGAATAACAGAAAAATTATACTGAAGTTCACCAAAAAGTTCACTATGAAAAGATATATTGTCTTTAAAAAACAAATGTTCATGAAGATATGATGTCTTTTAATAAAACAAATGTTCATCAAGATTTCATGAATATATCACAGTCCACCATCTCTCTTCCTCCAATGATCAAAATTACCAAAAGTTTTGATAATTGTGCCTGAACAACTTCATTTAACTATGATGCATAAGAAGATCAGTAAAGATCACCAAAATGTTCAGTATATAAAAATAAAATGTCCTTAAAAGCAAATGTTCATGAAAATAATGTCCTTAAAACAGATAGTCATCACTATATATACTGTATTACTTATACCACCTCGTTGCTAAGAAACAACAAAAAACTTTAATTCAGAACATAATATTCTTCCTTTAGGCAAATAATACTGATTATTGATAATTATAACAATAGTAATAATCACTGTACAATGTTCATGTAGATCATCAGTAAATATAACAGTTCCAAATACAATTAAATGACCAATATACGTTATTGCAGAAATCTTCAACTATGTCACAGTCAATCTATAAATCATGCTTTATCCAACTCAAAACCTTTAGAATACTTGAAGTTAATGTTAGATAAATACGTTCAAAATGTATACTTAATAAATGAATATAGACTGTTAAGTTTGTTATAAATTATTTTTAATCTTTCATAATTCTTTGAGTTCAAAAATACGTCCTGCAGATTTTTTCTCAATGTCTTATTTGAATTAAAATCAAAGTAGCACGGCATTAGTGGGCATCTTCCAAAGATATAGTGAACAACATCACCCTTTATGCCACATTGGCATTTATCTGATTGTGATTTATTTATTCGAAAGAGAAAAACTGGAAATGAACCATGTCCCGTCATGAAATATTGCACTACCTGGCTTGTACATACGTAATCTGTATTTACATATTTGAACACCAAATAGGTGTCTCTGCCCAAAGTGGACTCTGACCATTCAACTTGCCATTCTTTATTCATTCTATCCTTAAGGTATTTCGATATTGCAGAAACCGGAAAATCTAAATCAATTCTTTCATCGTAATCGTCTTTTAAAATAGCATTTTTTGCCAAGTCATCTGCAATCTCATTTCCTTGCAGACCCGCATGCGCCTTTATCCAGCCAAGTTCAAGTTTTATCCATGGATTATCCAATAAAAGTAAATAGATATCTCTTATTATTGTATTTTTGGGGAATAATTGTTGCGATAGAATAGCATTACAGCCTGAAGACTCGCCAACGACATCTTCAGAACTGGGTCCGACTTCGCATGTCATAGGGGTGCGTACCACTTCCCCTGAACCAGCGCGCCTGGAACACGAGCCACAAGTACTGCTAAAATTCTCCATGGTTGAGCGCCTCGGGAAATACCCCCATAGGCCCTGTCTATGCCCTCTTTTCATACCGTAGGATCAGGCGAGGAGTTAGTTCCTGATGTTCTTTAAAGCATAGCCCAAGTCAGTGCTGTCCAATTAGTTATATATGATTGTGAAAATGCGGTCACAGTCTTATGTTTCTTACTAGAGAGAATATGGAACCTTCTCCAACTTCACACTGGCAACAACAGGTTATATACCTGTACTGTATGTTGTTTTTTCTACCTCACAGAGTGTCTTTCCTACATAGCTTGCGGCCTGAAGAAATCAATAAATGACAGAAATACATCGGCCTATAACTCTTCACCAGTTGCATTCCGACGGGTAGTTGTATATATTTCTTCGATCCCCGTGGTAAGCGCTTTCCAACGACACCATTCTCGACAAAATCCCGATCTGGCAGTTGGGAACCTTCCCTAGTTGGTGGAATCAACGAATTTCTGATTCGCATATTTGAAACTTCTAGAAGCTCATTCCTGTTAAAATTTCCATTGGTTACAATTCATATTTTTTTCGAAAGTCAATTTCAAAATATGTATAGGGGAAAGTAGAGTAAAACCGGGTACATAACAGTTTTCCTTTGTTGAGACAAAAGTCTAAAAGGGCGAAAAAAACTGAACCCCACAAACGTGATTAACCCCTTCGCGACGAGCGTCCTTTACAGAATTTTTAATCTTTTACCACCGGTTTTTCAAAACAGAAATTTTCGCCTAATTGAATCACAAAAATGCTAAGATTTAATCAGGCAAAGTTTACAATAAAAAATAATTGGTGGGAATAATCGAAGAATCTGAGCATCTGATGCGTCACGTATACGTGTCGCTCGTCTCCAAGGGGTTAAGGACATCTGGGGTATTGATAAGCAAAGCCTGTTGCCAAATAAAAATTCTTCTCTACTTGGAAAAAGGCGTTTTCTAGGACCATCTAAAACAGCTTAGCATTTTGGTGATAGGATAAAACCAGGTATTAATCAGAAATTAAGTTTTTACACTTCCAGTAACAAAAAGCTTTATTGTAAAAAAATTTGAATCAAACTTTAAAACATATATAATTTTTTTAAGGTCAGTAACTTTTGTTTTTCAGGTTTTCAAGCAATTTTTAACGTTGTCATGTAATGGCTTTCTCAGCTTTTTTCTTTTCGTATCTGCTGCGCTCCTCATGTGCCCACTCTTTGCAGACGGAACATTGTATCCATCCTTCACCACCTATTGAGTGAAGAAATAACTCATTGCAGAATTCATTGCGAAACCGTGGATACCCGGTTTTGCCCTAACAGACGATCAAAAATCAACAGGGTCGTTCTCCTAAATAGCTGGACGTACACACTTCTACTTGGCATAAAAATATCGTGTGAAAGCTATTAAAAAAAACTGTGGTTTACTTATTTAAAGCGATACGTCAGGATAGATTTATTTAAAAAGCAGAAAAGACGGCGAAAAATTAAAAAAATTGAGGTAAATTTATTTCCAATAGCACTGCACCGACACAGGGATTAATTCACTTCAATAGCCGATGGCTCAGTGTTTGGAAACGCTAAGGGATGTAGTTAAGACGGATGCTGTCCACAGGGCAGCATCCATCAGCGAGAAAACACGGTTCCCGGTTTGACCCGCATACCCGCGTTTTACCCTACTCTCCCCTACTTTCGAAATTAACTTTATCCTTCATAATTCCTACACTATTTGACCGAATAACTTCCCTTAGGTATCTTAATGTAAAATTTACCAAAAAACCCAAATATGCTGTCAAAATTAGATGTTCGTACTGAAAATTTCTGTGTCTGGGGTGCTATTTGTATGAAGACGACTCGATCCCCTAAGCTTTATATATATATACATATATATGTATTGAAAGAAGACATAATAAAACACAATGTAAACACATTGATAAGTTATGTTACTATCGAGGTGCAATAAATCAAAATACAGCTTCAAAACATTAAAACTGTAAGATGTTAAAATTTCATGAGCTTAATGATGTATTATCTTATCAGATCCCTCGTTTATGGTACAATATACTAGGTATCACTGGGGTTTTCGGTTTCTCCTGACCCACCCCAGCTGGTAATGGTATCATCCGGACTTCAGTCACCCCCTTCATTTCATGTCTGTTTGGTTTCGCCCATTCCCAGCCTGTCCAAAACGCGCCATTTCGGAGCGGCGTCACCTCGACTGCTTGTTGTTCATCTGAGGAAGGCTAATGTTTAGCCGAAAGCTCATGAAATTTTAACATCTTACAGTTTTAATGTTTTGAAGCTGTATTTTGATTTATTGCACCTCGATAGTAACGTAACTTATCAATGTGTTTACATTGTGCTTTATAAATATTTTATTGGGTGAATTTGACGTTCGTATTATATAGACTTTTCTATATATTTTTATTTTTTAGAAGACATAATTTCCGGTAAAATGACTACTTCCATTTTTTTCCTTTTTCTTTTTCTCTGGTACAATTTGACGCTTAAAATATATGGGGTTTCATCTCTGTCTCTTTTTTTTTAACTGTAAGTGTCTTTCAAAGTGTGGTAATATCAAAGTTGAAAAATTTTAATACCGATGAAATCTTTCCCCTTTACGGAAATTTTTTTGAAAAGAAACAGAAATGTAAATGTAATAAAACATCTGTCAAACAGAAATGTGAAACTACTCATATCTCATATCTGAAAGAAGTATAAATCATGGGGCTCTTTTAATAATTTTTTTCAATGCATTGTGTTTGATGCACACTGTTTAATCCTTAGGGCTGGCCTAACATTTATCTATAATATTGCGTTTCAACACAATATGTTTATAAAAAAATAGGATTTTGAAATGTGAAAAATATTGGTTGTTCAACGTTTATAAAAATAGTTACAACTTCAAAATTTTGGTTTGACTTAATATACTTTTTTTTAGAAAAGAAGGCGAGGATTAAAGTATTTCTCCATTCTCTGAGCAGTTTCACAGTGCATAAATGTTATTGCTAAAAATCACATAAAGTATTCAAGAAAATGATTAAAATTTGGTATGGGCAAGTTAATAATATTCTGTAGGGAAAAAATAGCTCAAATTTATATTTATTTATACACACAATTTCAGTACAAATGGATTTGGCGATGTTTTTATGTAATATAATTTTTTTCTCATAATAAATTGAGTTTCTAGCACAAAACATGACTTAATGTGATACTCAGAATATTTTTCAAAATGTTAGTTTCATTCTAAACAGGAGATTAAAATATGAATAAATATTAAATAAGCAAGTGATAATACGCCATAAAAATGTCTGCGAAAAGACAAACACTTCGTTTACTGATAATAAATAGAATGCCCATTTTCTACACCCTCCCCCCCTCCCCCCCCAAAAAAAAAAGAAAAGTAGAAGAAAGAAAACTGAAAAGGGAAAGGACAATTAATTATATTATTTGGTATCTCGGAGTTACCCATATAGCTAACCAATATTGCGACCTTGGGACCCAATAATGCATTCTTCGGAAATATTTCTCATGAAATTGCAATATGGGTTAAATATTGGTTTTTATTATAAACATTCGTAATGAAATACCATTATTACAGAAATATTAGCTTTACACTAGAAATATTTGCAAACAAACGCCAATATTGTAGAAATATTGGCAATGAAATGGAGAAATACTTCATTTTAATCATTGGTGCAATATTGGCAAAATGTAGTCCCCACTTTGGGATGATTGCACTGTGCTGTCTCAAATTGACAGAAGGCTCAAATTAACGTGTAAAGATGGATCAAAATTTAATCAGCTTTTAATCTTCGTTCTGTTTAGCTGTTAAAAAATAGCAAAAAAAAAAAAAAAAAAAAAAAAGTGGGCTTTTTGAAATAGTAATGTTATTTTGAGCATTGCTACAAATTGAGACACAGCAAGGCTTATCGGCCGGTGACATTTCGGCAATAAAGAAAGGATGCATACTAAAGAAACTTCTGACTTCACATCAGCGTTTTTTGCATTTTGTAAAAATATGTCAGTAAGATTTTTGCTAAAAAGCGAAAAAGAAAAAAAAAAGAAAAAAATTAAAAATATTAAGATAGCCTAATTTTTATGCAAATGTTCACAGGGCAATAATTACATACCATCAATTTGTAAATTCAGATTTAAGTTTTCTCAAAGTACTTATGTTTAAGAACCCCCACACTACAAAAAAAAGTGACAATTATACAGTAATAAGCAGCAAAATAAGCAGTAATACTGATAGTTGGGATGCCAGTATTATACTGTAAAATCAACACTTTTTTTTTTTTTTGCAGTACACCCTCCCCCTCATCCAAAGAAAAAGCTAAAGGGCATTGGTAAAAACTAAAGTACTTTTTAGACATTTTATCAAAAATGCTAAAGACAATTGTTTGCCAGGTTAAACTCTTAACTTCACATATAATTCTCCTGCATGGATAACTGAAGTTGTGGTGCTTTCTATTCTATTTTTAAAACCACCAGTCTTATTTTAGAGCACCCTGTATCTGCGCCAGATACACGGCTAATCCCTGGCTTAGAATATCACTAAATAGGGATATAAAAAAGCAGACGCGTTGCCTTTTTCTGATCCAGGTACTACATTATGTGGGTAGAGTTCGTTCTCCAATTACAGGATCTAGATTTTGATGATATGGCATGGAACATGGCGGAGAAATATGAATAACTAGGTTTATGGCTTCATTTAATAGAGAAAATAGGTACATAGTTTATGAGCGTCATTTTTAAAGCGAAAGGGGGAGCTCAAATTTCATTTTTTTTTAAACAGATGACTATTTTTTTTCCGTGTGAAAAGAAAACATATATAAATGTAAAAAAAACACCTGGCAGATAAAAACATGGAAATCGTATATTTACTGTTTATGCCCAAAATTATGAATGAAGAATTTTCTCCCCCTCAATAGTTGTTTTCCTTAATGTCTGAAGATATATTAGTAAATTTATATGATAATAATATGCAATTTAGATAAGTTTTTTTTTTATTGAAACTGATTTAACAAATCGGTAGTTATAGCTATTTTTGTAAAATATTGTAAAATATTTACAAGAATATTGAGAGATTGATTAAAGAAAAATACTGTTTTGGAAATCTTGCAGTTAATATATATTCTAAATAGCTTTTTTTTTTTTTTTTTTTTTTTAATTGATTTAAAAAATCGGTAGTTATAGCTATTTTTGTAAAATATTTACATGAATATTGAGATTAATTAAAGAAAAATACTGTTATGAAAATCTTGCAATTGATATATATTCTAAACAGTTTTTTTTTAATGAAACTTTTAACAAATCGGTAGTTATAGCTATTTTTGTAAAATATTTACAAGAAACTGATTTAACAAATCGGTAGTTATAGCTATTTTTGTAAAATATTTACAAGAATATTGAGATTAATTAAAGAAAAATACTGTTATGGAAATCTCGCAGTTCTTATAAAAACAATGTAAATAAATCTATTGTGATTCTATCTGTAGAGGGAAAGGCTTTTGTAGTTGAAAATTTTTTCATGTAAAATTTCTTTAATGAGAGAAAAACTACACCTATGTAAACGGTTGAGAAAATAACCACTTTAAACAAAATATTTATCTTCGACTGTTCCGAAGTGTTTTCTAAATGTGATCGAACAAAGTATTTTTGCATTAAAAGTAAAATCTAGTTTTATTAATAAACGGCTAAATAAATTTTTTATTAGTTTTCTTGATTTTCGCCTATTACGAAATTCTGAGCGTGTTAGAAGTTAATAAATTTGCGAAATATCCGAAATAGTTTGGTCACCCCATTGCCACCGTTGATATGACATCAGCGTTGTTCACGGGCATGTTTTTACTTCATAATGTAGATGTTCTCTATATTAATATGTTATTTGAGTTTTTCCGCTTGAAAAAATAATATAGATATGTTCTATATTAATATGCTACTTGAGGTTTTCGCTTGAAAAATTATAATGTAAGATGCACTCTATTTAACCACTTCAACGGCCACATAGATAGGAAAATAGCGTTATTACCCCCGACATAACTTGGGGAAGCCGTTGAAGTGGTTAATAAGTTATTTAATTTTTTTCGGCTTGAAAAATTATAATATAGATGTACTCTATCGTAATATATTATTTGAATTTTTCACTTGAAAAATTATAATGTACTCTATATAAATATGTTACTTGAGTTTTTTGACTTGAAAAATTATAATATAGATTTCTCCATATTAATATGTTCTTTGAGTTTTACGGCTTAGAAAAAATCTAATATAGATGTATTCTATATTAATATGTTATTTTAGAGTTTCGACTTGAAAACTTTTAATCTGGGTGTACTCGTTTTATTAATATGTTATCTGATTTTTTCGGCTTGAAAAATTATAATATAGATGCACGCTACATTAATATATATTATTCGAGTTTTTCGGCAGGGAAAATTATAATACAGTATCAATAGGTCATCTGAGGATTTCGTCTAGAAAAATCAGCATATTTTATAAAATTGTTTTGACGTCTAGGAACGTGTAAAAATACATAGGTTTTTGCATTAAAAAACAAAATCGATATTTCAAAGACAAAATTTAAGTTATATTTTGTTGAAAAATGTGCCTTTTGGTCTCGGCGTATAGCATTCCTTGGTACCAGAGATTTTTTGAGGGGATTCATCCGAACGCAGTGGAATAAAAAGCACATTAAAATATTAAACATTTGTCTGGTCCGCGTACAACTTTTTTTTCCTTTTAACAAAATGCTTTGTCGAGCTTAATGTGTCACTTTTCAAAATGAAAGCTAAAGCAAAACGATCGGTTCGTTTGTTGATGAGATATTTAAGGGGGTTGGTGCAAGAGAGTGCCAAGCCACATTTCTAGTGAAATAAATCTAACACTGTAATCTGTTGCTTAATATTGTAAATTATAATATCCAACATATAATTTGTTTCTAATGTCACTTGGTGGCAGCCTATGTGACAGGTTTTGTTTTTGCCCCAGATGTTTATGCCCCAGATGTTTATGCCCCCAATGAAGATAGCTAATTAAAAAAAAAAAAAAAAACGTAATCATTAAAGTAATGCCATATTGTTACTCAGAATATCTCAAATGTTACTAAGACATTGGCGAAAAAACTTTAGGTTATATGTCTTGGTTTGAGTATTTGATCAAATTTTCAAATTGAAATATCTCAGAAGTTCAAAAATCTAGCTTAGCACTCTTTTGGCCCGACCCCCTCATTTCTGTTACCGACTAAAAAACATTGCTTTGATATAATCACGCTTGCAGATTTGCAACAAGAACCTCTCGCTCTTGTACTGTACCACAAAAATAGCTATAACTTCGATATTTGTTTAAATTTTTAAAACGGTGGATATGCGTCAGCTCCCCCTTATAGGAGTCTTACCCGAACCCAACCCAGAAATTCCGTGTAAAGACAACTAGAAACCCGACCTGAGCCCGAGAAAAGAAAAATTCATCAACCCAAAAAACCCGTTCCGAACTCGAAACACTTCAAACCAACTCAAACCCGAAATGAAAGAAATTCAGAACTTGCTTTTGAAAAATCAGGTCAACCCGACTGCGACCGCAAAAGGACCAAAACCTAACCAAAAACCAACCCAAACCCAAAACATTTAAATTAAACCCGATCTGAACCCGACACACAACGGAAAAAAATAGCGTCAACCCAACACCACCCGAGCCGCGCATAATGTCGGATTCGGTTATAATAGGACTACCCGATCCGATGGGCTCAAATCTCATAACAGGATATCATAATCCATGCAATACTCTAATCTCATAACACCAAAACAGGGTAATTTTCAATTCAAATTTCATTTTCGATACCATATTTATTTTTATATTTCCTTATATTATATATGCATACATTCTGAGCAATAAGTTTTCCCGAGAACGTATTCTATTGCGTTTTTTCGTTAACTCGACCTTTCGTGCAAGAACATAATGTTTACTAATATAATAGAAAAGCTGGAAGCAATAAAATGCTGAATTGTCGAATCTTCTCTAATATTATGCACCGGAGAAAAAAAGATAGCGTAGTTTTTCTCTACATGTATTTCTTTCAGGCCTCTCCAGAATGATATTTCACTATCTTTGATGCTGTTTGATGTCCACAACATCAAATAACAGACGTTGAAGAGAAAAAAGGACATCTTTTTGGTGCGATTACAGAACAGAATGTCTCCGAAATGACCCATTTCAGATCGAAATGAAAGTGTTTGACAGTGCAAATAGACGATTAGTCATCTAGATTATCCACGTTGAAACACCATTAGAATAGAATATATTCTCAGATAAATATGTAATTTAGAAATATATGTACAGAGGAATAAGAAATATTAAAATAAAATTTAGAATTGGAAAGGAAAATGAGTAGAAATTTGTTATTAATTTTATAGAGTATAATAAATACATAAAATATAATGAAAAAAATGGTTTTTTTTTTTTCGAAAAATATAAATTACGTTCATTAATACTCACATTTTTCAAACACGAGCAATCTCAGGGCTGATTTTTATATTAGCAGTTTGTAGCATTGTACCTTAATTTATGAAGGCTCGTATAATAAAATTTACAAGCGCTACAGAGAAAATGAATTCTTAGAAAAGATCTTAAACCAAAACAAAAAAAAAAACTTTACAAATCGGTTCATCCTTCCAAGGTGTGAAATCACTCACCTGTAACAAATGTCTCATTAAAAACAATTAAAAAAAAAAAAACAGGGGGCTCAGCCCGTTATGAGCTACGCTCCCCAACCCCCGTCCAGATCCCGCAGGCTCTAAAAACAGGATAATTTGCTATGTTTTAAAAAGATTACCCGATTGAAGCTTGAATGATATTATCGCGACCAGTGGCGATCTTCTGAAATCGTGTTGTTATTCCTTTCTCTTTGACTGGCGGGATTTTTCGGTTCCCAAGGTCGCATCTACCGCTGTTGCGACAGCTGATGAGTGTTTTCGTTATTGATTAAGATCTGTGACAGATTTAAAAATCAGCTTGTATTAAATGGTTGAGTAAAAAATGTCGCTGCTTCCCGAACTTTTATAATAACGTTTAAAAGAAAAGTTTTATTTTAGGTGCTTATAAGAAAATTGTTTTAAATATGACGTAATGTTCACCCTTAAATGCTTTTCGGATGTAATAATTTAATTATTTTAAAGTTTTCTTTATTTTTTAATATTTACGTGCAAATATATTTTTTAATTGAAAAATGTTTTTAAAATTATTATTAAGGGCTTTTTTTTTATCTAGCCACAGCAGATAAAAACGTCTATTTCAAACTATGAATTAAATCTCTATTCAGATAAAGAAATTCTGAATAAAAATTTTAGAAAAAAAAACTTAAAAAATTAGACAAATTTAAAAAATGATTGGACATTGCAAAGCACAATCTAACCAAATATACGCCTGTAAAAGATGATTAAATATATAGATATTGCAGATATTTTAATACAAAAAAAATGTCTCTTAGTCCTTATTTTTAATTATTGTGTTAAACAATAGTAATATTGAATAAAACTGTTAAGGGTTTACTGAATAGAAAATTTGATTTTCAAAATTTCTAGTATGAATTCAGAATTTTTGTATCAAGAAAAGGGCCAAACTAAGAACCTTGGCCCCATGTTAGAAACTATTGGTTCGGACTCTTATCCAGCAGATCCTTCTCTGCTCCATAGGCATAAAAAGCATTAATTTGTAAACCATAGAGTACCGTGGGGTTAAGGAGCTCCGCCTTAGAAATTCTTCCCAAAAAAGTCTCCGCGAGCCCAAAAGTTTGGGAACCACTGGTATAGACAATATATAAATGTACAGTAAGAGTGACAATTTTGTCAAATAATTGGGGAGAGGGGGGACATACGTAATCTCATGATATTATTCGTGATGGACAGTGCTATAGTGACACCTAATTATACAAGGTATAAGGAATCCATTTCTAAATTTAGGCCCTTTCCCTCATATTTCGTATACCCTATTAGAGTTTACGAAAATCCCCCCTTATAAAATCTTTCTACAACATTTTTTTAGTTTTCATTCTAACCATTTTTTTTTTTTAAATTTTCCGCCATTACCGATGTAATTTTCACGTACCCGTAAGTGATGCGCCACGTATCCCCAGGGGTACGCGTACCCCAGGTTGGGAAATGCTGTCCTAAGCTTATTTATATTTTTTAAACATCTAATAAAAGAAGACATAATTTCCAGTGGAATGACTATTTCTGATTTTTTTTTCTTTTTTGTCACAATTTGGATATTAAAACGTATGGGGTATCCTCTTTTTTTTTAATCAACTATATTTTATATTGATAGGGTAGTATTTTTTTTTCCTATTTTCTTTTCCCTTTTTCATTTTTTCTGTTCTTCTGTGTATATTTTTACATTCTGAGCAATACATTTTTCCAAAAAACATATTCCATTCAGTTTTTTCAATAACTGAATTTTTCGCGCAAGAAAATAATGTTTACTAATATATTAAGATAAATAGAAAAGCTGGAGGCAATAAAACGTTGAATTGTGGAATCATTTCTAATATTGTGCGTCAAAGAAAAAAAAAATAGCGTATTTTTGTTCTACATGTATTTCTTTCAGACCTCTCCTATACGATATTTTACTAACATTGTTGCTGTTTTATGTCCACAATATCAAATAGTAGACAAGAAGAGACAAAAAAAGACATCTTTTTCGGTGCGATTACAGGCCAGAATGTCTCCAAAATGACCCATTTCCAGTTGCAAAAGAAAGTGTTTGACAGTTAAATAGATGACTAGTCGTCTAGATTGTCTACGATAAAACACCATAGAATAGAACATGTTTGGAGAAATTTGTTGTTCAGAATGTATGAATATATAGATGAATAGAAAATATTAAAATAAAATTTAGAATAGAAAAAGAAATTTGAATAGAAAATTTAACCTAATGCAGTAGAGTTACATGGACATTAAACTGAATAAACAAATTTCTGTAATTTGTTGATTGTTTTCAAAAGATATAAATTGCATATTTTATTGAATACAACCTAATGAAGTTATTTCATACTGATTGCGGGTTTTTCATAAAGATTTATTTTAAAAAATTGCTTCTAATCAAAGATTTGTTATTTATGTGGGGTTTCACAATGTAATAAGTGCATCGCCCTGCCAATAAAACCGTTTTCTTTTTTTTTAACTTCTTGCTTTTTTCGTCGTAATTTTTGTGTATACCTTGTATTAAACAAAGCATTGTTGTCCTATCTTTTGTAATTAAGTTGGAACTT